>OY759265.1:23462424-23649924 GCA_963662155.1 Lamellibrachia columna | reverse complement strand
GTACAGCGAGGATGTGAAGAAATGTGCCTTACTATCACAAGCGGGAGATTAATCCTGGGGATTCAACGGTTTAACACAGATTAAAAAGTAGTTTTACGTTCCATATATTTTTCGGAATTATTCTACAGGGAAGACGTTTCACTGAACAATCTGACAAAGGGTAAATGTTTACCTAATTATTCTACATAGAGAAAGAGTTCACGAAATTATTCGACACAGGCCGCTATCTAATAACGGGCGCAGTTTCCTGGAAATATCCAACAAAGTACGAAGTTTCACGGAACTATCCGACAAAGGGCCCAGTTTCCGGAACTATCTAAGTTTCATGAAATTTTCCGAAAAGGGGCGCAGTTTCCCTGAACAGTCCAACAAAGGTCGCAGTTTCACAGAACTATCCGCGAAACCATGAAGTTTACGGAACTATCCGACAAAGGACGAAGTATCCAATAGAAAATGAGGTTTACGGATCGGTCTTATAGAAAGCGGGTGTACGGGACTAGAAGTCAAGACTGCTACTGACTGGCCGTCGCGGGTTGTTGGGCGATAGTCCAGTGTCCCGGTTGTAAGCAGATCGCACGAACGGCATGTACTCCTCCGTAACGCCGTCTGCCTGGAACTGGGAGTCGTTCTTCGGTACTGGAACCTTGACCATCTCGAGCGGACACATCCCCTCTGTGGTATCGACCACCTCGAACGACACCATCTGACCTGCAGTGAAACACTGACTCGTTACACGTGTAAAACCCGCAGCACACTAGCCGATTTTTCGTCATGGGGAATGCAGATTTTTTATCGGGGTTAAATTTGTCGGGACATCAGCTCGCAGCACACTAGCTGATATTTTATCGCTATTAGCACGCCTCGAGTGGCGAATTTGGAATTAAGCAAACATGGCGGCGCTCACACCACACGTGGCGGCGATGTGGAGAAGACAGACGCTAGCTTTGTTCGTCTTGATTATGCTACGGAGGATAAGGAGACGCAGAAAAGCAAACAAACAAAATCATATAAAAATCCACAGTTACACTGTCAATATGTTCTACCAGCAAACTTGCCAATGTGCCTGCTCAAATGCAGTTTTGTCAGATTATATGATTTTTTTTAATTACACATCTAAAATTACTGTGCCCTACATTCGTGTATAACACACCAGGAAGTCTAACTGAAGCGTGATCCCATTTATCATCGTGGCCGTGGCACTGGGGCCGCCATGTTTACAAAGACGTATGTGCGCGTGACTGCAATCATGCTTCTTACCACGATGAGAAATGGGATCATACCTCAGTTACACTTCCTGGTGTGTTACAGACAAATGTAGGGCACAGTAATTTTAGAAATGTAAAACAGAAAATTTTCTGGTAAAGTGTTAGTTAACTCTCTCTTGTGTCGAATTCGATTGATGTAGAAGACGAAAAAGAACACCAACATAAACATAAAATACTGTTAACAACAAAAAGTTCACAAAGATGAGTAATGGCTAATTACGTCCGTCCTGGGGTTTTTGAAAAGGGGGTGCGGGAGTAAACAATCAGCCGGGGTTTTCTTAAATGATTTCTGGAAAATGTTATAAGGGGTTCTTTCTTTATGCTCTTTATAATTTTTCATCGGTAAACCGAACAACTGTTTTACAGGGCAATGCCACTGAGGTCAGAGCATGGTGACACTGAATTTATCAGTATTTATAACACCTTAGTTGCTGAAAAATAAACAAACATACAAAACGTATTGCTGTCACGATCTTTCATAATATTTGTAGCAAATACACGATTTGGCGATGATCAATACACAATATGTAAATTACTGTACGACAACAATAGACGGACCAATAAATCTTCACATTTGAAGGTGAAATGTAACGTTTTTCATTCGGACTATATATACTGGTCTGTAAATTTTTTATTTCATAACATTTCTGACGGTAAATATACCACAGCAACAAGTATTAAAACGTGAAGTACGAGCGCTGCATTAAGTTAATCAGTAAGTATCCTTGTACATTCCCTTGAAGATGTTTTTGAAACCGAGATAAAAACTGCCACATTGTTGGTGTTGGTACATCGCGGTCACGAGATACTCTGTAAGATATTGCAATAACGTAGTCAAGCGTGTGAAGGTGCTTCTTTAAAATTGTAGCTTCACGGTTTCTGTGTTGAGTTATATATTGTATTGAGCTGCCCCAACATTGTGTGATTGCTGCTGCGTAGGCTAAACTTCAATGAACTTGTATTTTTGAAATCTGCCTTTTTTATCCGCGAGTATGGTATCTTGGACTATTCAATCAACGTCTGAATACGTCGTATATAAATATGCGGTCTAAGCGAGTTTTCTTTTCAAAAATATCTTTGAACGCGATGACTTGACACATATATATTGTCCACCATCTCCGTTTGAAGCTCGTTCAACGGCTATTGACCGGCAATCTCCCCACTATGATCTTCAGCCCTGGCCACTCTCCCCACATCCCTAGTGCATTGGCATGACCTCTTCCTTCCATAGTTATCACGAACACCATCCCATAACCGCAGCCACGAATAGATTCCTACACACTTTGTCACGAAAGCATTTCCTCCTTCGTTGTCACGAACACCACCCCATCCAAGCTACCAAGAACGTCATTCCACCCCGCTTGGTCGAAAATAAACCGTCCTCGCTGTCACAAACGTTATCACAAACTTCCCTGTCACGAACATCATCCTGTACTTTACCAAATTTATAATGCTGATAGTAAAAATATATGTTTACGAGATTACATTGTACGAACCCTTTAAATTATTATACATTCCCAATATCTTCGTCTGCGACGGTTCAAAGGGTATACTATTAATAAGTTTTATAAAACTGCAGTGAATTTACACGCACATATCACCATATATGCGTACTTGATGTATCCGTATTCACAGACATCCATACATGTTTATGTTTATATGCGTGTGTGCGTGCGCGTAGAGTGTCGTGTCCAACACAACATAATTATACTATTCATGCGCCATCGTAGAGCATTTCTTATCCGCTGCATACACAATCTACGGCGCGTACTGACACTAAACTAGTGTGTGCACGAAATGTCAGATATACCATGGAAGTTGCAATAAACATAAATAAACGCTTAAAGGCCACAGTTTCACCCATATAGAATCAACTTACGCAACGTGACGAGTGGTCGACGTAAACGACAAACATACAATTAGAAGACAAAGCGTCAACCGAGGAATGAATGAGTTGAGTGTTGAATGAACGCAGAGACGGTCAAATCACCATACGTCAACAGGCACAAAGTAAACAAATTGCGCACGCAAAACATACGTAATGTTTGTTCTTACTGAAGAAGGCGAACAGGGCGGTGTGATTGCGGTAAGACGGGAGGCCGGTCGGGCCGTCGAAGACGTTGTTACTGATCACCCTGGGGTTGGGACGGTCTACCCCGGCCAACTGGTACGTCATGTCACTGTAGGCAGGGGCCACGTTGAAGAGGATGTCTTCGCCTGAAGCACACTGACGACATTTTAAATCAGGCTATTCCTGGTTACTTGCTCGACATACACAATTATCATACATGAACATATTGAAAAACCTGCATGGAATTGCACCATATAGATGGAGGCACCCACTCGTTAATAGTGCTACATTAACATATATGTTTATCACGAAAATAATTCGCCCAGAGTATTTTCCAATCTTAGCGAGACGTTATTGCGTTTTTTGATACACGAAAAACTGATATTTAATTGAACATGCAAAAAAAACAGGATTATGGTCTAGATTTTGCGTGAAGGTTTCACATGCTTGTGTACTATCTGAACAATGAACAACGAATCTTTGTATTCACGAACGAATAATTTCCCCCATGTTTTCGAAATTGCTACATGCTAACATATTATATTCGAACTAAATTTGAATGACTGAATGGTCTTTCTGGGGAATTACCGAGTCAAATATTAGTCGTCAACCTTAGACTGAAACGAGAGGAGAGTTTAACTATATACCGATGCTTGTTATCAAGACGTCGCATGGCGACAGCATGGATTGAAGATTACGGTTGCTGGGAAAACGACCAGTATTCCGGTCTCTGGTTTCCTTAAAGAGCGAAACAGAAGTCATAGTTTTGGGGTTATACACCTAAAAGAGATAATAAAAACTAACCACGTGCAACTAAAATCAAGAACATTTTGCCAGTGGTTTACTTAGAATGTGTTTTAAAAATGAAAGATTCCGGTCATTTCTCCGAATGACCGAGGGCTGAGAAGTTAACAAGCGCGACCGATAATCGCATGCACAGTTCTATGAAATCAGCATAACCTAGACTACAAGTGACGTATTAAGGGAGGCCAGTATACACAGAACCAACGCAAATTCTCAAACAAACTTGTTATTTTGCCAGAAAGAGAACTAGTTTAGTAAACATAAGGTGAGTTTGGGCACAAATAACATGGTCATATCCTATTGGCAAGTATAGGAATAGGTGTATACAAATATATATTTTCATTTGGCGAGCGAATATTGCCAGAATACCACACTCGTGACTTAGGGTTATCTAACAGTATGGCGCGTCCCGTGAATTAAGATGTTGTGTGTTCAACAAGGTTTTCCTATTAAACCACTGGCGTGATATTCCTAATTGTAGCTACAAATGGCCGTTTTAGTAAATCTTGTCTTCTATGGGTTACTTTTAGGCCGAAATTACTTTTGTTTCGCTTTAAGTTCGCTTTTGTAATGATATTTGAGAAAAAAAAACAGTGTTTGTGTGTAAACTCCTTGACCAGCGACTCCAGCTCTGATGATACTGAGACCTAGCGGCAAAACCCAGAACAAAGTGTTACCTGCAGCGCCCCATGACGGATTACCGAAGTTGTTCAACCAACCATCAAAACGCTGTCGCGTATTGTGCGCTTTTGCCGGAGAGGCTAAAACAATCAAACAAAGCAGGTGAAAAACATTTTGTTAATGTTTCCGCTCGCAGAGAAGTAAAATCAACGCACATATAATATAAATACGCCAATTTAATAAAGAATCCCAACTATCTTTTAAAATTATTGCCAAAAACAAATTGCCTACTAGCTTCAAATATCCAGGCTCCTTGATGTGGTACCACCGTTTGTCGCACACATCATCGCATGGATGCAATGTGTACTTTTCATTGTGATGGAAATTATGTATGCACCCATATTCTGGGTGTCTACATAATTAGCTAATTACTATGTCATCCGAGCATTTGGCTAATTCCTAAAATAAGAGTGGTGACAGTGGGTAACAATGAGACCACGCCTCTGAGGCCAGACTCTCTTCTCGGCGAATCCACGAAGGCGAATGAGAGTCGGATAAACGAGACTAATTGCATACTAGATACCGACCGAATCGTAGGCCATACGTTAATTTGTTTAATTAATTTAACAAAATCATTAAAAACATTGCGATACTAATTACTTTATTTTATTTTGTCTTTTAGTCGTCATACATATTTAACATCGTCGTTTAGACGAGCCCGTGAAGCTAGCAACGTATGGACGTTCAGCGCTAATACCATGCACTTACCAAGTAAAATACATGTTGCAGTAAGGATGACAAAGCAGATGTCCCCCGATGTCCCCATGTTCGCTGAACCGTAGTTGCTTCACTAAAAAGACGGAATGAAGCACACAAGTCGTTTCAGAGACAGATCGAAATTTTTATGCACACATTATGTTTCATGGCAACAATAGAACGGACACACCAAACAGTTCACGTCCTCCGAATACGAGTTAGTGCCAAGAGTCGCCGGGAGGCGACGGGCTCCTCTCCAAATGACGACCAACAGTTGATAAAAGTCGTCGTCGACGTCGTTAAAGAGGGGCCAAGCTTAGTCACCCATTAGATTACCAGGCCACCATGTAGCAGCGCAACGGAGAAATCCGAACAAAATAAGCCAAAGGGGCGTTACCCAATGCCTCCCCCTCCCCCCTAAATATGCCACTGCTACCGTCGACATTTTTAATTACTTCAAGCATCGTGAAATAGAATACATATCTAAATTATCAAGTATTCTTACAAAAGTTCACTTTTACTAAATTGTCTGTGCCGCACCTCTCTGTATAATGGGTCGACTCGAATTGGTGTGATTTGTTGGCCATAAAGATTATATGTTGCATTCAGAGTTAGACAAATGTTGCTGTCTCGAAGGCTACCCACGACCACCATAAGTGTAATTTACACGGCACTATGTTTGGTTGCGTGCACGCTGATTTACGTTGTCGTCGTCGACCAATACACCGTTGGCAATTGGTTACTCGCAGGGGTCGAAATTAAGAAATTTATCTCACTCGCCAGGGGGACTAGTAGCCTTAATATGTTACTCATCCCCATGAAATACCACTAGTCCCCATGTTTTGTGTACATCGTCAAAATGCGACCTTTTTATGCAAATTCGTATGTTGACCTGCAATGCTCCTTAAACATAAAATGAACAAATAATTATAAATTTCATAATTGACGATGAAACGTAATTATTTTATTCAATTAGTATACTAAATCACATCCCGAATCTTGACCAAGGCATGTCTTGACAAAGGAATCCACCTTGTCATCACCGACGTCTTTTTAGTGAACAAGGGATGTTGGCCACAGCTTCAGGTTGGCGATTGATGACGCTACAATGATTCCTTCGGCCCCCTCTTCGAATCTGCCACTGAGACTCTTCAGCAGCCCATGAACCATTCCACGTCTGGCTTCATCAAAAGCAGAGGATGGTGCTCCTATTATCTCTCCAAGAAACTGGTCTTTGCCATTAATAATCTTCAGAGAAGACCCCTCCTTCTTTCCATACTTCTCGATGACTTCTTTGCACTCAGTTATCTGGGAATTAATGTCCGCGATTGTAATTTCCTTCTGCTGGAATGCTGTTGAGACATCACTCAAGGCTGCAGTTACATCTGCGAAGAAGTGGAGGAAGGAATGTAGCAGTGCGTACTAATTATTTGCCTTTGCGCGCTGCTCTGTTGTCCTTCCAGGTACATAGGGGTTCATCACCTGGGATAAATGGGTCACAAGCTCCTTGTTTCCCTACAGCACGTCGGAAACTGCTCTTGATGTGTGGGGAACCCAACGTGTCCCGCCGATTCTACTCGGAATACGGTGGGTCTCTCCGAGCGCATCAAATGCTTGCTTGAAGCTGCTCCGGTTGAGGGGGTTGTTCCGATAGATGAAGTACAAAGAAAGAAGCAATGCATCAACTTTCTTTTTTTCCCCAATATGGAGCTTGCGCCGTCAGTTCCAGTTCCCAAAATCTTCTTTTCCCTCGAGGGGTAGGCAAAGTAATCTGTGAAGAGAGTTGACATTGCCACTTCTATCACTTGGGCATCCCCCTTGGCAATGTTTTTCACCCCAACAAAGTGGACATTGATTGACCGAACATATGCCAGTTCGGCCTCGGTGTGGCTGTTATCAGTTGAACCATCGCAGATGAGAGACACAAACTATGCCTCGGCAGCCATGTGTGTGCGAGAGATGCGGTGTAACGTTCCGGAAAGAGGGACTCTCTACATCGACACGTAAGTACTATATGTAGTAATAATCGTAGTCGTTGTCGTAGTAGTCGTAGTGGTCAAGAAAGCACCACTTACACGTGCAAGAAATGGGGACGGAATTTCTGTAAACGTGAGCACATGATCAGACACGCACGAACCGCGTGAGATCGAAATGGGAAGAGACTACGCCCTGTCCGCTCGTTACCGAAGAAGATTCCATCGAACTACCTGTTCGACTTCCCTTCTCCGACTCTCTGTCGGCGGAACTACTAGACGTCGTTCGAGAACACTGGTCAACCAAAAGGACAGGCGTGTCGAGAGGTCCCCTCCAGTGCAGGTACGATTAAAGATCGATTATGCTAGACACGGCTGTTCTAGAGGTTCCTTTGAAAATCATGTTCCAGGGACAGACCCATTCTTTCAAGATCAGTCTCAGTTACGGGTTCGTTCTGAGGAAAAAGAACATGGGACGATACAAGTACTATCATTCCTCTTGCAATAACTGCGGGCGATACCTGGACGAACCCAGTCTCATCACCAACAGCGAGAACAACAGCAGAGGAACAAGAAGAAGACAACGATGGTATCGGGTCCTTTTTTGTCATCAAACGCAACAAAACGTTCATGTGTCTGTCAACGGATCAACTGAAATTCCTACACATGCCCAATTACATTGCCCCAGGGTTCAGCTATTACAAGTATCTGAAAGCGTACGGATGCGAGCTTACGAAAGGTCATTTCCCGCACGTGTACATGGACTGTATGGAGAGGCTTGACGACACCACGCTTCCACCAAAAGATGCCTTCTTCAGTCGACTGAAGAAAGAAGGTATTTCCGACGAGGATTATGCCAGTTGGGAAGAGGCGTGGCGCGAATACGGCGTGACGGCTTTGCGAGACTTTCTTGTCTGGTACAACAATCGGGACGTGGTTCCGTACTTGCAAGCCATTCACAGACAGTTTGCCTCCTGCGAGCAGCGCGGCATCGACATGTTCAAGCAAGGCATCAGCGTACTCTGTCTGATCTTGCTCTACCTGTTCCACATCCTACCGGAGAAGACCTACTTGACGCTCTTCAACGAGAAGAACAAAGATCTTTATCAGCTCGTGAAATATCATGTGGTTGGCGGCCCTTCGTTAGTATTTCACCGTTATCACGAGAAAGGGGTCACCAAGCTACGTCAGAACGAGTACGGAGAGTCCGCTCGACCGTGTCGATCGATAGTCGGGTATGATGCCAACGCTCTGTACTTGCGGTCTCTGATGCAAGACATGCCGATGGGATGGTACACGCGACGATGGGAGGAGAATGCGTTCCGGCCAGAATCGGCGCAGCTGCAATGACAGATGGCCCGCGTCGTACCCATAGACGGACTGCCTACAACGATCGATGCTTTCCCGGTGGCCTTCGTGTGCAATACTGACGACGGCGACGAACCGGGCGAACATTGGATAGCGCTGTACCTGGATGCTTATGGACACGGCTATTACTTCTGCTCGTACGGCCTGTCGCCACGACACACGGCGTTCCGTACCTTCATGAACGAACATTGTTCCGAGTGGAC
The DNA here is from genome assembly GCA_963662155.1 of Lamellibrachia columna. Classification (NCBI taxonomy): domain Eukaryota; kingdom Metazoa; phylum Annelida; class Polychaeta; order Sabellida; family Siboglinidae; genus Lamellibrachia; species Lamellibrachia columna. The sequence continues at coordinate 23,640,863 of OY759265.1, read as the reverse complement.
TCATAATAGCAAGAGACTTCAGAGTCATCTGTCTATCGTTTGCGGACAAAATTGTGTATCACATCTATTGCTTCGTTGTAACGGCTTTCCGATGAGGACTTTTGCGAATATATTCGGCACCGATTGAGTTGCTAACAATTGCCGCGCGTTTGATTGGGTTAAACAGATCGAATGGGGTATTGGAGTCACTGGCGTGGTGGAGACATACCTAAGCTCATGACCTATGGCGCGGTGTTAAACACCCCCCACTACGCATCATCATCATCATTGAGCCTCTGGACAGAAGGAGACACCCCTAAGCCCACGACCTCTGGCACAGTGGTAAACACTCCCAAGTCGCATATTCATCATACTCATCGTAATGTTGTAGTTGTAGTCATAGTTACCACGCTATCCTCTTGTATCATGCTTGATGTTATTCAATAAAATACGTGTGCAATCGTACAATACCGTGTTTTGTTCGTTTCTCGTTTACTCGTCAGGCGATAACACCCCCACCACCCCACACGTCCTTTAACCCCTCTTAATAGAAGATATCCACCTCTTACATCACAACGGATTACCTTTGACCTCTGTTAGAGGACTCCTTTTCCCTCCTTGACTGGTCTTTTCGTCGGCAGGGAGCGCTGATGATGCTCGTGTAGTGCTACAGCCGCATGTGAGCGATAATACACCTCTTTCCCTATACTCTCATATATGCAACTTCATCCGGGTTTTCCCCAATGTCTATTTTAGTTACTACCGAACATGGTCACCACTCTTGCTCCTTCGGATGGTCTCACTAACTACTCACGGACCTGTAGTTATTCAGAACCGATTTGTTCAGGCACGGTTTTTTTCAATAGTGGCCTGACGCGCGCTTTCTTCATACGAGCTGGTACTACGCGAGGTCTGAGTACGTCAGATCTCAGCTAAGTGATTAGTCCACATAGGTTACACGTTTGTTGGTATGATTGTTTAGAGCTGCCAAGTTGTGTTGAGAAACATGCGACGATGGGCGGGTCCAAACTCTGAAAAAGGGTGTCCAGTTTCCCAACATGACACCAGGTGGCAGCACTTTTAGTCATTAAAATTTCCACCGGGGACAGCACTTTACACACTGGAAAGCATTGAAAAATTTACAAACATGTCATTATTTATTATGTTGAGGTTTTTTTAATACGGGTCGAAATATTTCCAATTGTACTGAAACCGTTTAGGTAATAGCATAGTGATGTTGATGTATTAAAACACGAATAGAAGAATTTAAAATAACGCAACAACATTGATTTGATTGAAAGCAACTATGAACACACGCTCTGCACCGTAATAAATCTTATAGCAGACCTCAACTGGTCATCAGTTAGACCGGACGCTGAATTTCCACACTGTCTTTACTAATTTCAAAATGAAAAATGACATGGTAGACGTCGTAGCCACGAAAACTGCGCCACGTCTGGCTAAAATGCTCAGAAGAAGCAGACGTTCAGCACGCTCAACGTTTGCTACTAACTCAGCTATACATAATCACGAATAACAGAATCGGCCTCTTTGTATAATCAAAGTGACAAAGAATTAACGCCTGTGGTCAAATAATCAGTGTAGAAACAAGACGGTTAGTGCGATCATGACTTAATGACTTGCTAAAATCAAGTTGAATCTTCGCGATGTTAGGCTACGCTCCAGTGAAAACCTATTTTGTTCTTATTACATTACATATAATATTATTGTTCTTCATTGCCTTGTTGACGTCGACCAACAACTTAATAGGCTTCTTGTTGAAAAAACACACATTGACTTTTGCTTCACGCAAGAAGTCTCATGCCTCGGGCAATTTTCACCGCACTATCTCGTCCTCGCGCTTTCCCATTTAGACCACCGTGGTGTGCCTTTTACTATCGTACAGCGATCTCTATATATAGCGGGTCTACATACGCTGTAAAACTGGCACATTTTGTATCACCCCTTCGCTATCAATAGAACACGCTCCTGTAAGGCTTGCGTGGTCACTCGCATGCGTCATAGACGCGTTACGTTTTTATGGTAGGTGCTAATAATTATAACTGTGCACCATGGAAGGTTTGTATTGTGTTTAGCGTGCTGCGAACGTTTACGTGTAATCGACCGATACTGTTCCCAAGGGTATTTTTTTGCATAATTGCCAAAATAACAAAAACGAATGCTCACTCTGGCCTCACTTATACCGCACCATTTCGACAGTGGTCGTCAGCGGCGTGACAGTTGTATGCGAGTTATTAGCACCTACCATAAAAACGTAACGCGTCTATGACGCATGCGAGTGACCCCGCAAGCCATACAGAAGCGTGTTCTATTGATAGCGAAGGGATGATACAAAATGTGCCAGTTTTACAGCGTATGTAGACCCACTATATATAGAGATCGCTGTACGGTAGTAAAAGGCACACCACTACATCTTCGTCTTTGAAGGCGAAATATAAACATTTTCATCGGGTGATCTATTGGTCTGTCACATGTATTGGTCTGTCACATATATAGATCTGTCACATTTATTGGTCTGTCACATTTATTGGTCTGTCACATATATTGGTCTGTCAAATACCCGTTTTATACAATGTTGACGGTAAATATAATACTGCAATAAATATTGAAACATGAAATATAACGTGGTTAATCTAAATGAACAATTAAGAGAATTTGGGCGTTTGAATGATACGAAACTGCGTATCAGTTAACCAATGAAAATCGTTGTACATTTCCTTTAACCAGTGGTACTTTGACAAATGATGCTCGCTTCAATATTTCAAATGACAAATGCACGGAATATATGTCGTTAACCAATATGATATTTTGTATTCATGATACATTGAACGTGTAGGTATTTAACTGCAACTTTTATTATATTATAAAATTATATCGGCGAAGTGTAAGTTATGCTATGTAAAAGTAAAACGACTGTTGTCGTCCTCCGTCGCGTCTGTGACAATTAAAGAGCCATGAGCTGGCTGAGTTTAAATACAAATAGCATCCGGTGGGTCGGTGTAGACATAAACAACTGGTGGTACAAATATATTTCACCCCCCCCCACCCAGTGGTGGATTCTGGGCAGTGGCGGGTTCGGTGGTCTAAATGGGAAAGCGCGAGGACGAGATAGTGCGGTGAAAATTGCCCGAGGCATGAGACTTCTTGCGTGAAGCAAAAGTCAATGTGTGTTTTTTCAACAAGAAGCCTATTAAGTTGCTGGTCGGCGTCAACAAGGCAATGAAGAACAATAATATTATATGTAATGTAATAAGAACAAAATAGGTTTTCACTCGAACGTAGCCTAACATCGCGAAGATTCAACTTGATTTTAGCAAGTTATTAAGTCATGATCGCACTAACCGTCTTGTTTCTACACTGATTATTTGACCACAGGCGTTAATTCTTTGTCACTTTGATTATACAAAGAGGCCGATTCTGTTATCCGTGATTATGTATAGCTGAGTTAGTAGCAAACGTTGAGCGTGCTGAACGTCTGCTTCTTCTGAGCATTTTAGCCAGACGTGGCGCAGTTTTCGTGGGTACGACGTCTATCATGTCATTTTTCATTTTGAAATTAGTAAAGACAGTGTGGCAATTCAGCGTCCGGTCTAAGTGGTGACCAGTTGAGGTCTGCTATAAGATTTATTACGGTGCAGAGTGTGTGTTCATAGTTGCTTTCAATCAAATCAATGTTGTTACGTTATTTTGAATTCTTCTAATCGTGTTTTAATACATCAACATCAATATGCTATTACCTTAACGGTTTCAGTACAACTGGAAATATTTCGACCCGTATTAAAAAAAACCTAAACATAATAAATAATGACATGTTTGTAAATTTTTCAATGGTTTCCAGTGTGTAAAGTGCTGTCCCCGGTGGAAATTTTAATGACTAGAAGTGCTGCCACCTAGTGTCATGTTGGGAAACTGGACACCCTTTTTCAGAGTTTGGACCCGCCCATCGTCGCATGTTTCTCGACACAACTTGGCAGCTCTAAACAATCATACCAAAAAACTTGTAACCTATGTGGACTAATCACTTAGCTGAGATCTGACGTACTCAGACCTCGCGTAGTACCAGCTCGTATGAAGAAAGCGCGCGTCAGGCCACTATTGAAAAAACTGGGCCTGAACAAATCGGTTCTGAATAACTACAGGTCCGTGAGTAGTTAGTGAGACCATCCGAAGGAGCAAGAGTGGGGACCATGTTCGGTAGTAACTAAAATAGACATTGGGGAAAACCCGGATGAAGTTGCCTATATGAGAGTATAGGGAAAGAGGTGTATTATCGCTCACAGGCGGCTGTAGCACAACATGAGCTTCATCAGCGCTCCCTGCCGACGAAAAGACCGGTCAATGAGGGAAAAGGAGTCCTCTAACAGAGGTCAAAGGTAATCCGTTGTGATGTAAGAGGTGGACATCGTCTATTAAGAGGGGTTAAAGGACGTGTGGGGTGGTGAGGGTGTTATCGCCTGACGAGTAAACGAGAAACGAACAAAACACGGTATTGTACGATTGCACAAGTATTTTACTGAATAACATCAAGCATGATACAAGAGGATAGCGTGGTAACTATGACTACGACTACAACATTACAATTAGTATGATGAATATGCGACTCGTGAGTGTTTACAAGGGCCTTGACATGCTGACTGGTGAAATTCATAACAACCTTTATGATGATGATGTAGAAGTTTTCTTGAAAATGTATGTTTTACTCTATGCTGATGATACTATTGTTATGGCAGAAACACCTGAAGATTTACAGTCTGCCTTTAATGTTGCATGTGATTATTGCCAAACATAGCACCTAACTGTTAATACCAGTAAAACGAAGGTAAATATTTTCTCACGTGGAAAGGTCAGATCACACCCAGACTTCTTGTTTGGACAAAATAAAGTAGAGGTAACTGATAGTTACATATAATTGGGAACCAATCTAAACAATAATGGACTGTTTAACAAAGCCATAACGAAACAAATTAATCAAGCTAGGCGTGCAATGTTCAACCTCACAACTAAAGCAAGGAAGCTAGATTTACCTATAGACATACAGTGTGAGCTGTTTGACCAGCTTATAATGCCAATTTTACTATATGGTTGTGAAATATGGGGTTTTCAAAATCTAGACCAGATTGAGAGATTCCATAGAAAATTCTTGAAAAGTCTAAAACTGAATAGGAGCACAGCAAATTGTTGGCAGACAAAATGTGACAGCAGTTATAGAAAAGAGAATGATAAACTTTTGGATACATATAATTGAAGGCAAACAAAGCAAGCTAACTAATGTTATGTTCAGGTTTATGAAAAGTCTCCATGACACAGGTGATTTTAAATCAAAATGGACTCTAAAAATTAAGAGTATCATCGATGGATGTGGACTAACTAACATGTGGCATGTTCATAGTATAGTAAATATAAAATGGTTGAAGCAAAAGATATTAACATACAAACATGGCACAGTGAAATTCAAGCAAATAGGCTATGTTCAAATTACATAATATTCAAAAATGACGTAGTTTCGAGAAGTATTTGACATATTTGAGCCCAACTGACAGAATTAATTTATGTAAATTTCGCTGTGGAAATCACAAATTACCTATCTCTGTTGGTCGTTATCTCCCTGGAAATGCCCAGAGGCTATGTCACTTATGCAACAATGGGGACCAAGGTGACGAATATCATTATGTACTTGTATGTCCATCTCTAATGGAAGAAACATCGAAATACATAAACAGATACTTCAGAATCAGACCTAATACTCTAAAATTAACCAGCTGTTCAATGTACATAATGTGAAACAGCTGACCGATCTGTCCAGATTTATTAAAATAATCATGACAAAGTTTGTCTAATTAACAAGCTTCCTTATTAAAACAGTAAATTGCGTAGAAGTAAAATTGTAGCTCATAGTTAATTTACTGTTCATATTATTACATATTTTAGTTCAAATTGTGCAATATATACATAGTTTATTTTATTTTACATTATCTAAACTGCATGTACTGATTATATAGAAAATACTTTATCCAATAATGACACTAGATGCATTATGCACTGTAACTAGATGATTTACATACTGTAAATATGTTTTATACAATATATGTCTTATGTATTGTAACCAGATGTTCTACTAAAATGTACTGTAGAGAGACACTTCTCTCATACTCCGCAAGGGGTCGTAGGGAAATAAAAATCATTGTCATTGTCATTGTCATTGTCAGTATGTCGTAAGCCATAAACCGTCTCCCCCAAGTGCCCATCAATGAAACGCTGGATGATCCACCAACTTTGCTTGAGACCCAGAAAGCGATTCGTCTTCTCTCCACTGGCAAGGCTCTTGGTTCGGACTCCATTCCAGCCGAGGTCTACAAGGAAGGTGGCTCAGCTTTGACTGAAAAGCCCCATCAGATTTTCTACTCATGTGGCAGCAGGAGACGATCCCCAGGAGTTCAAAGATGTACAAGGAAAATGAAATCATCAGGTCTGCGACAACCACACAGGTATATCCTTGCTCTCCATTGCAGGCAAGATACTTGCCAGGATCCTGCTTAATCGTCTCACAGCGCACCTTGACCAGGTACTCCTACCAGAGAGTCAGTGTGGATTCCGGAAAGAGCGCGGGACCACCGACATGGTGTTTGCTGCAAGGCAGCTGCAAGAGAAATGTCAGGAGCAGAACTCTGACCTGTTCTCTACCTATGTCGACCTGACCAAGGCCTTCGATACGGTTAGCAGAGGGGGTCTGTAGAAGATCATTGCCAAGTACGGATGCCCACGGAAGTTTATCTCCATGGTGCAGCAATTCCACGCTGGCATGCAAGCACAAGTTCAGGACAACGGTGAGACATCTGAGCCATTTCCTGTCACTAACGGCGTCAAGCAGGGCTACGTCTTAGCACCAACACTGTTCAGCCTCGTGTTTACCGCAATGATGACAGACGCTTTCAGAGACGGTGACGTTGGAATCGACCTCAGGTACCGTACAGATGGCAAGCTGTTCAACCTCAGGAGGCTTCAAGCAAAAACCAAGGTCAAGACAGACATCATCAGGGACGTCCTATTTGCTGATGACTGTGCCCTCAACGCCGGCTCAGAAGCTGACATGCAACGCAGCGTAGACAAGTTTTCCATAGCCTGCACAAATTTCGGTCTCACCATCAGCATAAAGAAGACTGAAGTACTGCACCAGCCCGCCCCAGGGAAACCCTATGTTGAGCCCAACATCACAGTCAACGGTCAGAGACTCAGTGCAGTGAACAGGATCACCTATCTTGGCAGCACACTGTCTCAAAATGCCACCATTGATGACGAAGTGAACGTCAGAATTGCAAGGGCCAGCGTGACCTTCGGCAGACTACATGCCAATGTTTCGAACAGAAGAGGCAAGACAGGATTCCAGACACTGAGGTACTTGCCCAAGCAGACCTACCCAGCATCTATACCATCCTAATGCAGTCCCAGCTACGCTGGGCAGGACATGTAGCCCGCATGCCAGACCATCGGCTCCCAAAAAGGCTCTTCTATGGCGAACTACAGCAAGGAAAGCGGTCCCATGGAGGCCAGAAGAAGCGCTTCAAAGACACTCTAAAAACATCCCTGAAAGCGTTTGCCATCACCCCCGACTCCTGGGAACAAACAGCCATGGACCGGGCCATGTGGCGTTCCTCCGTGCACAAAGGCTCCAAGATATGCAAGGCCAAGAGGACCGCTGCAGCAGAGCAAAGGAGGCAAGCCAGGAAAGCCCGAGCCAGCAATCCGCAGGATGATGTCCCCCTCATCCCATGTCCCAACTGCCAACGTATCTTCCATGCACGGATTGGCCTTGTCAGCCATCTGCGCACTCACCAGATCCAGCCCCGACTACCCCCAGATGACTAGAGTGGTCCTCGTCGACTCGACGGACGAACAGAGGATGTCGTCTGCCACTACTGATACTCCTTTGAGTGCGGTTGAGATACCAAATGGCATTCATTTGCATTTGTATTTCCCATACGGTTTCCAGAATGTTGTGAAATGACTTGATTTCTCTGACAATTTCACATGTAAAACGTCCTTTGCATCGCACAGGCTGAATACCTTTGCTCCTGCCAACTGAGGCAGCACATGTTCAATGTCTGGCATCTGGAAGTGATTTCTTCTCAGGGCTTGATTTAAATTTTGCAGATCAAGACACAGTCTAACTGTCCCGTTTGGTTTACTGACTGGCTCTGCATGTGACTTATCCACGGTGTAGGATTCGTAACCTTTTCGATGATACCTTTTTCTTCCAGAGTACCTATTTGGCTTTCACATCAGCCTGCATCGAAAGAGGAATTTTCCGTGGTCTCACCTGGGCCGGGGTACTGTTTTTGTAAATTATGTTACATTTGTTTTGATAACAGTAAATAAATAAATACGACTATATCCGAAAATGAGCGATATTCTCCAATGCGGTGGTGGTGGTGGTGGTGGTGGTGGTGGTGGTGGTGGTGGTGGTGGTGATGTTGAAGGGCCGACGGGTATACACCGAAGCAACGCAAAACCTCAATATAAATATTTCCACACTACAACACTTGTGACGTAGGATTATATAACAGTATAGCGCTGCCCATGAAATAACGATGATGTGTGTTCAACAACGTTTCCTATTAAGCCACTGGCGTGCTATTCTTAAAGATTCCTATTCAACTCGATTGTTTCGCTAGTCTCATTTCATATTTAATTTAGCGAAAAACCAAACCTACCTATAGTATCCACTAAGACATGCTGGCTCGTTTGTGCAACTTTTGTATGTAGTATTTGTGTGAAATCATCAGACAAACTATTAAATTACTTAATGATTATTCAAGCATTAAATGAAGTGAAAATATAAATGCTGGAAAATCACGATTTTCATCCTTGGTGCAATTTCGTAACTTTGTCATGTGATCGTCGGCGAGAAGATTGAAGTCACGCCCATGATCGGCATTGACCCGCACAATGTTTACTACTTTGGATATCCACTATTTTGGTCCTGACTAGATCTAACGAGCTTTAACTGTAGTTGCAAATGGTTATGTCTTATTAATTCGTATAGGCGCATGGGCTTAAAACAATGACCTCTGTTTCCCTTTTAGTCAGTTGGTAGATAGACTGGGGAATTGGCACCAGGTGTATCTATTCTATTTTTCTCTATGTACCGATATCCCCATATCATTCCTCGTTCTAAAACCCCGGTATTTGTGTTGCGCATAAGGTCGCAGTAGCCCGATGTCTGGCTCTTGCTATGCCGTTCAAAATGTAGGTAATTTTGTTCAGTGCACATTGCCTCAGTTCACTGAGCTATGCACTACAGTAGCTGTGGTGGATTGTGCACAGGAATTACAGAGTAAAACATTTTTGTGAAGCCTCTCCTGCTCTCCAGTAGATGTAACGTGTCAGTCAGTGTCGCTTACCTTTAGTGGGACGACCGGAGACGACTGATTGATCGGGCAGTGCTGACAGGACTGAAACCGACGGTCGCTGACGTAATGGAATGACGCGGAAACCGACGGGAGTTCTTACGCAAGTCGCACGTTACACCCTCATATTACTCGGTCCGCCACTACTTCCAAGAACTATGAATCACCAGATTAGAACGTGAACATGAACAAAGCTGCTCTCGGTGTCATGGTCTGGCAACATTGTTTAGCTGCACCGTTATCCGATGTCGTACAATGGAGCCTTACAAATCCTCGAGCGAGTAATCGGAAAGGGCGCCTAGCAAAAGTTAGCATAAGGCTCGTACAGCAAATCGTACGACATATTTTACAGTGCGCGATTTTATAATTGCTTGTCGTTTGATCGTGGACACAAAGGAAGTGTAAAAATACGATGTAAAGAACTATTCACGATCACTGACCTCGCGGATCAAACTTTTTGACATGGGCTTACCGCAGACTAGGTGTTCACCACAATGAAGGCGGAAAGCCATTGAAAACTAGATATAATCATTCTGGTAAACTGGATGTTATCATGACCTAGGTTTGGCTGTAGCTGTGCTGATTTCTCAAACGCAGACAGTACTTAGCGATTAATGCGCCGGCTGACGTCAGTACATGGGCCTTCTAAGAGGGATCGACAATGGGTTAAGGGGCCCGATTCTTATTTGATAAAACATTGTCTCTAATTATTAGGGTCGGTAGAGACACAAACTAAGCGAGCACCGAGCCTCGGCAACACCAGCATGCGTCTTGAGTACGTACTCAGCTGAGTACGAAATGACGCAGTTTATTTTCAAATGCACAAGCGGCCAAAAGGAACTCTCTTTTTGGAGAAGGTAACAAAGATACTTCCGTCAATAAACAGTGGTGGACAAAAAGACTGTATCATCACACGTGACATCGGGATCGGCTTGGTCATCGATGATAGTTTGTTATCGGTTTTTAAATACACACACATCGCATAGTGCTGGTATTCGTACTTGTGTTAAATTATCTATAACAAATCAACTGAGATTTTCCTATCCCTAAGGCTATGCTATGGCTGTCTATGCCTGGCAACAGTAAACACACATTATTTATTGAAATAATGTTCTTCAATCATTGCATAATTAAACAGCGTGTAAACCTATAGACTAAAGTAAAGAGTCAAATTTAAAGGGGGGGTGAAGCACTTGAACAACCATAGCCCAAACATAATAACATACTATTTACAGTATATATCACCCTTATGTGAAGGGCGCAACGCCACGGTAATTTTGTAATATCCTTTTTAACTTTGCCATTATCTTCGCTGGGCGGCGCCATATTGTTCTGCGGGGGGCTCAGCGGCAGAGTGGTTTGAGTACGAGCTCCTGGCACCGCGTTAACACAGTAAAAACCTCTCGGAAAAACGGCCGAAACGCATGGAAAATCGAATAAAAAGAAAACTGGTGTGCACTGGATGGCTCCTGGATATATCAACTAGTACTATAAATGCAAGGAAAAAACTTTTGATCGACTTCCGAGGAAGAATTTGCAGCGGAAAAGGTGGTTACAAATGCGGAAATTGCCGTGTCCGCCAGCCGCAGGCTCTGCGAGTGACCACTTTTCCGATGCAGATTACAAGACAAAAGACTATGTGATGAGCATGGACAGACGGTGAGCATCAAGATGTCATTCTTGGTCAAAGACACCGTTCTATCTTAGATCTTTTTTTTCGCATATGACCATGCATCTACAGACTATTCTGCGACAAGGAAACGTCAGATATCAGATGCGTAGGAAGCGACGAGCCGAAACCAGGTTAGTAAATTGGATTACCATTACCATTGTGACTTATCACTACGATTACAATATAGTTCCACCCCAATAAGCACAGCTGTGCTTCAACGTCAGCATATATATGACCCACAGTAAATCGAAATGTATGAATACAATAAAGTGCGAGTAAGTGTTAATAGTTTGATATAATTACGAGTGTTTTCCAATCCGCCGATTTATTTTCGACGTGATCAGACGTACCGTCAATACGTGGCCGTACTCAGAACAATAACAATAACTCAGTAAGTGCTACAGGATATACTGCAACCTTATAACATGGGCCATGGCGTATGTACTAGGCAAAATTATTCAAGAAAATAATTTAAATTATTTATTGACAGTCATAATAAGTCTCATACTCATGTGTTCTAAATGCCTAGAGACCAAGTGGCAAGCGTAAGGCTAAGCCTGGGGGGTTAGATGCATGGGAGAAACACGACCAAAAGACAGCATAGACTATAGTGCAACAGCAGCCTACTGTTGCTGTTTACATTTCAAATTCTTTATGGAAATATTTAAAATATACAAATACTTTCATTGTGATTAAGTGCAAATGCAGTTACAAAAACTGTTTAAAAGTATTTAAATATTTAAGTAAAATGCATTTCACCCATGCAATGTCTAGCTAGCTGGAAAGGAAACTAACTAAGGCATCGTCATCTACCCAGTTGAACACTGTCAGATTACATGTCTGCTTTCTATAATGACACTTTACAATTTCTGTCTGAATTCTTGTGACTTGACAATAAGGCAAAATTATATAAAATTAATTTTCTTTATTGATCAGATTAAACCCCACATGTAATAACCGGAAGTTCATAGATATGTATTAATTACATTTTATTCTAAGTCGACTGATAACACTGTAATGAATATCGTGGGGGGAGGGGGCAACTGTCGGCAACCCACAATAGTATTAGTACAAGCTATACATATGAAGGAAGTATATCAGGCATGGGGTCAATTCTGTTTTGTCCATTCCAAAAAATCAGTTCTAATTCCGCCTTGCAAAAAATCAATTCCAACTGTTAAAATCCTAGGGTAAAGAAAAATTCAAATCCAATTCGTTTTAACACAGTTTTATTTGTCACGTGTGCACAATCATATTTAATTAGATATGATTAAAAAATTATTGTTCGTTAAATGCACGCACACACATATATATATATATATATATATATATATATATATATATATATATATATATATATATATATATATATATATATATATATCAGGTTTGCCATATAAAAAACTTTAAAATGGCATCCAGCCATTTCATATGTACTTTCTGCTGCGACACCTCTCCTGGATTTTTGCTAACAAAACCAGACATTTTGGACAGCCCTGGACAGTTGGGTCATTAATCTGAGTTTTGAACAGTTTCCCCTGTTTATATCGGGTCCAGGTCATTTGCCCCCCTTCTGGACATTTGCCCCTTTGTCACTTGCCCCCCAGACATTAGCCCCTTGCCTTATTCAAAATCTGGACATTTGCCCCCTGCCCATAGCTTCTGGATTATTTGTAAGTTTTTTTAAGAAATGTTTTTTTAACTTATTTTTTATTTCTGAACATGAATTCAATATATATATATATATTACCCTAATTGCAATTAATGTTCTTTGTGCAAGATCAGCCAAATAAATTACTTTATGTAGTTGGAGATGATCCTGTAATCAAAGGATTATCTTTATTGCAATTGTGGAAGAAGCCAGTGACATTAGGACCTGGACATGTTAGGACAATTGAGGATATTTGAAAGAAGCCATCTCAACAAGGTTTCTTTTGAATTGCATTTACCATGGAGAGTTGGAGTGAATCCATTTTCCTATAAAACTGGATGCACAAGCCAGAGTTGTCAGAATTCACTTATAACTTCACATTGGAAATTACTACTAGCATTTGAGAAGGTCATGTTTTGAGTGTCATTCCTACACCAAGAAGGGGGACCAACAAGATTACTCTTCATTGGGAGTGAAGCCAGCGTCGATCCTGATCATGCAAGGGTGCTGTGGTCACCGATCTGATCTCCAGATCCAGAATGTGATCAACAAGACTGCCTGCAACCATGATGGTGACATGGCACAGATAGAAGCTGCCAAGGTCCGCGAGGACCTGAAAACTAAGGCAGCTAATACCAGGGGCACTCCAAACCAGCTGATCTCTGACTCGTTACTGTCCACCACTGTTTGTGGAAGCATCACCCCAAGAACCCATCTTCCACCACTGATCTGACTATCAATGATATCTGGAAAACAACTGGTGACAAGATCATCTCATACACACTCCAGGGGATAGGCCATTGCATTAGGCTAAAGTGACTTTGACTTGTCATTGAATGTTATGTTATTGTAGTAATAATGATAAAACTGCAAACTGATTTTCACTTGTCAACTATCATAGAAAAAAGGGGCAGATGTCTGGGGGGGGGAGCAAATATACTAGGAGGCGGATTTATATCGCTATCAGTTTTGGTATCATTGATATTTCATCAAATTTACTGGAAAGTTTGAGTCTTTAACATCCTAATCTCCAACATGTATTCTCCATGGAGACATTTTTAATTACTACAAAGGGCAAACCCTACAGCCACATGTAACAGCATTGTACAGGTGACCAGTGACATGTTTAGTATGGGAAACATGTGGGCTGAACATTAGGCTTGGATAAACAAGGGGCTGCATTCAAGTGGGGCAGGCTTCCTCTCTCACACAAAGGGAATGAGCAGGCAGGTGCCCTTAATTGGCAATCTCTGTAAATAAACCTTCTACACTGAGAAAGAAAATGAGGCCTGAATGGTCTGATTTTGGTTTTACTGTCTGTTACAGTAACTTAATATTTCTTTTTGATGCAAATGCTTGATTATATTGTTCTTGATCACAATGTTTCAATACCAGAGTAGACAGTGTCTATGCTGTAATGTTGACAACTTCCTGGCTGTTACCAGATTCAGGGTGACATGCTAATAGCAGACAAATATGATTTTAAAAGTAATATAAGTAAATATCAGGGTAAATATTAACAGTATCAAGTCAATAATTCCAACAAAATCAATTCCAATTCCCAAAAAATTAATTTTTGAAAAAAAATTCAATAAAAAAAAATTTTGAAGTCAATTCCAATTCCGGAACTGGAATTGAGGGTCAGTTCCAATTCCGGAATGGAATTGACCACATGCCTGAAGTATATTCATGACAATATCTTGTCTCTGTGTACTACAGCAACAGTCATGAACAGTATAATTGAATTGAAACAAGCTTATGTCTGTGGGGCTTTTGTCGGGAGGAGCTTTTGTCCATGCACCATACTATCAAGCAGATGCTTTCAGTATAATACCTAATAATTATATATATATTTACATATATACATACATACATATATATATATATATATATATATATATATATATATATATATATATATATATATATATATATATATATATATACGTGTGTGTGCGTGCAGCATTTATAAGGTAAAGATGTCACAAGCATAGATATGCATTTGGTCCAATAACAATATTCATGCATTATGTTATCTAAATCGAGTGTCAAATATAAAATAAGGAACCCCATAGAAAGTGTACCTATGGGTCCATATTTTGTTATGGAATTTGGACCCTTTATAGAATTTTGACCTCCCTGGCCCATTGAAAACAGTGCAATGTTGATTAGATAATATAATGCACTTTGGAGCTAGGATGCTACAATTTTGGTTACATGCGTTTGGTTATGGTACCAGTAGCATTCGTCAAACTGACTAAACAGATTCATTAAAAACATTAAGAGATCAGTGAAAGACCCATTGGTTGAATTAACATGGCTCCATAGGGAAAATGCTTTTCCCTGTACTTGATTACTTTATACATTCTATATGACACTGGCACTCTTATATTCTAAAAATAATATATACAAGAGAAAGTTTCTCACATTGTGATTCATTTTTATTATGCAAAAGATGAATTTTGTAAAATGTTCAAGTCACTGTATGTGTAATCTTTTCAGATGAAGGATTCACCATTGGTTCATACAAGTACAGGTACTAGTTTTGAAGCATCCAGCGCTACGGGTGATGCCGTCAATCTTTACATTACGGATGTCACCTTTAGTGCCATCACTGCTACTACTGCTGTGGCACCACATACAACTGATGCTGAAACGCAAATCGATCCGGTAACGATATTTCAAGTGCGACACTTCGCGAATGCTGCTGTTGTCACGGATGACATTATTGCACCAATGAACGTTGATCATGACTACTCCTATGTGAAGCTTCCATCAGATTCAGTGAGAATAAAGACATTGGTGCAGATGATGCACACTATGTGATAACAGCGACATAACCGAGGGTGACTCAAGCAGCTCCGACACCTATGAGAAAGAGAAGAAGTTTGTCATTCGTGAGAAAAACTTGTCACTTTTCTGCACCTGCCACACACCAAACAGCCATAAACTGTGACACAGGTTGTACTCATGTCTGATCTATCAGCCAAGGTCTTTCGGATACTGGGGTGTCTGTCAGGAAAGTGTGCTGATTTCTACCCCTGGATGAGTGAAAGGTGAATTGAATATGTTAGGTAGATTTTTCCCTGTGGTTGATTACTTTATACATTCTATATGACACTGGCACTCTTATATTCTAAAAATAATATATACAAGAGAAAGTTTCTCACATTGTGATTCATTTTTATTATGCAAAAGATGAATTTTGTAAAATGTTCAAGTCACTGTATGTGTAATCTTTTCAGATGAAGGATTCACCATTGGTTCATACAAGTACAGGTACTAGTTTTGAAGCATCCAGCGCTACGAGTGATGCCGTCGATCTTTACATTACGGATGTCACCTTTAGTGCCATCACTGCTACTACTGCTGTGGCACCACATACAACTGATGCTGAAACGCAAATCGATCCGGTAACGATATTTCAAGTGCGACACTTCGCGAATGCTGCTGTAGTCACGGATGACATTATTGCACCAATGAACGTTGATCATGACTACTCCTATGTGAAGCTTCCATCAGATTCAGTGAGAATAAAGACATTGGTGCAGATGATGCACACTATGTGATAACAGCGACATAACCGAGGGTGACTCAAGCAGCTCCGACACCTATGAGAAAGAGAAGAAGTTTGTCATTCGTGAGAAAAACTTATGTCACTTTTCTGCACCTGCCACACACCAAACAGCCATAAACTGTGACACAGGTTGTACTCATGTCTGATCTATCAGCCAAGGTCTTTCGGATACTGGGGTGTCTGTCAGGAAAGTGTGCTGATTTCTACCCCTGGATGAGTGAAAGGTGAATTGAATATGTTAGGTGTACATGTACTATCAGTCAGAATAAGTAGTGTATTGGTGTATATTTAGTGCCAGTAGTGTATTGGAACAGATGGTTGGTGTGCAAGTACTATCAGTCAGAACAAGTAGTGTATTGATACATATGATTGGTGTACATTTACTGTCAGTACAAGTAGTGTATTTGGTAGAGAATGAGACGCTTGGTTTACATTTGCTGTCGGTAGGAACAAGTAGTAGATTCAGTCAGAACAAGTAGTATATTGGATACACATGATTGGTGTACATTTACTGTCAGAAGATGTAGTGAAATGGTGCAGATTCCAGAATGAGATCATTGGTGTACATTTACTGTTGGTAGGAACAAGTAGTGTATTGGTACGCATGATTGGTGTACGTTTACTGTCAGTCAGAACAAGTAATATTGTTACACATGATTGGTGTACGTTTACTGTCCAATCAAAACAAGTAGTCTATTGCCATTGGTACAGATGATGATGGTGAAACAGTTCAAATGCCTTGGCTTTATAAAGATTAATTATTTCCTAAGCTAAACTACCAGTATATTTGATATGTTGTGGCATAATAATGATGTGTGTAACTGTGATATCCATGTTCCAGGTTGTATTTCCCGGTGGTAAGTCACTGTTTTTAGTCAATGTTTAGTCTTGGTTTCAGTCGTTCTAGTTAGCCTTATTTCTTTGGAAATTGTTTTTCTATGTGAATAAACTGTTGATATATTTTATGTTGGTCTCAATATAAATGAAATTGTGTGTAGTGACATGCAAGATGCTGCAGGTAACATTTTTGTTGACAGAAATGGGATATGGTTAAGAAGGCATTCACATCATTCAGTTATTAATATTTTAGTGGGAATTTTTGTAGTTTTCCAGGTTGTTTTTCGACCTGTTGCATACTGTGGGTGCCTCACAATTTGTCTATATCAGACTATCAGTACACTCACCTGTGTCAGGTCAATCTCCATAGCTAAACTTTCCATCAATTCAATTTGGTTCAGAATAGACATCACAGATCCTTCCCACATCGCAGGATGGGATTACTTGTTTTGCCATTCCTGAGCCTGAAATATAATTTGTCATGGTTAGTTGATAGCACTAATTCCATAATTACCATAATAGTTGCAAAACTGTGAACATTACATTTGCGTGTTTTGTTGTAATTTCTTTAACTTTTTTTATTTGGAACGAACAAAAACGCTATTTTGTTGACGTGTGTAAACACTTGTATATATAACAGAGACCCATATCTTTTTTTTCGCTCCAGAATGCCTATTTACGAAATAAATCGCCAAAAATCGAAAATTTACATTGATTAGATATACGCGACTCAAACCACTCGTTTCGACAACAAGATGGCGATACGCAGTGTATTTTGTCGATTTTTGTCTCGAACAAAATCAGTTTTTCAGTTTATCTCATAAATTAGCAGGTATCTGTCACCATTAATGCATAGTTAGATAATATATATTTAAATATATGACATAACACAAAATTGCTTCAGTTCCCCTTTAAATGTTAGTCTAATGCTGAGGCCTAAGCCAGGATAAGGCTAAACCCTAACTGAGCGATTCGAAAGTCGGCAGCCTTATGTTTACCATGATTGTTTACGGCGTGATAACTAGAACTTACTGAAATGTACCTAAAAACATGACAAGTTGTACTTTTTCATTGAATACAAGTCGTAATATAACATCAATTGCGTTATAAAAATATATTATTGTTATGTTCTCAAAGTTAAAAATAATTACATTACCCAAAAACGTGGTAAATTATGTTTGATTTTTACATTTCATTAGAATGTCCGCTGTTTACATAACCTATAAATGTGTGTAACAATACTGGAAAGAGGAGCACAAAAAATAAATATTTTGTGAGACAAAGGTTCGGTATCATAGGTTTGATCATTCTATGTGTACCGAATAAGTAAAAACTACTCCGTTTAGATCATATTGTACCTAACTATGCACTTGTCAGTTATGGTGGAACCATACGTCTGAGTCACTTAGAAAACTCTGTGGGGTACACAGTAATGTATTCACATTGTTGTGCAGTGAACCCAGAAATTGAAGTGTTAGTCATAGGTGATATATCAAATTAAAGCTAAAAAAAATAGCTGCTTCTGACGTTGTGAATAACTAATTTTTTTGCCCCCTTATGGTTGGTTTTGACATGGGGTGTCACATGTTTGTATCACGGGGATTGTTATAGTTTTAGTCTAGCCTATCTTTTATGTGGGTGTAATATTCCGGAATAAAGTGATTGAATTGAATACATGATAGGCTAAAATAGATTTCATTTAATATCATAGATAAGTTTGTATTACTCCTTAATAATTAATATTTTGATAGATAATAAAAATATAGCACTAATACAATCTCAAACAGTCAAGTGTAGATTGAAAGAGTAAACTATGCTGTCATTGATTTATAGTGGTAATTCTTAAAAATAATTATGATGGAAGTGCCCAAGCGAATATAGTATTTGCAATGTTAATTTACACCCTATTTACTACATGGAATCGTTATTTCCTTAACATTTAATATTTTATTTATCATAATTTAAGTATATTTTAAATAGATTACTGCACAAGACAATGTATGCTGCATATGTTACTATTATAAATATATTATATATATATATATATATATATATATGTATATATATATGTATATATATATATAAATATATATATATATATATGTATATATATATATATATATATATATATATATATATATATATATATATATATATATACGCATTGCACATGTCGCTGTCTTCACTACCATCTTGCTGGGTTTAGGCTCATAAGGCAAACACAGTTATGCCATGCTGTCATACTCTTTTATTGAGACAATAACCATATCGGTCAGCTGTTCAACTGTCCTAATGTCCAAACCCAAGTTATGTGTGGCATGCCTCTTAATCATTGTATAGCTATTTTCGTCAGTACATTATATTCCAATCACTTAGTATTCCCAAAGTATGTTGTTCTTCTTTGTTTTAGGATAGTTGTGATATCTTTTTATCTATTATTTGCAAAATATGCATTACTATAAATGATTGTAATGGTATAAACACTAAAATCATAGAGCTGTAGTTTGTCACATGCACTACTTCTTTCTTAGATTTCCTGCGACAGTGAAGTAATGAGGCTAAAACAGCATTACCTTTAACATTATTACCTACTTTTACTCTTCGTGGTAGCCTAAATATAGATATATGGAAGGGTTTTCTTACATATTTTCCCTAGTTCACTGAACAATCTTTAAAATACCTCAACAGTACTAGTGTTAAATTATCCTGGGTGTGTGTATGTGTATTGCATATTTTGTATGAATATTCTACTTCCAAAGGGCACCCACTGTGTGAAGTCCTACTCCTATTATGTCTTTGTGTCAAAATGTTTGTTATTGTGTTGATGGTGACATAATTTATAAAAAAAACCTTGCAACAATTTGAAAAAGTCACAAGACACTGAAGAGACGTAACGTCGTTTATCATTCTTCAATATCTTAAACAAAATCTAGCAGGCACATTCGTCCAGAAAAACAACGAAGATTGCAGAGACGACAGAGACAGAGTTTAACAAATAAAACAGTGCGTCTAGACACATTGCAAAACAAAGAGAGAAACACAAGAAAAATATAAAATAGCTTCCACGACCGTCATAGTCTGGATCTAAATAACACTATGGTATTATTAAGACCAAACACAAAATATGTCATTATTCTGGTATCGACTGGAAAAACATCCGATGACATAATACTAATAGTGCGTGCATGTGTGTGGACGTATGTGCGTTTTCATGTATGCATGAACATCTGTGCACACAGCACACCGGTGCGGTTATTATATACCGATGGAAAAACAACTAAGAAAACAAACCCCCCAAATCTAAGTACTAAAAACCCACGTTGAGATGTAGTTATTAATTTATGTTTTACAATGAATTCCACCACGTGGTCTCTAATCAATGTTTCTAGTAATTTGCATACAACTGATGCTAAACTCACTGGTCTGTAATTTTCTGTTCCTTGAACCCTTCTTAAATAGCGGCGTAATGTTTGCTTCTATTCATTTTGAAGGAATTATTCCTTCTTCTAATGACAAGTTAAACACTTTTGCAAGTGGTGTAGTAATTTGCTCTACAATTTCCTTAAGCAATTTTGGTGGTATCCCATCAACTCCAGGTGATTTATCATGTTCTTATTCATATTCTTACATAGGCATATAAACTCTTGCTGTCATTTATATATCTTTTGGATTTTCTAATTTCAGTTGTAACTAGGTTAAGTGCCTCTTTGTAGTTTGTGTAGTCTTCTACATTTTCAGTTCATTATATACCCCCACAACATCTCCTTGTGAGCAATTTTTCTAATAGCCTCTTTTGACAGGTGTTTCTTCCTGGACCCTTCCCTTGTTTTCTTAATGGAACAAATATCTCAGTAATGCCCTCAATCGCATCTGTGTATTCCCTGTTTGTACTTTTATATTGAAATGGATCTGGTTATGATCACTGGACCCCAGAGGTTCGTCAACTAATTAATTTTGAGAAGACAAAATTAAATCCAACACATTCCCACCTCTGGTAGGTTCCAAGTCATGTTTTACTTGTGTGTTGATCGCCGTCCTCCTTCAGTTCCTTTACTCCTCACCCCTGCCTCCGTTACCGGTAATATCCCAGACAACACATTCTGTCCAATCCGGGTCCCCTTTAAGTGTCTTGACCAACTTCCTGTACTTACCTCCTTCTCGGAATTGTTCATTCCCACAAGCACAAGAACAACACCTCCCATGCTCTTGCTGCACAGTCTTCCTCCTCCAATCTGTCATATTGTGGTCATTCTGCTTTTTTATCTTTCCTTTTCTCTTAAATCATCAACCTCTACTATCTTACCACCTGACAATCCCTCTCCACTCACCCGTTTACCTCACTTTTATTGCATACTCTGCCTCCTCTTATCTTTCTTCAGTTTCACAGTCTTCTCCTTTTCCATTCTCTCGTTATCCTCGACCAACTTACCACCTGACAGTCTCTCTCCTATCAACCGTGTACCTCCCTTTTGTTGTACACTCTTCTTCTTACCTTCTCACATTGCCTCTGTTCTCCGCGTTCTCACCACCTCTGATATGCTCTCCTCATTCTCATCTCCTCTGCTCTCTTCATTTTCACCACCTCTGCTCGCATCGTTCTCACCACCTCTGCACTCACCGTTCTTACTACATCTGCTCTCATCGTTCTCACTGCCTCTGCTCTCTTCTTTCTCACCCTGCCCTGTCATCATCAAAATCATCTGCCTTAACTCATTTACCTGCTCCTGTAGACTTTTCACTGTCTTACATCCCACACACTCGAAATAAAAATCATCTACCTGAACCTCTGCCCACTAATTTACATACCAGGACTTAGTAAAGTCTGTCTAGCTGTCGCAGCTAGAGCATGTAAAATTATGCTTCGTCTTTATTTGGCGTTCACACGGTGCACTGGTGCACTTGTGCACTATTACACTGGTGTGCTGGAACACTGGCTGGTACACTAGTACACTTGTGCACTGCTTAACCCGCCCTTCTAGGATATTTGTAAATTTTGTTTTTTAACATGCAAAAGATTATTACTAGTATATTAGCGTGCAACCTTATTAGGTAAAAAACAGTGTTTACGGTAACTGGTGCAGACACCTGACTGGGTGTCTGCACATGGCAGGCCAAGCTATTTAGCTGACCATGATGCGATTTCACCCCTGATTAGATTTTTTTTCTAAATTTTGTGATGGCGCCATGCAAACGGCAGGTAAAGGCCACCAGGCATTTAATATGCGGCAGTTGTAGCAACTGGGTGGACTTCGTCAAGTCCGGATGTGAGAAGTCCTGGGCTGAGGATAAGGCGGATAGTTTTAGTTTTTAGTGTAGGGGATGTACGAGGATGAAGGAACTTGAGGTGGAGTTAAAACAGCTGAGGCTGCTCGTTGTGGCAGTGGTGGGAAGGGATCAGGTGGTTTGTGCCAGTGGTTCTGGTGAGGGGACAGTGGATAAAGTGGGGGAAGACGAAGAGAGAGATGCTAAGGAGAGCTCACCTCAGCTTGGGAGGCGGTTGAGAGGAGGTAAGGTGACAGGTCGTAAGGAGACAGGACGGAAGGAGACGAGAAGGAAAGAAATGGGAGGGAAGACAAATGGATCGAAGGAAAGGGGAGTGGAGGAGGCAGTAGCGAAGGAGTCGGGGGGGAGGAGACGATAGTTAAGGCGATGGGAGTGAGGGAAACGGGAGGAAGTTGTCAAGAGGGAAGACGACGGGAGCGCAAGTTAGCCAGGAGACGGGAGGGAAAGGTGACAGTTTGATGAGTGAGAAAGAGCCTGATAACAGTCTTCCACCAAGTAACAAGGCTGCAGGACATAATGTGATGGAGGGGATCAATCGAAAGAGCTATTCAGAGGAAGTGATAGGGGGTGAGAAAGAGAGCGAGGGTGTTTGTGGGGGAATCAATAGTTAGGAAGACCGACATAGTCTTAAACAAGGGAGATGACGTTGCAGTGTGCGTGCCTGGGGCCAAAATAGAGGCGATAACTGAGAGGGTAGAAACCATCGTGGGTTCGGGCAAGGGTGGATCTGTTTTAGTACACGTAGGGGCAAATAATGTAGAGAGGGAGGGTACAACTGCCATAGCTAGGAAATACAGGAATTTGGTCAGAACACCAAAGCAGACGCGGGTTGAGCAGGTAATACTGTCAGGGATTCTACCAGTAATAGGAAGGAGGGGACATAGATATCGAAATTGCCGGGGGATGGCAATTAACGTGCTAGTCGAGAAGCTATGTAGGGAAGAGGAAGTGGGTTTTGTGGGGAAGTTTTGTTCGATGGGCTGATATGTACATGAAGAACGGGCTTCATCTAAGTGGAAAGATGGCTGCAGTATTTGCGGATGGACTCACAGCAGCAGTAGACAGTGGCATGGGTAGCATAACGAATATTTTTGGTAGTCAACACTATTTAAACTAGAAGCGCGGGGGTACTTAGTGATGCTTCAAGCCAGAACGGGCTTCTTCTAAGTGGAAAGATGGCAGCAGTATTTGCGGATGGACTCACAGCAGCAGTAGACAGTGGCATGGGTAGCATAACGAATATTTTTGGTAGTCAACAATATTTAAACTAGAAGCGCGGGGGTACTTAGAGATGCTTCAAGCAGGACAAGAGGCCACTAGTACAGATAAACCAATAACAAAAAGTCCGAAAAACATGTCCGAAGCAAATTATAGATGCGTGTGTTTAAATGCTAGGAGTATAGTAAATAAGAAAAACGAATTAAACATTATGGTAGAAGATATTGACTCTCACATAATTGGTATTACTGAATCATGGGCCAACACAGACATAACAGATGCTGAATTAGGATTGACAGGTTACGTAATGTTTAGGAGAGATCGAATAGGAAGAAGGGGAGGGGGAGTTGTTTTATATGTTAAAGAATCTATTCAGGTTTATGAAATAAAATTAGAAAGGGAAGCAGATTACGATGAAGCTATTTGGTACAAAATAGTTTCAGGAAATTCAAAATTAACTATTGGATTAGTTTACCGAAGTCCAAACATAAACGAAGAGGATAACACTAAAAATACAAAATGCTATAAAGGAAGTTAGTAAAGAAGAATGTATCATAATGGGAGATTTTAACCATGGACACATACAATGGAAATCTCTAGAGAGTACGGGGGTGAAGACCAACAATTTCTATTTTTAATTCAGGGTAGCTTCCTTACTCAGCACGTGCTAGAACCAACCAGGGGAGAAAATGTATTAGATATAGTTTTATCCCTGTGTCCTTTACTAACTTCCTTTATAGCGGTTTTTATTTTTGTGTTGTCCTCTTCGTTTATGTTTGGACTTCGGAAACTAATCCAATAGTTAATTTTGAATTTCCTGAAACAATTTTGCACCAAACAGCTACATCGTCATCTGCTTCCCTTTCTAGTTTTATTTCATAAGCCTGAATAAATTCTTTAACATATAAAATAATTCCCCCTCCCCTTCTTCCTACTCGATCTT
This sequence comes from Lamellibrachia columna, assembly GCA_963662155.1. Classification (NCBI taxonomy): domain Eukaryota; kingdom Metazoa; phylum Annelida; class Polychaeta; order Sabellida; family Siboglinidae; genus Lamellibrachia; species Lamellibrachia columna. Next base: position 23,616,278 of record OY759265.1, on the reverse strand, counting down.
TCCTAAACATTACGTATCCTCTCAGTGCTAATTCAGCATCTGGTATGTCTATGTTGGCCCATGATTCAGTTATACCAATTATGTAAGGGTCAATATCTTCTACCATAATGTTTAATTCGTTTCTCGTATTTACTGTGCTCCTTGCATTTAAACATACGCATCTATAACCTGTTTCAGAGATGTTTTTCGGACGATTTGATATTGGTTTGTCTGTACTAGTGGCCTCTTGTTCTGCTTGAGACACCTCTATGTAACCCCCCTGCACTTCTAGTTTAAACAATGTTTACTACCAAAAGTATTTGTCATTGTACCCATGCCACTATCTACTGCTGCTGAAAGTTCGTCCGCGAATACTGCTGCCCCCTTTCCACTTAGATGAAGCTCATCCTTCATGTACATATCAGCCCTCCCAACAAAACTTCCCCATAAATCCACAAATCCAACTTTCTCTTCCCTACATAGCTTCTGGACTAACATGTTAATAGCCATCCCCCGACCATTTCGATATTTGTGACCCCTCCTGCCCATTACTGGTAAAATCCCTAACAGTATTACCTGCTCAACCCGCGTCTGTTTTAGTGTTCTGACCAACTGCCTATATTTCCTAGCTATGGCAGTTGTACCCTCCCTCTCTACGTTATTTGTCCCTACGTGTACTAAAACAGATCCACCCTTACCAGAACCTAGGATGTTTTCTACCCTCTCAGTTATCGCCTCTATTTTGGCTCCAGGCAAGCAGACCACCACATCGTCTTCCTTGTTTAACACTCTGTCGGTCTTCCTAACTATCGAATCCCCCACAAACACACTCGCTCTCTTCCTCACCCCCTCTATCACTGCTGCAGAATAGCTCTTCGTTCGATCCCTTCCATCACATTCTGTCATGACCCCTTCCCTCCTGTCTCCCCCACTCCCCTCTCCTTCATTCCGGTTGTTTTCCCTCCCGTCTCCCCCACTCCCTTCTCCTTCCCTCTTGTCTCCCCTACTCCCCTCTCCTTCACTCCGGTTGTCTTCCCTCCCGTTCCTTTCCTTCCCGTCTCCTTACGTCCTGTTTCCCTACTACCTGTCACCTTCCCTCCTCTCAGCTTCCTCCCAGGCTGAGGTGAGCTCTCCCTAGCATCTCTCGTGTCTTTCCCCACTTTATCATCTACTGTTCCCCCACCGGAAAAAGTTAATATGTGCATGGAATCTTCCGTCAACTAGTCGGTTAGCGCCATCGCAGCTGTTCCATTTAATAAGGGTAATTAGTTTAAATAGCAGGCTGCAAAACTTATAAGCACAGTTTCGATAGTGCAATAACAATTGGGGAATCACTCGGGAAAATAAGATTAATTAAATGTGCTTAATCAATTCGATTTTTTTGCTAGTCTCATTTCAAATAAATTTTGTGAAAAACCAAACCAACCTAGTGCCCACTGCAACATGCTAGCTCGTTTTTGTGCAACTTTTATATGTAGTTTTTTTAAATCATCAGACAAACTATTAAATTAGTTAATGCTTGTTCAAGAATTTACTGAAGAGAACATCGAAATGCTGAAACATCACGATTTTTATTACTTGGTGAAATTTCGTAAATGTGTCATGTGATTGGTGAGAGGATGGAGGCCACTTCCATGATCAGCATCCTATGGAATGGATACCGCGCTACATAAGAACGTAGCTTTACTATGCTTTAATATGCACAGTCGATTTAATAAAAGAATGCGCCCTTTTATTAAAATTATCGAACGAAACACACCCCTATGGTTGCCGGGAGAAACACACCCCTATGGTTGCCGGGAGAAACACACACCAGTGGTGGCCGGGAGAAACACACACCAGTGGTTGCCGGAAGAAACACACTCACCAGTGGTGGCCGGGAGAAACACACACCAGTGGTTGCCGGAAGAAACACACTCACCAGTGGTTGCCGGGAGAAACACACACCAGTGGTTGCCGGGAAAAAACACACGCCATTGGTTGCCGAGAGAAACACACACCAGTGGTTGCCGGGAGAAACACACACCAGTTGCCGGGAGGAACATTTAGACCACAACCAAAAGGCTTCAAATGTTACGACGCAGCTGTTGACCCTATACAACAGGAAGCTCGTGGTGCATGTGGTCTACATTTTATTAATTTCTGAATAGCCTGTTCGAAATCTTTTGTGTTTAATCGGCGCAGCGAACAGTCGTATTTTTTTATTTCACTACACGAATAACACCCTATCGGTGGTATGTGGTCTGTGCGCAATGCAAATAATGTTACTGGAGTTTATATTCAGTGCTTTATGTTCAGACACTTTCCCTGCAACAAGATGGACGTGTTAGGGTATATTTTCGGACCTGAAATATGAGAATTCTAAATAGTTTGATTAGTTGATCTGTTATAGCTTTGGGTCCATCTTAAAAAGTAAGTTTTTGTGTTTGTCCAAATGTAAAGTATTAATCGTTATGAAAAATAGGGCCTAATTCGATGTTTTCACTTTGTGAATCTGTGTTAAATGTATTTTGGGACATGCAATATCCCTTCTTAAATAGTGGAGTAATGTTTGCTTCTTTCCATTCTGAAGGAACTGTTCCTTCTTCTAGTGACAAGTTAAACAATTTTGCAAGTGGTGTACTAATTTGCTCAACAATTGCCTTAAGCAATTTTGGTGGCATCCCATCAACTCCAGGTGATTTTTTTATCTTTCGTCTTCATAATTTTGTTTGCTATCATTACAGGAGTTACAGATAACTGCCCTAAATGTTCCGATTTGTTGCCCTCAAATTTAGTAAATGGAACTGGAAGTGAGCTGATATCTTCTGTGGTAAAAACTAAGCTGAAATACTCATTCAGGACCTCTGCCATTTGAAACGCCTCTGAAATTATGTTTCCCCTGTTGTTTTCCTGTGGTCCGACCTTATCTCGAACTTTCTGTTTACTCTTTACATAAGCATAGAAACTCTTGCTGTAATTGTTTATTTTACCTGCCATTTTTTTTTCAAAGGTTCTTTTAGATTTTCTAATTTCAGTTGTAGCTAGGTTAAGTGCCTCTTTGTAATTTGAATAGTCTTCATCCTTTCTGGTACGCCTATAAACCCTCCACATAGTTTGTTTAAACACTATTTTTTAATAGCTTCTTTTGACAAGTGTTTCTTTCTAGACCGTTTTCCTTGTTTTTTGAAGGGAACACATGCATCGACGATACTCTCAATTTCATATTTTAGAATATTCCAACATTCAATTGTGGTCTTTCATTCATCAGCATGTTATTCCAATCTAGCCTTGCTAAGAATTTTCTCATATCTTTATAGTTACCTTTGTGGAAGTTTCTCTTATACGTTTTTTATTTTTACTTTCTGATTTTACATTGATGTCAAAATGTATTTGAGTGTGGTCACTGTTACCCAATGGTTCATGTATTTTTAAATTGTCCACTAATTCTTTTTGTGATGATAAAACTATATCTAATACATTTTCTCCCCTGGTTGGTTCTAGCACGTGCTGAGTAAGGAAGCTACCCTGAATTAAAAATATAAATTGTTGGTCTTCACCCCTGTACTCTCTAGAGATTTCCATTGTATGTGTCCATGGTTAAAATCTCCCATTATGATACATTCTTCTTTACTAACTTCCTTTATAGCATTTTGTATTTTTGTGTTATCCTCTTCGTTTATGTTTGAACTTCGGTAAACTAGTCCAATAGTTAATTTTGAATTTCCTGAAACTATTTTTGTACCAAACAGCTTCATCGTAATCTGCTTCCCTTTCTAATTTTATTTCATGAGCCTGAATAGATTCTTTAACATATAAAACAACTCCCCCTCCCCTTCTTCCTATTCGATCTCTCCTAAACATTACGTAACCTGTCAATCCTAATTCAGCATCTGTTATGTCTGTGTTGGCCCATGATTCAGTAATACCAATTATGTGAGAGTCAATATCTTCTACCATAATGTTTAATTCGTTTTTCTTATTTACTATACTCCTAGCATTTAAACACACGTATCTATAACTTGCTTCGGACATGTTTTTCGGACTTTTTGTTATTGGTTTATCTGTACTAGTGGCCTCTTGTCCTGCTTGAAGCATCTCTAAGTACCCCCGCGCTTCTAGTTTAAATAGTGTTGACTACCAAAAATATTCGTTATGCTACCCATGCTACTGTCTACTGCTGCTGTGAGTCCATCCGCAAATACTGCTGCCATCTTTCCACTTAGATGAAGCCCGTTCTTCATGTACATATCAGCCCATCGAACAAAACTTCCACACAAATCCACAAAACCCACTTCCTCTTCCCTACATAGCTTCTCAACTAGCACGTTAATTGCCATCCCCCGGCAATTTCGATATATATGACCCCTCCTTCCTATTACTGGTAGAATCCCTGACAGTATTACCTGCTCAACCCGCGTCTGTTTTGGTGTTCTGACCAATTTCCTGTATTTCCTAACTATGGCAGTTGTACCCTCCCTCTCTACATTATTTGCCCCTACGTGTACTAAAACAGATCCACCCTTGCCCGAACCCACGATGGTTTCTACCCTCACAGTTATCGCCTCTATTTTGGCCCCAGGCACGCAAACTACAACGTCATCTCCCTTGTTTAAGACTATGTCGGTCTTCCTAACTATTGATTCCCCCACAAACACCCTCGCTCTTTTTCTCACCCCCTATCACTTCCTCGGAATAGTTCTTTCGATGGATCCCCTCCATCACATTATGTCCTGCAGCCTTGTCACTTGGTGGAAGACTGTTATCAGGCTCTCTCTCACTCATCAACCTTTCACCTTTCCCTCCCGTCTCCTGGCTAACTTGCGCTCCCGTCGTCTTCCCTCTTGACAACTTCCTCCCGTCTCCCTCACTCCCATCGCCTTAACTATCGTCTCCTCCCCCCCCGACTCCTTCGCTACTGTCTCCCCCACTCCCCTTTCCTTCGATCCATTTGTCTTCCCTCCCATTTCTTTCCTTCTCGTCTCCTTTCGTCCTGTCTCCCTACGTCCTTTCTCCCTACGTCCCGTCTCCTTCCGTCCTGTCTCCCTACGACCTGTCACCTTACCTCCTCTCAACCGCCTCCCAAGCTGAGGTGAGCTCTCCCTAACATCTCTCTCTCTTCGTCTTCCCCCACTTTATCCACTGTCCCCTCACCAGAACCACTGCCACAAACCACTTGCTCCCTTCCCACCACTGCCACAACGAGCAGCCTCAACTGTTCTAACTCCACCTCAAGTTCCTTCATCCTCGTACATCCCCTACACTAAAAACTAAAATTATCCGCCTGAACCTCAGCCCAGGACTTCTCACATCCGGACTTGACGAAGTCCACCCAGTTGCTACAACTGCCGCATATTAAATGCCTGGTGGCCTTTACCTGCCGTTTGCATGGCGCCATCACAAAATTTAGAAAAAAATCTAATCAGGCGTGAAATGTCTGCCATGTGCAGACACCCAGCCAGGTGTCTGCACCAGTTACCGTAAACTCTGTTTTTTTTACCTAATAAGGTTGCACGCTAATGTACTAGTAATAATCTTTTGCATGTTAAAAAATTTTTTTTTTTACAAATATCCTAGAAGGGCGGGTTAAGCAGTGCACAAGTGTACTAGTGTACCAGCCAGTGTTCCAGCACACCAGTGTAATAGTGCACAAGTGCACCAGTGCACCGTGTGAACGCCAAATAAAGACGAAGCATAATTTTACATGCTCTAGCTGCGACAGCTAGACAGACTTTACTAAGTCCTGGTATGTAAATTAGTGGGCAGAGGTTCAGGTAGATGATTTTTATTTCGAGTGTGTGGGATGTAAGACAGTGAAAAGTCTACAGGAGCAGGTAAATGAGTTAAGGCAGATGATTTTGATGATGACAGGGCAGGGTGAGAAAGAAGAGAGCAGAGGCAGTGAGAACGATGAGAGCAGATGTAGTAAGAACGGTGAGTGCAGAGGTGGTGAGAACGATGCGAGCAGAGGTGGTGAAAATGAAGAGAGCAGAGGAGATGAGAATGAGGAGAGCATATCAGAGGTGGTGAGAACGCGGAGAACAGAGGCAATGTGAGAAGGTAAGAAGAAGAGTGTACAACAAAAGGGAGGTACACGGTTGATAGGAGAGAGACTGTCAGGTGGTAAGTTGGTCGAGGATAACGAGAGAATGGAAAAGGAGAAGACTGTGAAACTGAAGAAAGATAAGAGGAGGCAGAGTATGCAATAAAAGTGAGGTAAACGGGTGAGTGGAGAGGGATTGTCAGGTGGTAAGATAGTAGAGGTTGATGATTTAAGAGAAAAGGAAAGATAAAAAAGCAGAATGACCACAATATGACAGATTGGAGGAGGAAGACTGTGCAGCAAGAGCATGGGAGGTGTTGTTCTTGTGCTTGTGGGAATGAACAATTCCGAGAAGGAGGTAAGTACAGGAAGTTGGTCAAGACACTTAAAGGGGACCCGGATTGGACAGAATGTGTTGTCTGGGATATTACCGGTAACGGAGGCAGGGGTGAGGAGTAAAGGAACTGAAGGAGGACGGCGATCAACACACAAGTAAAACATGACTTGGAACCTACCAGAGGTGGGAATGTGTTGGATTTAATTTTGTCTTCTCAAAATTAATTAGTTGACGAACCTCTGGGGTCCAGTGATCATAACCAGATCCATTTCAATATAAAAGTACAAACAGGGAATACACAGATGCGATTGAGGGCATTACTGAGATATTTGTTCCATTAAGAAAACAAGGGAAGGGTCCAGGAAGAAACACCTGTCAAAAGAGGCTATTAGAAAAATTGCTCACAAGGAGATGTTGTGGGGGTATATAATGAACTGAAAATGTAGAAGACTACACAAACTACAAAGAGGCACTTAACCTAGTTACAACTGAAATTAGAAAATCCAAAAGATATATAAATGACAGCAAGAGTTTATATGCCTATGTAAGAATATGAATAAGAACATGATAAATCACCTGGAGTTGATGGGATACCACCAAAATTGCTTAAGGAAATTGTAGAGCAAATTACTACACCACTTGCAAAAGTGTTTAACTTGTCATTAGAAGAAGGAATAATTCCTTCAAAATGAATAGAAGCAAACATTATGCTGCTATTTAAGAAGGGTTCAAGGAACAGAAAATTACAGACCAGTGAGTTTAGCATCAGTTGTATGCAAATTACTAGAAACATTGATTAGAGACCACGTCGTGGTGGAATTCATTGTAAAACATAAATTAATAACTACATCTCAACGTGGGTTTTTAGTACTTAGATTTGGGGGGTTTGTTTTCTTAGTTGTTTTTTCCATCGGTATATAATAACCGCACCGGTGTGCTGTGTGCACAGATGTTCATGCATACATGAAAACGCACATACGTCCACACACATGCAAGCACTATTAGTATTATGTCATCGGATGTTTTTCCAGTCGATACCAGAATAATGAGATATTTTGTGTTTGGTCTTAATAATACCATAGTGTTATTTAGATCCAGACTATGACGGTCGTGGAAGCTATTTTATATTTTTCTTGTGTTTCTCTCTTTGTTTTGCAATGTGTCTAGACGCACTGTTTTATTTGTTAAACTCTGTCTCTGTCGTCTCTGCAATCTTCGTTATTTTTCTGGACGAATGTGCCTGCTAGATTTTGTTTAAGATATTGAAGAATGATAAACGACGTTACGTCTCTTCAGTGTCTTGTGACTTTTTCAAATTGTTGCAAGGTTTTTTTTATAAATTATGTCACCATCAACACAATAACAAACATTTTGACACAAAGACATAATAGGAGTAGGACTTCACACAGTGGGTGCCCTTTGGAAGTAGAATATTCATACAAAATATGCAATACACATACACACACCCAGGATAATTTAACACTAGTACTGTTGAGGTATTTTAGAGATTGTTCAGTGAACTAGGGAAAATATGTAAGAAAACCCTTCCATATATCTATATTTAGGCTACCACGAAGAGTAAAAGTAGGTAGTAATGTAATTAGGTAATGCTGTTTTAGCCTCATTACTTCACTGTCGCAGGAAATCTAAGAAAGAAGTAGTGCATGTGACAAACTACAGCTCTATGATTTTAGTGTTTACACCATTACAATCATTTATAGTAATGCATATTTTGCAAATAATAGATAAAAAGATATCACAACTATCCTAAAACAAAGAAGAACAACATACTTTGGGAATACTATGTGATTGGAATATAATGTACTGACGAAAATAGCTATACAATGATTAAGAGGCATGCCACACATAACTTGGGTTTGGACATTAGGACAATTGAACAGCTGACCGATATGGTTATTGTCTCAATAAAAGAGTATGACAGCATGGCATAACTGTGTTTGCCTTATGAGCCTAAACCCAGCAAGATGGTATATATATATATATATATATATATATATATATATATATATATATATATATATATACATATATATATACATATATATATATATATATATATATATATATATATATATATATATATATATATATATATATATATATATATATATATATATAATATATTTATAATAGTAACATATGCAGCATACATTGTCTTGTGCAGTAATCTATTTAAAATATACTTAAATTATGATAAATAAAATATTAAATGTTAAGGAAATAACGATTCCATGTAGTAAATAGGGTGTAAATTAACATTGCAAATACTATATTCGCTTGGGCACTTCCATCATAATTATTTTTAAGAATTACCACTATAAATCAATGACAGCATAGTTTACTCTTTCAATTTACACTTGACTGTTTGAGATTGTATTAGTGCTATATTTTTATTATCTATCAAAATATTAATTATTAAGGAGCAATACAAACTTATCTATGATATTAAATGAAATCTATTTTAGCCTATCATGTATTCAATTCAATCACTTTATTCCGGAATATTACACCCACATAAAAGATAGGCTAGACTAAAACTATAACACTGGGTAATCCCCGTGATACAAACATGTGACACCCCATGTCAAAACCAACCATAAGGGGGCAAAAAAATTAGTTATTCACAACGTCAGAAGCAGCTATTTTTTTTAGCTTTAATTTGATATATCACCTATGACTAACACTTCAATTTCTGGGTTCACTGCACAACAATGTGAATACATTACTGTGTACCCCACAGAGTTTTCTAAGTGACTCAGACGTATGGTTCCACCATAACTGACAAGTGCATAGTTAGGTACAATATGATCTAAACGGAGTAGTTTTTACTTATTCGGTACACATAGAATGATCAAACCTATGATACCGAACCTTTGTCTCACAAAATATTTATTTTTTGTGCTCCTCTTTCCAGTATTGTTACACACATTTATAGGTTATGTAAACAGCGGACATTCTAATGAAATGTAAAAATCAAACATAATTTACCACGTTTTTGGGTAATGTAATTATTTTTAACTTTGAGAACATAACAATAATATATTTTTATAACGAAATTGATGTTATATTACGACTTGTATTCAATGAAAAAGTACAACTTGTCATGTTTTTAGGTACATTTAACAAGATTTGTCATCCAAGCCATCCAAGCCAAAGGCCCAGATGGCAAGTGGACAAGGAAGCCATTGGCTTATCGAGAGTCCAACAATGTTCACCTACTTATAACCCGCCCTCCTGATATATGTGTCAACCTTGTTTTTAAACATATTCACGCTGCTAGCAGTTACACAATCTGTAGACAGTTTGTTCCATTCATTTATTGTCCTCTGTGAGAACGAGTGCTTCCTGATGTCCAATCTACATTGATCCTTTACTAATTTTACCTCATGTCCTCTAGTTCTGCTATCCTTCTTGAGTGAGAAAAACATATTTCTATCAATATTTTCATACCCATTCAATATCTTAAAAACTTCAATCTGATCTCCTCTTAACCTCCTTGTCTCTAGAGTTGTTAAACCACATTCTTTCAGGCGTTCTTCATAACTAAGGTCTCTTAGTTCTGGAATCATTTTAGTTGCTCTCCTTTGTATGCGTTCAAGCGTATCTATATCCTTCTTACGATATGGTCTCCATGCTTGTATACAGTATTCTAAATGAGGTCTAACTATTGCTTTATAAAGAGGTATAATTAACTTTTTTCCCTTATATGTTATGTTTCTTCTAATCAATCCAAGAATTTGATTACCCTTTGAAGCTGCAATACCACACTGCTCTGAAACTTTCATATCAGCGCTTATTGTAACTCCTAAGTCCTTTTCTTTTACAGTAGTACCAAGAACAGTAGCTCCCATTTTATAGTTTACATTCAAGTTCCCATGTCCTGTATGTAGGCATTTACATTTCCCAAAATTGAACAGCATCTGCCATTTCTCAGACCATTTCACTAATCTGTCTAGATCGTTTTGTAAATGTTGTTTATCACCATCAGTATTAACCTTTCTAAACAGTTTTGTGTCGTCCGCAAATTTCAGTACGTTACTTGTTATACTCTCGTCCAAGTCATTGATATAAATTAAGAATAATATAGGTCCTAATACTGATCCTTGAGGTACCCCACTCAAAACCGATTTCCAATTTGAAACTTCGCCATCTACTACAACTCGTTGTCTTCTGTCAGTCAGCCATTGTTCTATCCAGTCAGTTATGCTATCCCCGATACCATGGGCTTTTAATTTAAGTAGCAATCTTTGATGTGGCACTTTGTCAAAAGCTTTCTGAAAATCTAAGTAGATAATATCTACTGGCGATCCCATGTCTATCCACTTAGTGATTTCTTCCAAAAAACATAACATATTTGTTAAGCATGACCTCGCTTTAAGGAATCCATGTTGAGATGAATTTAATAATTTATGCTTAACGAGGAAGTCCACCATATGGTCTTTAATTAACCTTTCTAATAATTTACAAATCACTGACGTTAAACTCACTGGTCTGTAATTCTCTGACTTATTTCTCGAACCCTTTTTAAATAATGGTATGATGTTTGCTTCTTTCCATTCAAACGGAACAACTCCCTCTTTTAATGACAAGTTGAATACTCTTGCAAGTGGTATACTGATTTGATCTACTGTTTCCATTAGTAATTTTGGAGGAATCCCATCCACTCCCGGTGATTTGTTATCCTTCATTGCCTTTATTTTCCTAGCTACCAATTCTGGAGTTACAACTAACGGTCCTAAATAGTCAGATTTAGCCCCCTGAAATTTAGCATCAGCAACTGGTAATGAACTAATATCTTCTTTTGTAAACACTGAACTGAAGTAACCATTTAGGTCTTCCGCCATTAAAAACCCCTGTGATATTATATTTCCAGCACTGTCTTCTAGAGGTCCAACCTTGTCTTGTACGTTTTGTTTACTCCTGACATATGCATAAAAACTCTTGCTGTCAGTTTTTATGTTACATGCCAGTTTTTGCTCATAGCTTCTTTTAGATTGTCTGATTTCAGTTGTAGCTGCATTAAGTGCCTCTTTGTATTTTGCATAGTCTTCTTCCTTTCTGGTACGCCTATAAACCCTCCACATAGTTTGTTTTAGCATTATTTTTCTAATTGCCTCTTTTGACAAGTGTTTCTTTCTACACCGTTTTCCTTGTTTTCGGAAGGGAACAAATTTATCAATGATACTCTCAATTTCATATTTTAGAATATTCCAACATTCAATTGCAGTCTTATCCATCAGCATGTTATTCCAATCTAGCTGTGCTAAGTATTTTCTCATATCTTTGTAGTTACCTTTGTGGAAGTTTCTCTTGTACGTTTTCTTATTTTTACTTTCTGATTTTACATTGATGTCAAAATGTATTTGATTATGGTCACTATTACCCAATGGTTCAAATATTTTTACATTGTCCACTAATTCTTGTTGTGATGACAAAACTATATCTAATACATTTTCTCCCCTGGTTGGTTCTAGTACGTGCTGAGTAAGAAAGCTATCCTGGATTAAACATAGAAATTGTTGATCCTCAATCCCTGTGCTCTCTAGAGAATTCCATTGTATGTGTCCATGGTTAAAATCTCCCATTATGATACATTCCCCTTTACTAACTTCCTTTATAGCGTTTTTTATTTTTGTGTTGTCCTCTTCGTTTATGTTTGGACTTCGGTAAACTAATCCAATAGTTAATTTTGAATTTCCTGAAACAATTTTGCACCAAACAGCTTCATCGCAATCTGCTTCCCTTTCTAGTTTTATTTCATAAGCCTGAATAGATTCTTTAACATATAAAATAACTCCCCCGCCCCTTCTTCCTATTCGATCTTTCCTAAACATTACGTATCCTGTCAGTCCTAATTCAGCATCTGTTATATCTATGTTAGCCCATGATTCAGTTATACCAATTATGTGAGGGTCAATATCTTCTACCATAATGTTTAATTCGTTTTTCTTATTTACTATGCTCCTTGCATTTAAACATACGCATCTATAACCTTTTTCAGAGATGATTTTCGGATGATTTGATATTGGTTTATCTGTGCTAGTGGCCTCTTGTTCTGCTTGAGACACCTCTAGGTAACCCCCCTGCACTTCTAGTTTAAAGAATGTTTACTTCCAAAAATATTTGTCATTGTACCCAAGTCGCTATCTACTGCTGCTGAAAGTTTGTCCGCGAATACTGCCGCCCCCTTTCCACTTAAATGAAGCCCATCCTTCATGTACATATCAGCCCTCCCAACAAAACTTCCCCATAAATCCACAAATCCAACTTCCTCTTCCCTACACAGCCTCTGGACTAACATGTTAATTGCCATCCCCCGACAATTTCGATATTTATGACCCCTCCTGCCCATTACAGGTAAAATCCCTGACAGTATTACCTGCTCAACCCGCGTCTGTTTTAGTGTTCTGACCAACTGCCTATATTTCCTAACTATGGCAGTTGTACCCTCCCTCTCTACGTTATTTGTCCCTACATGTACTAAAACAGATCCACCCTTACCCGAGCCTACGATGTTTTTTACCCTCTCAGTTATCGCCTCTATTTTGGCTCCAGGCAAGCAGACCACCACATCATCTCCCTTGTTTAAGACTCTGTCGGTCTTCCTAACTATCGAATCCCCCACAAACACCCTCGCTCTCTTCCTCACCCCCTCTATCACTGCTGCAGAATAACTCTTCCTTTCGATCCCCTCCATCACATTCTGTCCTGACCCCTTCCCTTCCGTCTCCCCCACTCCCTTCTCCTTCCCTCCTGTCTCCCCTACTCCCCTCTCCTTCACTCCGGTTGTTTTCCCTCCCGTCTCCCCCACTCCCTTCTCCTTCCCTCCTGTCTCCGCTACTCCCCTCTCCTTCACTCCGGTTGTCTTCCCTCCCGTCTCCCCCACTCCCTTCTCCTTCCCTCCTGTCTCCGCTACTCCCCTCTCCTTCACCCCGGTTGTCTTCCCTCCCATCTCCTTCCCTCCTGTATCCCCTACTCCCCTCTCCTTCACCCCGGTTGTCTTCCCTCCCGTTCCTTTCCTTCCCGTCTCCTTACGTCCTGTCTCCCTATGACCTGTCACCTTCCTCCCAGGCTGAGGTGAGCTCTCCCTAGCATCTCTTGTGTCTTTCCCCACTTTATCGTCTACTGTTCCCTCACCGGAACTACCGGCACAACTCCCCTGTTCCCTTCCCACCATTGCCACAACGAGCAGCCTCAGCTCTTCCAACTCCACCTCTAGTTCCTTCATCCTTGCGCATCCCCTACACTCAAAACTAAAACTATCTGCCTGGACCTCAGCCCAGGACTTCTCGCACCCAGACTTGACGAAATCTACCCAGTTACTACAACTGCCACAAATTAAGTGCCTTGTGGCCTTTAACTGCCGTTTGCACGGCGCCATCATACAATTTAGTTTTAATTAGTTTGCTACGTTAGCCTTGAATAAGGCTGTTTTTGTGATCAAAAGAACACTTTAGGCTAAAAATCCTGCCACCTAGCGAATACGGAGAACACTGTGTAACAAAACAACGAAGTCAGTGTGTACTAATTTACGCTAAAATCCTGCTGTTAATTCCTTTTTACCGAAAACGTTGACTACCACTATGTCAGATATTACCTTATGTATGTAATTTAAGTAAATAAATCACTTTATCTTATATATATATATTAGCTAATGTAAACGATAGCTCGATGCACGGGTTGAATGACCTGTAAACAAACTCCCTTTTATCACTCGTTGAGTTTGAATCCGGGAAAAAAAAATACTACCTCTGTTAACAACAACGGTTTCTTAATATATGTCTACAAGAAGTTGGTGAACAATATATGTATAATACTAATACTTATTCTAACCAATATTCACTGTTACTGACTATTCACTATGTTATCTAAATTTTCGAATTGTAAACACCCCTATTAACGCTCGCTGAATTCCCTGACAGAATCCGAAACTAACTTACTCTAAAATACTCCCTCTGACTAATAATTAACAAAACCTGTTTCCTAATATATGTCTACAATACGTTTGTGTATAATATATATGCAATAGTAATACTTATTCTATTTGATATTCCACGTATTTCTGTAAATGATCTACACCAAATTCAAGTCGCTGCACCAAGTCCAAGTAGCCGGAAGTCAAGTTCTAGTTCAGAAGTTCTAGTTATCACGCCGTAAACAATCATGGTAAACATAAGGCTGCCGACTTTCGAATCGCTCAGTTAGGGTTTAGCCTTATCCTGGCTTAGGCCTCAGCATTAGCCTAACATTTAAATTTGACTCTTTACTTTAGTCTATAGGTTTACACGCTGTTTAATTATGCAATGATTGAAGAACATTATTTCAATAAATAATGTGTGTTTACTGTTGCCATGCATAGACAGCCACAGCATAGCCTTAGGGATAGGAAAATCTCAGTTGATTTGTTATAGATAATTTAACACAAGTACGAATACCAGCACTATGCGATGTGTGTGTATTTAAAAACCGATAACAAACTATCATCGATGACCAAGCCGATGCCGATGTCACGTGTGATGATACAGGGTTCAGCACTCAGTTACATTTCCCATTGGTGGCCATGTTAACGTTTTGCATGATTATAAGAAAATTTGACCATCATAAATTCTTAAATTTCTTACCTGCCGTCATCATCATTTCATTGACATGCTGATGGAGTTTAGTCAAAATTAGACATTTCTAACTCTTTTAAAATGGCTGAACGTGTCATGCCCATCAATGTTTACCAATTTCTGCATGAATTACTACGCACACGTGCATGGTGGTGAAAAAATTGCCAAAAATCCTTCCGCCTATTGAAATCATCTAAAAATCCACAGTTACACTGCCAACATGTTCTACCAGCAAACCTGCCAATGTGCCTGCTCAAATGCAGTTATGTCAGATGATATGATTTTTTTCAAAAGACACATACCTAAAATTACTGTGCCCTACATTCGTAACACACCAGGAAGTTTAACTGGGTCATGATCCCTACAGTCTCTTTGTCCACCACTGTTTATATACGGAAGTATCTTTGTTACCTTCTTCAAAAAGAGAGTTCCTTTTGGCCGCTTGTGCATTTGAAAATAAACTGCGTCATTTCGTACTCAGCTGAGTACGTACTCAAGATGCATGCTGGTGTTGCCGAGGCTCGGTGCTCGCATAGTTTGTGTCTCTACCGACCCTAATAATTAGAGACAATGTTTTATCAAATAAGAATCGGGCCCCGTAACCCATTGTCGATCCCTCTTAGAAGGCCCATGTACTGACGTCAGCCGGCGCAGTAATCGCTAAGTACTGTCTGCGTTTGAGAAATCAGCACAGCTACAGCAAAACGTAGCGTAGCAAATTGTTTGTAATGATATGTAATTATGTTTTATCATAGGTCATGATGACATCCAGTTTACCAGAATAATGATACCTAGTTTTCAATGGCTTTCCGCCTTCATTGTGGTGAACACCTGGTCTGCGGTAAGCCCATGTCAACAAGTGTGATCCGCGAGGTTAGTGACCGTGAATAGTTCTTTACATCGTATTTTTGCACTTCCTTTGTGTCCACGATCACCACGGTGTTTGCATTCAAGTGTCAACTGCCGTGTTATTTTTTTTTCGACGGATTGGTAAAGTCGCAGACGACAAACGCATATTGTCTGCGTTGATGTCGCTCGCATGTACACGCGCAAGCAAAGCACTTTGTAGATTGTAGCAGTAATATCAAGTTTCATGTAAGTTTACTCCAAAGTCGTTCTTTGTATTGACATAGTTGACAGTTTGCTGAAGTATTGTGCATGGTTTGCCGAGGTGTCATGGCGATGGACGACAGACTGACAGGGGTTCCACAGGCAACAGTCGTTGCAATCACTGCCGTGTATCATGGCGGTTGGCAACTTACTTAACTAGCTAGTTTGACTGATCATCAATGTTATGGTTTTCATGTTACGTGTGTCTGTTCGTAGACGCACGTACAATATCATGGGAAAAACACAAAATGCTGCTGACCGATCCAAGTGGAGTGTTTGACTTCCTCATACGTATCTAGAGGAAGCAGCCGCTAAGTCTAAGTAAGTAGGAAAAAATCCCTTCCTACCGCAGTCTGGCTACAAGCTGCGCACGTACCCGGCCGCTAGGTCGCCGGGGGCGGTAGCTCGCCTTGGCGGTTGTTCGTCGGAGCGTGGCATGGACGGCGGACCGAGTAATATGAGGGTGTAACGCGCGACTTGCATAAGAACTCCCGTCGGCTTCCGCGTCATTCCATTCCGTTAGCGACCGTCAGTTTCAGTCCTGTCAGCACTGCCCGATCAATCAGTCGTCTCCGGTCGTCCCACTAAAGGTAAGCGACACTGGCTGACACGTTACATCTACTGGAGAGCAGGAGAGGCTTCACAAGTCAGTTCAATGTTATGGTCTAGTGTTATTTATAGCTGCGCCGGGCACATATGTAACGATTGCGCGCTACTGTATTGCTATTGTTGGACTTGTTTCCAATAAGCATTTGTGCTGAGAGGTTTAGCAACTAGATTATGATAACAGCTATTAATCAAACTATACTAAGATTAATGCATTGGTCGTCGGGAATGTATGAATTGTTTTAATAGGTAAAATGTCAGTTGAATGTGAGTACTCGTAGAGCGCGTTATTTGGTTCTCTGGACTTCTCAAAATGTTTTACTCTGTAATTCCTGTGCACAATCCACCACAGCTACTGTAGTACATAGCTCAGTGAACTGAGGCAATGTGCACTGAACAAAATTACCTACATTTTGAACGGCATAGCAAGAGCCAGACATCGGGCTACTGCGACCTTATGCGCAACACAAATACCGGGGTTTTAGAACGAGGAATGATATGGGGATATCGGTACATAGAGAAAAACAGAATAGATACACCTGGTGCCAATTCCCCAGTCTATCTACCAACTGACTAAAAGGGAAACAGAGGTCATTGTTTTAAGCCCATGCGCCTATACGAATTAATAAGACATAAACCATTTGCAACTACAGTTAAAGCTCGTTAGATCTGGTCAGGACCAAAATAGTGGATATCCAAAGTAGTAAACATTGTGCGGTTCAATGCCGATCATGGGCGTGACTTCCATCCTCTCGCCGACGATCACATGACAAAGTTACGAAATTGCACCAAGGATGAAAATCGTGATTTTCCAGCATTTATATTTTCACTTCATTTAATGCTTGAATAATCATTAAGTAATTTAATAGTTTGTCTGATGATTTCACACAAATACTACATACAAAAGTTGCACAAACGAGCCAGCATGTCTTAGTGGATCCTATAGGTAGGTTTGGTTTTTCGCTAAATTAAATATGAAATGAGACTAGCGAAACAATCGAATTGAATAGGAATCTTTAAGAATAGCCCGCCAGTGGCTTAATAGGAAACGTTGTTGAACACACATCATCGTTATTTCATGGGCAGCGCTATACTGTTATATAATCCTACGTCACTAGTGTTGTAGTGTGGAAATATTTATATTGAGGTTTTGCGTTGCTTCGGTGTATACCCGTCGGCCCTACGACACCACCACCACCACCACCACCACCACCACCACCACCACCACCACCACCACCACCACCACCGCATTAGAGAATATCGCTCATTTTCGGATATAGTCGTATTTATTTATTTACTGTTATCAAAACAAATGTAACATAATTTACAAAAACAGTACCCCGGTCCATGTGAGACCACGGAAAATTTCTCTGTCGATGCAGGCTGATGTGAAAGCCAAATAGGTACTCTGGAAGAAAAAGGTATCATCGGAAAGGTTACGAATCCTACACCGTGGATAAGTCACATGCAGAGCCAGTCAGGAAATCAAACGGGACAGTTAGACTGTGTCTTGATCTGCAAAATTTAAATCAAGCCCTGAGAAAAAATCACTTCCAAATGCCAGACATTGAAGATGTGCTGCCTCAGTTGGCAGGAGCAAAGGTATTCAGCCTGTGCGATGCAAAGGACGTTTTACATGTGAAATTGTAAGAGAAATCAAGTCATTTCACAACATTCTGGAAACCGTACGGGAAATACAAATGCAAATGAAGGAGTATCAGTAGTGGCAGACGACATCCTCTATTCGTCCGTCGAGTCGACGAGGACCACTCTAGTCATCTGGGGGTAGTCGGGGCTGGATCTGGTGAGTGCGCAGATGGCTGACAAGGCCAATCCATGCACGGAAGATACGTTGGCAGTTTGGACATGGGATGAGGGGGACGTCATCCTGCGGATTGCTGGCTCGGGCTTTCCTGGCTTGCCTCCTTTGCTCTGCTGCAGCGGTCCTGTTGGCCTCGCATATCTTGGAGCCTTTGTGCTCGGAGGAACGCCACATGGCCCGGTCCATGGCTGTTTGTTCCCAGGAGTCGGGGGTGATGGCAAACGCTTTCAGGGATGTTTTTAGAGTGTCTTTGAAGCGCTTCTTCTGGCCTCCGTGGGATCGCTTTCCTTGCTGTAGTTCGCCATAGAAGAGCCATTTTGGGAGCCGATGGTCTGGCATGCGGGCTACATGTCCTGCCCAGCGTAGCTGGGACTGCATTAGGATGGTATAGATGCTGGGTAGGTCTGCTTGGGCAAGTACCTCAGTGTCTGGAATCCTGTCTTGCCACTTTATGTTGAGGAGTTTCCTGAGGCACGTTGTGTTGAAGTGGTTTAGCTTCTTAGCATGGCGTTGGTACACTGTCCATGTTTCACATGCGTAGAGCAGCGTTGGGAGTACTATTGCCCTGTACACCTTCAGCTTGGTCTGTATACTAATGCCTCTTCTGTTCCAAACATTGGCATGTAGTCTGCCGAAGGTCACGCTGGCCCTTGCAATTCTGACGTTCACCTCGTCATCAATGGTGGCATTTTGAGACAGTGTGCTGCCAAGATAGGTGATCCTGTTCACTGCACTGAGTCTCTGACCGTTGATTGTGATGTTGGGCTTAACATAGGGTTTCCCTGGGGCCGGTTGGTGCAGTACTTCAGTCTTCTTTATGCTGAAGGTGAGACCGAAGTTTGTGCAGGCTATGGATAACTTGTCTAAGCTGCGTTGCATGTCAGCTTCTGAGCCGGCGTTGAGGGCACAGTCATCAGCAAACAGGAAGTCCCTGATGATGTCTGTCTTGACCTTGGTTTTTGCTTGAAGCCTCCTGAGGTTGAACAGCTTGCCATCTGTACGGTACCTGAGGTCGATTCCAACGTCACCGACTCTGAAAGCGTCTGTCAGCATTGCGGAAAACACGAGGATGAACAGTGTTGGTGCTAAGACGCAGCCCTGCTTGACGCCGTTAGTGACAGGAAATGGCTCAGATGTCTCACCGTTGTCCTGAACTTGTGCTTGCATGCCAGCGTGGAATTGTTGCACCATGGAGATACACTTCCGTGGGCATCCGTACTTGGCCATGATCTTCCACAGACCCCCTCTGCTAACCGTATCGAAGGCCTTGGTCAGGTCGACATAGGTAGAGAACAGAGTTCTGCTCCTGACATTTCTCTTGCAGCTGCCTTGCAGCAAACACCATGTCGGTGGTCCCGCGCACTTTCCGGAATCCACACTGGCTCTCTGGTAGGAGTCCCTGGTCAAGGTGCGTTGTGAGAAGGTTAAGCAGGATCCTGGCAAGTATCTTGCCTGCAATGGAGAGCAAGGATATACCTCGGTGGTTGTCGCAGACCTGATGTTTTCCTTTTCGCTTGTACAGATGTATGATAGAAGCATCTTTGAACTCCTGGGGGATCGTCTCCTGCTGCAAATGAGTAGAAACAGCCGATGGACCTTTTCAGTCAAAGCTGAGCCACCTTCCTTGTAGACCTCGGCTGGAATGGAGTCTGAACCAGGAGCCTTGCCAGTGGACAGTAGACGAATCGCTTTCTGGGTCTCAAGCAAAGTTGGTGGATCATCCAGCGTTTCATTGATGGGCACTTGGGGGAGACTGTTTATGGCTTACGACATACTGACAATGACAATGACAATTATTTTTATTTCCTTACGACCCCTTGCGGAGTATGAGAGAAGTGTCTCTCTACAGTTCATTTTAGTAGAACATCTGGTTACAATACATAGGACATATATTGTATAAAACATATTTACAGTATGTAAATCATCTAGTTACAGTGCATAATACATCTAATGTCATTATTGGATAAAGTATTTTCTATATAATCAGTACATGTAGTTTAGGTAATGTAAAATAAAATAAACTATGTATATATTGCACAATTTGAACTAAAATATGTAATAATATGAACAGTAAATTAACTATGAGCTACAATTTTACCTCTACACAATTCACTGTTTTAATAAGGAAGTTTGTTAATTAGACAAACTTTGTCATGATTATTTTAATAAATCTGGACAGATCTGTCAGCTGTTTCACAATATGTACATTGAACAGCTGGTTAATTTTAGAGTATTAGGTCTGATTCTGAAGTATCTGTTTATGTATTTCGATGTTTCTTCCATTAGAGATGGACATACAAGTACATAATGATATTCGTCACCTTGGTCCCCAGTGTTGCATAAGTTACATAGCCTCTGGGCATTTCCAGGGAGATAACGACCAACAGAGATAGGTAATTTGTGATTTCCACAGCGAAATTTACATAAATTAATTCTGTCAGTTGGGCTCAAATATGTCAAATACTTCTCGAAACCTACTTAATTTTTGAATATTCTGTAATTTGAACATAGCCTATTTGCTTGAATTTCACTCTGCCATGTTTGTATGTTAATATCTTTCATCTTGAGTTCCATTTTATATTTACTATACTATGATCATGCCACATGTTAGTTAGTCCACATCCATCAATGATACTCTTAATTTTTAGAGTCCATTTTGATTTAAAATCACCTGTGTCATGGAGACTTTTCATAAGCCTGAACATAACATTAGATAGCTTGCTTTGTTTGCCTTCAATTATATGTATCCAAAGGTTTATCATTCTCTTTTCTATAACTGCTGTCACATTTTGTCTGCCAACTTCTCCATATACCATACAATTTGCTGTGCTCCTATTCAGTTTTAGTAGACTTTTCAAGAATTTTCTATGGAATCTCTCAATCTGGTCTAGATTTTGAAAACCCCATATTTCACAACCGTATAGTAAAATTGGCATTATAAGCTGGTCAAACAGCTCACATTGTATGTCTATAGGTAAATCTAGCTTCCTTGCTTTAGTTGTGAGGTTGAACATTGCACGCCTAGCTTGATTAATTTGTTTCGCTATGGCTTTGTTAAACAGTCCATTATAGTTTAGATTGGTTCCCATATATATGTAACTATCAGTTACCTCTAGTTTATTTTGTCCAAACAAGAAGTCTGGGTGTGATCTGACCTTTCCACGTGAGAAAATATTTACCTTCGTTTTACTGGTATTAACAGTTAGGTGCCATGTTTGGCAATAATCACATGCAGCATTTAAGGCAGACTGCAAATCTTCAGGTGTTTCTGCCATAACAATAGTATCATCAGCATAGAGTAAAACATACATTTTCAAGAAAACTTCTACATCATCATCACAAACCTCACCTCACCTATCCTCTTCGGGCCCAGTGGCCCATAAGGCCGAAGTGAATCTCCTCCATCTTGTTCTGTCAGCTGCTACACGTCTGGCTTCGTTCCAGCTATTCCACCCCAGCATACGTCGTTCATTTTCAATAGTTGATCGCCACGTTGTCTTTGGTCACCCAACCTTTCTTCTACCTTCAGGCGTCCAGGTCAGTGCAGTCTCACAATTGCTGTTCTTGTCCATTCGTAGGATATGTCCTACCCACTTCCATCTTCTTAACTTGACCTCAGTGCTGATTGTCTTCAATTTTGTTTTTGCCAGAATATTTCGATTTGATACAACGTATGGCCATCGAATTTGTAGGATTCGTCTTAAACACTTGAAAAAAAATGTATCTAACTTTCTGTTGTCTCCTTCGTTAATTTTCCATGTTTCACTTCCATACAACAACACTGGTTTAACAAGTGTGTTAAAAAGCCTCACTTTCGATCTCAATGTGTATATATTTGAACTCCATATCTGCTTTAGTTTCATGAAGGATACCCTCGCTTTACAAATTCTGTTAACAATGTCATCGCCGCCTCCTCCTTGCTTACTAACGTTCGCACCAAGGTAGTTATACTTGTCCACTTCCTTTAGCTCTTGATCATCGATTAGTGTTCTGTTTTCGCACTTGCTGTTTATCCTCAATATTTGAGTTTTCTTTTTATTTATTCTTAGTCCTGTCCTTGCTGCAAATTGATTCAGTTGTCTTGTCTTTGTTTGCATGTGTGTGTGTAGCATGATGACATGAGTGCTATGTCGTCGGCAAAGTCCAGGTCCTCTAGTTTTGACGTGAAGTTTCATCTTATTCCTGTTTTGTTTCCCGCTGTTGTGTTTCTCATTATCCAGTCCACTACTATCAAGAAGATAAATCCAGACATTACATCTCCTTGTTTAACTCCAGTTTTGACCTTGAACCACTCAGATTCCTCACCTTCGTCTAACACTGCACATTCACTATCTTCGTATAACATCTGTACCATGTGGATTATCTTGCATGGAATTCCATAGCTCTCCATAATTTTCCATAGACTCTCTCGGTGCACTGAGTCATATGCTTTTTCAAAATCCACAAACGTGATGTATAGAGTTGCCTGCCATCCCACTACCTGTTCTATAATATTTCGTAAAATAAATATATGTTCTACTGTGCCTCTCCCACTTCTGAAACCTGCTTGTTCGTCTCTCAACTTGCTGTTAACTCCATCTCTTATTCTGTCAATGAGTACTCTTCCGAATACTTTACTAGGAACAGATGTCAAAGTAATTCCTCTCCAATTCCCGCACTCTGTCAGGTCACCTTTCTTCGGTATTTTAAAGATCAGTCCCTGCTTCCACGTTTTTGGCACTTTCTCTTGTTCCTAAAATGTTCTGAATAATTTGACAAGCTATTTCTCTGTTGTATCCATGTCTGCTTTTAATAATTCTGCTGTAATTTCGTCCTTGCCCCTGCTTTCCCGTTTTTCATCTTCCTTAGCGCTGTTCTAATTTCTGCCTTTGTTATTGGGTCAGTGCTGATTTCGTTTATGATCGGATCTATCTCCACATCTGTTACAGGGTCATCAGGTATAGGTCTATTAAGGATTTCCTCAAAGTGTTCTTTCCATCGCTTCCTTCTGGCCAATCCTTCCGTTATTAAGTTTCCACCTTTGTCTTTCACTGCATTTGTTGTCTTACGTTTGTCATTACTGAGGGTTTTTGTAATATCATACACTTCTTTCATTCTTCCATTATGTGCTGCTTCCTCTGCTTCCATGGCAAGGTGGTCAACCCACTACCTCTTGTCTTGTCTCATGCTCTTCTTCACTTCTTTGTCTTTACACCTATATTTATCCATGTAATTCTGCTTAATCCTGTCTGACTTTGTCTGCTCGATGTTGTTCTTCAGTCGTTTTCTCTTTTCTACTAACTCCCACGACTCCTTGCTGATCCATGGTTTTTGCCCTTTCTTTTTGTACCCCAGTACTTCTTGAGCTGTTTCTTTGTATGCATCCTCAAAGTCTTGCCATTGTTTCTCAAATTCTTCGTCGCCTGTTTCTTCGTAGTCTTGTAATATATCATATTTGTTGCGTAACTTCAGTGAGAATTGGGCTTTAATAGCTGGTTGCTCTAACTTAATTATATAAAATTTCTTTCTGATCGCCTTGTTCTTTTGTTTTCTCTTTAGTTTCAGCTTGATTTTGTATCGCACTAATTGGTGGTCGCTCGCAATGTCGGCTTCTCTCATGACCCTAGTGTCCATTACTGATGTTCGATGTTGCCTACTTACTAACACATGGTCTATTTGATTCTTTGTCTTTCCTCCTGGAGATGTCCATGTCTGTTTATGTATAAGTTTATGTGGGAAAATGGTACCTGTTACCACGAGGTTATTGAGTCCGCAGAAGTCAACAAGTCTTTCTCCATTGTCATTTCTTTCACCTACTCCATGGCTTCCTATTATGTTTTCATATCCGTCGTTGTCTTCTCCAACTTTGGCATTTAAATCCCCCATTACTAAGAGTATGTCATGCTTATGAACACTGTCCACAACTGTCTGGAGCTGTTCGTAGAAATTGTCTTTATCTTCGACGCTGGCTTCATTTGTTGGTGCATAGACTTGTATGATCGATAACTTTACATACATGGAGAAGAATCTAGCATAAATAATTCTATCACTGATAGGTTTCCATTCCAGCAATGCTTGTTCTGCTTTCTTCGTCATCATTATGGCTACTCCGTGTCTGTGTATGTTGTCTTCTCTCCCTGAAAAAATTATGCTCTCTCCGGTGTTCATCTTGACTTTTCCTTGTCCCATCCATCTGCATTCACTAATGACCATGACATCTATTTTATATTTATCCATTTATCTTGCAAGCTGGGCTGATTTCCCTATAGAGTATAACGTTCTCACATTCCAACATCTTATATTTACATTAACTTTTGGCTTGGTTAACGACGTTGTCAGCCTCCGAACTTCCGTTTGGCTTTGATCCGGAAGCGTCATACTGTCCAAATAAATGATGTCATCATCTGCTGGTATCTGGGCCGTCGCCTTCCTGTAGCCATTTCCAGCACAAGCTGGTTTTTGAAATTCACTTCTGGTTTCTGTAACATCATTTGAGCTGGGTGGGTTGTTGGCCCTCCGCAGTAGGTTTATTTTCGGGGTTTTCCTTCCCTTAGCCATAGCCTCGTTTGCCCAGCACAATGTACTGGTTACCGGGGTGCACCACGCGGAGGTGAGGTTGACTTGAGTGTCTTTACGGTTGAGCGCATCAACACCCCTTACACCCCCATCATCACAAAGGTTGTTATGAATTTCACCAGTCAGCATGTCAAGTCCCTTGTAATTACGGCTAACTGAATGTTCAAAATCATTAAGGTAAATAGCAAATAACAAAGGAGATAAGTTTTCTCCTTGCCGCACACCAAGTTCACATGAAAAGAAATCTGACAGGGCCTCGCCCTGTTTTACACATGACTTAGCATTTTCATACATGTTGTATATAACCTTCAACACATTGCCATTAATACCACAAGCAATTAGCTTGGACCACAGTGAGGATCTGTCTACTAGATCAAATGCTTTTTTATAATCGATGAAGGCACAATAAAGCCTTTTGCGGCGAGTCAAATAAAATTCAACCAATTAGTGTAAAGCGAATATATGATCAAGGGTAGAATACCACTCTCTGAACCCTGCCTGTTCTTCACCTGTGATACTTGCTTCATCTAGGTATGTCGTCAGTCTCGTATTAATGGAGGCTGTAAACAATTTGCCTATGCAGCTTAATAATGTAATGCCACGATAGTTGTCTGGGTCATATATTGACCCCTTCTTTTTGTAAATGGGCTTAATGATCCCAATGCACCAGTCAGTTGGCACAATGCCAGATAATAGAACTAGATTAAACATTTTAACAATAAGTACAATTAGTTCTGTGGGGCTGTTTTTCAAGTATTCGTTTATAACATTATCAATACCACATGCCTTTTTGTTTTTAAGTTTTTTAATTAAAGTTACTACTTCATCTTGCGTGAATGGTCTATTTATGTGTTCATTGATTGACTGCGTAATCTTTCTTGGATCAAAAGGTATCTCACTATCCACTGTGGCTGTTTCACTTTCAGGTTTTTCACCAAGTTTTTCAAAGAGGCTCATAAACGTATCCAGTGAAATATGTCCACATTTTTCTTTGCTCTTACTTGCTTTATTAAGTATGTCCCAGTATTCTGCAGGCTTACTATGTTTTAGGTTTCGCAAGTTTTGGTGCAATTGTTTATAGTAACATTTTGATGTTTTTTTGATAAAGCGTTTATAGCCACTAGCCATTTCTCTTAGCTCTGCTTTTGCTTCATCACTTTAAATTTTCTTTAGTCTACCTTTGGCTCTCAAATATGCTGTTCTCTTTGTTCGGCATTCTTCATTAAACCATGGTTTGTTATTTACACGGTTATTCTTTGTTGTTTTATTACGATGTGTTATATATGTTGGTTCTTTGCAAATACCAGTATTCTTTGCAGTAGTTAAATATATGTCACATATATCTTTCACCAGACCATCCATTTCCCTCTGTGATAAGGAATTTAGTTCAACACTTTCTAGTTTGGCGTCTAAATTAGCAATGTCCTGTTCATTGAAATTAGTTTTGTATTCTCCTGTTTTCTGGCTTCCATCTTGTGTTGACTGGCTTATAATATTCGTTGGTGTTAACCATGACATTTACTACATTATCAGTAACTGGGCAATTCTGGGGTTTTCCATCAAATTTTAGTGTCACCCATATGGGAGTATACACATCAGACAAGCATTTATCAAAGGTATCAATTTGAAAATTTATTAGTTTTGAAAAAAGGGAAGTGGACGCTATATCATAGTCAACTACACTTTTACTCGAAGCATTTTGACAGGTGAAGTCACCCACACCCTGATCATTACCAAACCTTCCATTGATTATTTTCATATCCAGACCTTTACACAATTCAATGAGTTTATAGCCATTGTCGTTTACAACTTTGTCTAGGTTGTGTCTTTCTGTTGTGATCCCTAGGCATTCCAATTTGTGTTTTGATTCAAAAATATAATTTTTAGCTAATTCAATGCCACATGTAGTTGCTACAACATCATCAATAGAAATGAAGTCTTCTATAATTCCTGTCCTAGAGTTGAAATCACCTATCAAAAGTATTGGTACATCATACATACAATTCATGGTAACAACATCATTGGCAACATTATCATCAATTTCATCGTGACAGTGGATAGAGCCTTCATGTGGTAGGTACACTGCACCTAAAATAAACTCATGACCAAAGGCTTCTTTGTCTACTTTGAGCCACACCATACTTTCAGAGCATGTTTCCTGAACTGTGTGTATACATTTACTGTACTTCTTCTTTACTGATACTTTACTTTTACTTTACTGATATACGGAAAAGATCGAGCGACGCACGATGAGAATATGTGGAAATTCCTCAAACGTGTTACTGAGTGTAAACTGAAACTGAACAAGAAAAAGTGCAGATTCCACATGACTGAACTACCGTACATCGGGCACATACTTACGTCAGAAGGTGTGAAACCGGACCCGAAGAAGGTGTGTGCAATCAAAGACATGGAAGCGGCCAGAAACGCAGAGGAAGTGCGACGTTTCCTAGGTCATGTCAACTACATGGCAAAGTTCATGCCGAACTTATCTGCTGAGAGTGAGCCGCTGCGTAGACTGTTGAATCTACCAGACAAAGAGTTCTGCTGGGGAGTAGACCAGAGAACAGCATATAAGACTTTGAAAAAAATGCTCACATCTGAGAAACTGCTGCAATATTACGACTATCGTAAGCAAGATGCCAGTACAGCCGGACTAGGGGCAGTGTTACTGCAAGACGAAACCAATAAAATAAAGAATACTATCGTTAGGCACTCGCCTAGCGATAGTATTCGCCATGAACAAGTTCGATCAATACATTTTTGGCCACCTGAATGTGACTATTCACACGGACCATCGTCCGCTGGAAGCGATCATGCATAAACCACTGCTCGCAGCTCCCAAGAGAATACAAGCGACGATGCTAGCCCTACAGAGGTATGCATTCACAGTGAAATGGAAACCAGGCAAAGAACAAATCATAGCCGATTTGTTATCACGACACACACGTAACTGCAAACAGACGGAAGAACCGTCCGCACGAGAACACGTGTTCCAACTACAACAACACACGTTACAGTGTCGACAATTCGAGACGATCGATCTAGTCAAAGACTGTCCAATGTCAAAAGCGCTATATGGTACGATAAAGAAGGAGACTGAGCGAGACAAACTCCTCCACAAATTATCGGAAGTCATCAAGAATGGCTGGCCAAAAGACATAACCAAAGTACCAGAATCAGTAAGGAAATGGTGGACATTTAGAGACGAACTAACGATACTAGATGATGTTGTCTACAAGGGACCAAGAGTGGTAATCCCAAACAGTATGCGTAAAGACATGCTGAAACGTCTACATGTAAGCCACCAGGGGACAGAAGCAACCCTACGTCGAGCAAGACAGACCATGTTTTGGCCGGCCATGGCGGTAGATGTGAAACATAACATTGGAAATTGTCATGCATGCAAAAGAGACGCTCCTGAGCAGACGAAGGAGACGCTACATACCACAACATATCAAACAAGCTGTGGAAGAAAGTGGGAATGGACATTTTCACCCACAAATCAAGCAACTACCTGGTAATCACTGACTATTTCTCTGACTACTTTGAGTTTGAGCAACTAATAGACATGTCAGCACCAGCAGTAGTAGATATCAGCAAGAGATGGTTCGCGAGACTGGGTTTCCCATAATGTGTGCATTCAGACAATGGACCTCAGTTCACCGCATGTGAATTTGCAGTATTCAGTGCAAACTGGGAATTTGAGCACACGACCAGCTCGCCATATCACTCACAGTCGAATGGCAAAGCGGAATCCAGTGTAAAACTGTCAAAGAGAATGCTGAAAAGAGCAGCCGATCCACAACTAGCGCTACTGAAATATAGAAATACAGTCACTGCAAGAATGACAACCAGTCCAATCCAGAGACTTTTCAACATTTCAGCCCGATCTATACTACCGCAGCGAGAATGTATAAGCGCGGAAGTCAAAGTGAATCGTGCAGAGAAAAAAGGAAACAACGTAAAACGCAGAACCACTACAACAAGAGAGCGAGAGACAAATATAAAGGAAGGTACCAGTGGACTCTTGAGGGACTTCACTTCTCACAAGCAAAAGTGGAAGGATGCTCAAGTGTTGAAACAACTGACCGACATATCGTATATCGCTGTCTCTCAAGGGCAAGTGCTGCGTCGTACCCGTAGACACCTGATACCACAGGTGGTACCAGAGGATGTCGACCATCCGACCACTAGCTTGGTACCTCAAGCAGTACCCGTAGATGTTTATCACCCGACTGCCAGCCTGCCACCACAACCCAGTGGAAATCGATCATCAGAGCGTTAACAGTGACCCACAAGACTAAGTAAGTGTAACCACTAAAAGTGGACGCTTGGTGAAGAAACTAGTGTGGTATAAAGACTATAAGTTTTAAATTCGAAAAGGGGGGTGTTGGCAGTTGCCCAGTTAACGTTTTAGCTTTACTCATCCTAAAATAGACGGAGTCGAGAGTGAGGTTCGTCATGCTGTTGTTGTTGAGTAATTAAACTTGTATTCGTTTATCTTTGTCATTTCTTCGTCTTTCACGTCCACAACCGAGAACGTGAACACCAGTCAAACTGACTCCCCACACCTCGAGATCGCTGATTGGTTGAGCAAATTTGATCCCACCATTGACAACAGAGATAACAAATCAACTGGGTTGTTGAGGCAAAACATTTCAATAAGGAAGCATAGTCACTCGCGCGGCGCCCTTTGTTATTCTGGTGTGACGCAATTACACTGTATACACTACCAGTTCAAAATCAAAATGGCATATCGTTGAATGACTCTGCTTCCTTATTTAAATGCTTTGTTTAGGTCATGCAGGCAACATTTTGATTACGTATGCATCTAATAAACGACCAGCGTGCGTTGTTTTGTTTTGAAAGTGGAGTGAGTTATACCACTATATCGACAACTGCTGTCAATCAGTGTCTGGCTGTCATGTTAAACGAATTAATATAACTATATTAGTAGGGCCATATATATTTTATCATCGGGTCTAAAAATCGGAAGATGTGTTGATGTGATCGTAAAGTCGGAAGAATGTTCTAAAAATCGGAAGTCTTCCGATAAAATCGGAGCAGTTGGCACCTCTGCCGGGTAAATGTAACTAGTCGTTCAGATATGATCCACCTCGAAGGCATGTCATTATTTGTAATTTAATTTGTCACACATACTGCGTGTATACATTGGACAGTCACAAACATTGGTGGCAGTCACAAACAACGATATCCAATATAATAATACGATACTGAACGCGCCCTTTGTGCTCTGAACATTCGTTCATAGTAGCATTGCTGTGGTCCAATATACACAATACAGCGATGCGTTTATTTTTAATAAACATTTACAGTTTGTGTAATTTCAAACGCAATGTTTGATCGATGGCGAAACGTCTTCTGTTCTTTGAAACCACACATGGAATGTCGTATGTTAATGTCATCTGTTGCTGTCGTGTGTTGAAGTCATGGGTTGGTTCGACGCGTTCCGTAACAACGGATGGAATACCTACTACTCGGGGCGCGATCAGAGTCCCGTCTTTTTTGACGTGCAAATCATCTTCGTCTCCTTCTTCGTCACGATCATCTCTGTCGCCTTCCTGCTTGTCGTAGTCGGCAGTCGAGGACGGGATGTAAGTAGACTTGTCATTAATTGTCGTCGTTGAAATACGCAGTCAGATGTCGGTATAAACAAAAGTGTTTGGGATTTCCCCAAAATTAGCCCTATACAGTATACACTATTCGCGATTGTAAGCTGTGTTAATTTAAAGTAGCGTTCTGACTCACTCGATGCCATAAACTTTCCCGCCATACGTAAACATTAATTATCCAATAAAACCATTTAAACGCTTTGGATCAACCGTTGAGTCAATGGAGGTGCAGGAATTGTATACGTACTGGCACTGGTCGTTATCGTATCAAAATGCCGAAGACCAGCGAACGGTAAAAGTAGCGCCACCTATCAGATGTACCTAGACTTTTTAGCCATATGAAATATTGAAGCAATATGTCGTTAACACGAAAGTTGTGCCATTTGCGATAAGAATAACATAAGTAATTAAATTTAAGGACATCCTGTGTAACATCATTTTTTTTTTCAGAGATGGATGACGTTTTGCAAGTTGCTTTTTACTTTCCAAACGGGTGCAAACATTCTTGGTATGTAAACGACGACGGACGCTGTCAGTGTCACGCAGAGACAACAGGGACATTAATAATTATATGTACTATACCTCTACACTGTCGTGTTTCTGTTACAAGCGGTTATTGCGTAACGCTAACGCAGTTATTGAAAGGTGTGCCCAGTCATGAAACTAGGCAAATTATTTACGGCTTAACGATGAAATGATAACAAAAGGATTTTAATACTTATATGTTCTAGTCTGCCTAACTGGCCAACACTGGCAGGATGCGGACGTTCGGACACACTGCTCCTACATCTCACAGCCGGGTTACGACGACGTCACGGCCAATGTGGGCGTGCACATCGGGCTCAAGAGTATCAACATTACCATGAAAGGTAAATACTAACATCAAGCAAATTATACTGATTTGAATAACGGTGCCAAATAGACGGTTGACGGTTGCTAAATATTGTTAATTCTTATTAAATCGTGTTAGATATTGTTAAATCTTGTTAAACATCGTTAGATATTATTAAATCTGGTTAAATATTTTCAAGTATCGGATGGGTTGGACAGCAGCTCAACGGTCGTTTTCCCAACGACTAATGTACCAGTTTTATACCCATCGTATGTCTTCACGTTTGGATGTTAAATATGCTTTGTTTTATAAGTGAAACTACCAAAGCTTTATTTCAAGATCACCTGCATATTTAGGGGGGCGAGATTTGTTTTACATAAGTATAGTACTTGGTGAATGTGTGTGTGTGTGTGTGTGTGTGTGTGTGTGTGTGTGTGTGTGTGTGTGCGTGCGTGCGTGCGTGCGTGCGTGCGTGCGTGCGTGCGTGCGTGCGTGCGTGCGTGCGTGCGTGCGTGCGTGTGTGTGTGTGTGTGTTTGCGTGCATGCGTGCGTGTTTGTGTGCGTATGTGCGTGTACGTGTGTCTGTCAGAAGCACCGTATCCATCATAGTTGGCCTTTAAAAAGATGTTTGTCCCGCAATGAAACATTATAGATATGCTCTTGCTCGAGATAGTGATGTCGACGAAATATCTCTGTGTGGTGTTTATGTTTTCAGGAAGTATCGAGAGCGGCGGCTATAATTACAACGAAAGGTTCAGCATCAAAGAATGTAAGTTAACTGAACTTTAATTCTGTGTTAGCAAAGTAGTCCACAGGTTCGCCAATACTCAAGAATTTTGCTTAGCATTAGGAAAGGCAAAATACAATTTACTTTTGAAGAAGACCTTTACAGTGAAACAACACAAATTATGCATAATACTGAATGACAGATATACCTGCATACGTACACTGTACGTACATATGTATGTATGTATGTAGGTAGGTAATATACAAATATGTGCTTGTTGCATACGTGTACATTTGTGAAATCATCAGCTAATATCAGCAATATCTGGAAAATTGATCACTAAACAATTTCCATCATAGGACGCTGACAAAACGTTATCATTCTATTAAAAGTTGTTATCGAATATTTCATTTAACATTTTCCACGTTCGTCGTTTGTCGCAGTCACGGACATGGACACTTCGTACCGAGATGCCCGCCAGAGAGGACTGCCGGATGCCATCCTCTACGTCGCCGAATACTTCCACATGGACGAGGGGGGTCTTCGCTGGACCCGCAACATACGACTGGCCGGTCACTTCGCCTACATACTGCTCTGGTCAGTATATCCACACAAATTACATTGGGTTTTTTTTCATAATAATAATTACTATTCATTATTCACAATTTGTAGCTTTATATTTGTCGTACTACTATTTCTGTTTATTATTATCGTCATTGAAGACGATGATCATATAATTGCATGAACTTTCATATTTGTAAAAATGAGAATTCATTTAAGATTTATTTCATTACACACCTTACATTGATAGTCGACTTCCCATTCCAGCCATACTAACATACCCGCAAGCACGGTTTATACAATTCGTTTTGCAAATAAACAATTTAAAACTAGTCAGAAAGTACGTCTTCAAGATCGTCATCAACATAAACTCAATCATCACCGTCCTCTGAGTACCGTTGTTTTCCCAGGGCGTCGTTCGCCTCGTGGCTCGTCGCCAACATCACCGTGTGCGTCGACGTGGCGCGCGGCTCGCTGCTCATGGCGCTCACCGGCGTCATGATGGTCGCCGCGTGCGTCATCTATGCGTTGTGTCAGCCTACACCCCCGTTCGTCGTGCGCTTCGTCGACGCCTATCTACGACTACACTTCGGCTGGTGCTTCTGGCTGTGTATAGTGTCAGGTAAGAACTAGTGGTAAAGAAAGTCAATCTACGTAGGTACATTCGTTAAATTGTAATGTTTGACCCATTTTATAAAATGAAAAAAACACACCCAGCATCCCAGTATGCGGATGGCGATTTCGTGTAGACACCGAAGAGACATCCTTTGTATGCATGACATGCCGGAACACTGACTAGACCGGGAGAAACAAGACCATACCGATCTCCCAGTCCGCTGATTGCTTTGGAATAGTAAACAAAAGTAAACCTTCAGTTTGAGGGATCGTTGTTGCACTGCAGGTTATGTGTTTCCATTACGACCGAGTACTTGCTTGTGTGCCGCCAGGTGTCCTCACATTCGTCGTTGGCGCGGCTGTCTTCATCTTCTACGTCGTCACGCCCCGCGTCGCCGGCAAGCTCTTCCTCCTCGACTCGAACTTCATGAACGATGAAGACGCAAGGGAAGAGGGAGAGATGTCGGGCCCACTGGTGTTGGACACGGTACGTGGGCTTCTCTCCGGTCTGTTGGGTGATGTTGGATATATATGGACATTTGAATGTAGTACCCTGTTTATAGTTGCAGCATTCAATGGTTTATGTCCCCCTAACTGCTGTTTACTACCGGCAACCGTCGGCAGCGGAACGCCGACGTGATAATGTACACGCATACATAATAAACATTCACTTCGTAGACATATCACTTTCCAAGATCTACACTCGCAGTGCATGCACGCACAGACACACACGGCGACACGTGCGAGGGCACACACACCTCATTCATCTGTTTGCACGTCTTTGGACTACTGACTACAGCACTGCTCTCAGATAATATCTTACAGTCGTAGTTACTTGGTTATACAAACGTTTGCTTGTATCGGGTGCGTTTTACCATAAAGGATCTGAAAATGTACTGCCGCGCGCGCATGTATACAATAAATCAAAAGGAAAGTAGCCTCGCTCGAACTTTTTTGAACACTTATGCTGGAAGTCACATGCAGACAACACGTGGCTGGCTACTTACTCGGAGATATTTCATAGCCGTCGGAAAGACATTTATGTCATACTATGTTCTTGTATAAAGCACGTCATCGAAATGTCGTTGTTATAGAGTTGTTCAGTAGCATAGTTTGTCGAGGTAAACCGTACCAATGGTAAACAGGAGGTTTTTTGAATTAACTTGACTTAAAGAGTATAACACGAAATAACACTAAATAAACGAGATAGTTTACAACTAAGGTAGAATAATAACACAAATTCGCATGAAGGTTCTACTTTAATAAACAATCAGACATACACGTGTCATGTGTTTCTATGTGGATTAAAGTTGTGTATGTTTATCTGCAAATTTTAGAAATTATCTGAAATCCAGGTAGGAGTGTATTCAGTCTCTATGTTACATGCCTATTTGAAAAACACGTCCACACAACTATGGTAATTATGAAATATTAATTACAAATTACAAGAGCACATTTTTTAATGCAAAACTAATCTTTCCAGACAACATGATACACACTGTGTAACTGTTACACGTGGGTGCACCGTAATGAGACTAACCCATCTGTTATTGGTATTCGCATTACGAACGACTTGTTGCAGCCGAATTTCAAGCGCAAGATGGCGGCGAACGTGGCATCAGGGGGAAACATCTTCGACAAAGCGGCCTCTACGTGCACTGACAGCGATAGCTCAGTACCAGCAAACGACGTCGCGTGCGCAACGGCAGCAGAATGCACAACTGTCGTACAAGTGACGGCATGAGGAGATGAAAGCGAATATGTACTGAAGTAGGAACGCAACACACAGTGCATCCGAAACGTATTTCATTATATACTCAAAGGCACCTTTGTGGAGTGAATCGCCCGTGAATCGTACTCGACGGCTGAAGAAGTAGCACAAATACTCGGACAAGGCCGTAGGTCGTATCCCATTATTTGTGTGCATGTGTATTTGGCTGCACGTACAATGTGTATGCAAATAATACATTCAGAAACGACGAATAGTGTGTTCATACGTAGAGAGTGTGTGCGTGCGTGCGTGCGTGCGTGCGTGCGTGCGTGCGTGCGTGCGTGTTTGTTTTATAAAATTTTATTCGCACGCATATCGTAGGCACTGCATAGCCACTGCTAATTAATTCTTTAGGTGTGTGTGTGTGCGTGTGTGTGTGAGCGTGCGTGCGTGCGTGCGTGCGTGCGTGCGTGCGTGCGTGCGTGCGTGCGTGTGTGTGTGTTTGTGGAAGGAAGATAATATTCAACAAATATTTAGTTTTCGCTGTATATGAAGCATGCATGTTTGCTTAGTCATTCAATACCAAAATATTTACGCAGATATGTTAAGTTATCAAATTATGGAACATTTCTCAGAATAGTTCGTTTTCATAATCATCCAATTCTTTTATCATATCCCAAAGGTTTGCTTACCTGTAGAGCTTTCGCAATCTTGTCAAGATGGCTTCATGAATTTGATGTGACAAAAGAATTGTATGATGGCGTTAAGTTTTCGTCAACTAAAACAGCCTCATATACTGGCGCATATTGGACTTTAAATATAGATAAATATATTGTAAGCATTTGTAGTTTCAACAATGTACACGGTTTGGAAATAAAAGTTATTGTAGCTATAGAACCTCCAATCAGCGCCTTATGTTCGATATTTCTTATTATAAAAATGTAGTACCAACTAGGCGTACTACATGCAGACAGAAGCCTTGACTAGAAGGGAGCAAAGGTGATAGGCAGAGAAAGTAACAGGACGAGAGATTAAAGGATGATGATCAGAAAGATGACTCCAATCATGAATCGAGCCACGTATGGGATGGCTTGCTTGCCATGCCAACTGGCGAGCAGAAGAAGAATTAGTCGTCCCATAATTCAGTTCCCGATGACTACCGACGGCAGCCGAAAGGTTGAGTAAATCCCAATAATGGTGATTAAAAGAAAATCGTTTATTATCTCCTGAACAGACCCGTGATTGATTTGTCTTGCGTAGTTATGCAAACGCGTTTTCTTTCGAAATATTCAAACGTCCCTCTTTTTGCTTGATACACGAGCATCTCTCAGTTCATTTGTAGTTGCTCAATAATCCAGCATCCATATTTTATCGCGACAGACATTGTTCACACAAAAATAAAGACAACACGTAGTAAAGAGCTCGTGAATGCTAGGACCTGATTGTCGTGTGCTGTCACTGAGTTTATTCCACTCAACTATTGTCTTTTTACAAAATAAGAATTCTTGAATTGGTCTGTGTGGGCAACAAGCACTACAAAGCATCTGTAGTTATTGGTTTGATGTCTTTCAACAATATTAATGGTCACAGTCTGTAAAACATTTCGGCTGTAGTTGTCTTTTGTTTGGTCTTTGGAAACGAAAACAATTTATCAGGAGGTATGACCGGCACAGAACCATCAATCAAAAACTTCAGTAACAAACCCCAGTAATAAACCTCATTAACAAACCCCAGTGATAAACCTCAGTAACAAACCCCAGTGATAAACCTCAGTAACAAACCCCAGTGATAAACCTCAGTAACAAACCCCAGTGATAAACCTCAGTAATAAATACCAGTGATAAACCTCAGTGATTAGCCCCAGTGATAAACCTCAGTAACAAACCCCAGTGATAAACCTCAGTAACAAACCCCAGTGATAAACCTCAGTAATAAACCCCAGTGATACACCTCAGTGATAAACATCAGTAATAAACCTCAATAATAAACCTCAGTGATAAACTCCAACGATAAACCTCAGTGATAAACTAAATCTGACTATTTAGGATCGTTAATTGTAACTCCAGAAATGGTAGCTAAGAAAATAAAGGCAATGAAGGATAATAAATCACCGGGAGTGGATGGAATTCCTCCAAAACTACTAATAGAAACAGTAGAACAAATCAGTATACCACTTGCAAGAGTGTTCAACTTGTCAATAAAAGGCGGAGTTGCTCCGTCTGAATGGAAAGAAGCAGACATCATACCATTATTTATAAAGGGTTCAAGAAATAAGTCCGAGAATTACAGACCAATGAGTTTAACGTCAGTGATTTGTAAATTATTAGAAAGGTTAATTAAAGACCACGTTGTGGACTTCCTTGTGAAGCATAAATTATTAAATTCATCTCAACATGGATTCCTAAAAGCGAGGTCATGCTTAACAAATATGTTGTTTTTTGGAAGAAATTACTATGTGGACAGACAAGGGATCGCCAGAAAATATTATCTACTTAGATTTTCAGAAACCTTTTAACAAAGTGCCACATCAAAGATTACTACTCACATTAAAAGCCCATGGTATCGGGGATAGCATACTTGACTGGATAGAACAATGGCTGACTGACAGAAGACGGGGGCTCTGGCGGCACACCCCCACCGCTTTGGTATGGCAGTACCCCCCCCCCCGGGATAACAAGTAACGTACTGAAATTTGCGGATGACACAAACGTGTTTAGAAAGGTTAATACTGATGGTGATAAACAACATTTACAAAACGATATAGACAGATTAATGAAATGGTCTGAGAAATGGCAGATGTTGTTAAATTTTTGGAAATGTAAATGCCTACATACAGAACATGGGAACTTGGATGTAAACTATAAAATGGGAGATACTGTTCTGGGTACTACTTAAAAGACAATGACTTAGACGTTATAATAAGCGCTGACATGAAAGTTTCAGAGCAGTGTGGTATTGCAGCTTCAAAGGGTAATCAAATTCTTGGGTTGATTAGAAGAAACATAACATACAAGAAAAAAAGCTAATTGTATCTCTCTGTAAAGCAATAATTAGACCTCATTTAGAATACTGTATACAAGCATGGAGACTATATCGCAAGAAGGATATAAGTATGCTTGAACGCATACAGAGGAGAGCAACTAAAATTATTCCAGAACTGAGAGATCTTAGTTATGAAGAACGCTTGAAATAATGTGGTTTTAACAACTCTAGAGACAAGGAAGTTAAGAGGAGATCAGATTGAAGTTTTTAATGTATTGAATAGGTATGAAAATGTTGACACAAATACGTTTTTCTCACTCAAGAAGGATAGCAGAACTAGAGGACATGAGGCAAAATTAGAAAAAGATCAGCGTATATTGGATATCAGGAAGTTCTCATTCTCACAGAGGACAATAAATGAATGGAACAAATTGTCTACGGATTGTGTAACTGCTAGCAGCGTGAATATGTTTAAAAACAAAGTTGACACATATCTTAGGAGGGCGGGTTACACGTAGATGAACACTTGTGTTCAAGACAATCCATGGTGTTTCTCCGACCTACTTGTGCAACCTTGTTGAGCCGTATGTGCCAGCCCGTGAGAATCTGCGCTCAGCAGACAAGCTGTTCCTGGTAGAACGCAAAGCTAAAAACTTGGGGGAACACGATCTTTTATTGTCTCCGCAGCAAAACTCTGGAATGCATTTCCAAACAACACCAGAGCTACCGCAACGGTCAACACCTTAAAAACAGCCCTGAACACACATCTCTTCAATATGAACATAAAATAAGACATTCAGACATTTAATACTGAGACAATGATTTTTTAAATATACTAATGTTCTTTCTAAAATATTTGTGATAATTAGTTTTGCATGTTTTAATATACTGATTTTTTACTATCTACAATAAAGATTTTAGATTATTTATTATATTAATCTAGTATAGTTATTAATTTTTAGTAAAGCTCTGATAACGATTATGTATTATTTTGATAATGATCTTAATAATATTTGCTGATTTTATTTTA
The DNA here is from genome assembly GCA_963662155.1 of Lamellibrachia columna. NCBI lineage: Eukaryota > Metazoa > Annelida > Polychaeta > Sabellida > Siboglinidae > Lamellibrachia > Lamellibrachia columna. Next base: position 23,577,120 of record OY759265.1, on the reverse strand, counting down.
TGACATATATATATATATATAATTAGTATCATATATATATATATATATATATATATATATATATATATATATATATATATATATATATATATATATATATATATGAATATATATATATATGAATATATATATATATGAATATATATATATATATATATATATGAATATATATATATATATATATATATATGAATATATATATATATGTGAATATATATATATGAATATATATATATATATGATACTAATTTGTTTTCTTTATGACACTGATCTTAAATTGATATTTCGAATAATGCTTAAATTATACAAGCGCCATAAGCGCCTTATTTGGCGGATGCCGGCGCTATTCAAGACTTAATTATTATTATATGTTAGATAACTTAGTTTATAAGCCTGGAAGATGACATCAATATGGAAAACTGCAGATCATCCAGGAAGAGAGAATGGACGACTTAAGTAGGTCAGAGCACATGCGTGTACGCTACTTTTCCATGATAAAACGTGATTACTTTGTTAAGTCTGCTGCTGTCTTCAATTTAATCAACAAACCTGACAATTAGAAGGACGTTTTTAGCCTAGATCGGCGACGATCGCGTAATGTTGAAGAGCGAACGCCCTGCCCTGATCGATGTCGACGACTGTCGTTTTGTAACGTCCACCAGTTCGTCCGAGACCGTTGATTAATATAATGTATAATATATACATATGTATGTATATATATATATATATATACATACATTTGTATATATTATTATACATATACATGTATATATATATAACTAATATAGGGATCCATCTGAAGGATTAAATCCGGTGACCATGTGCACGATTGACTTCCGTTTCCGGTTTCTTGCGCATGCGCACAACCTTCTGTGTAGCCTGAGCGCCACCTGGCGCGCGGCGGCGGGGTCGGCTGCATTTGTGACCAGGGATCAAAAGGTATGTTAGCAGCAGCGGTCATTAACAGGGTCATTATCAGGGACTAATGAGGAGTTGACCACTACGCCAGAGGTCGCGAGCTTAGGGCGTCTCCACCTCGCCAGAGGCTCGAGGGTGATGATGAGGCGACTTGCGGATGTTGACAATCACGCCAGAGGTCGTGAGCTCAGGGATGCTTCCACCTCGCCAGAGGCTGAATCGATGTACGATGTACGATAGTAGTCTACCTTGTTGCAGCTCTTTAAGCCAATCAAATACGCGGCAATCGTTAGCTACTAAATTGGTGCCGAATATGTTTATAAAAGTTCTCATCGGAAAGCCGTTACAACGAAGCAATACATAAGCTACGCAATATTGTCCACAAACGTTAGACAGAGGACTTTGAAGTATCTTGCTATTATGAGTCCACTCGGAACAATGGTCGTTCATGAAGGTGCGGGACGCCACGTGTCGTGGCGGCAGACCGTACGAGCATAAGTAATCGCCGCGTCCGTCGGCGTCCAGGTACAACGCTATCCAATGTTCCGGGCGAATGTTCGTCACCGTCGTCGGTGTTGCACACGAAGGCCGCAGGCAGAGCGTCTATCGTCGTAGGCAGCCCGTCTTTGGGTACGACACCGCGAAAGATAGATCTGGTGCGCGGGTCCATCGCCAGTAGTCTGGCGATCTGCAGGGTGTCCATCTCAGTAGTCGTAGATGACGTTGCGGCTCTTGTCGATTTCCAGCACGGACTCGAATTCGGTGTAGGCGACGACGTTCACGGTGGATGGAAATGCAGCTCTATGCGCAGGTTGCCCTTTTGTACCAGATGGAACAGACAACGTTCACGGGGGTCGACATGGAAGCAGGGGCCATCGCACTGGTCGGGGGTCAGGTCAAAACCGAAGGTGTAGCCGTGCCGGAAGTCGCTGCGAATCTTGACATCGACGCCGTTGATCAGGAATTTATCCTGCAGAAACAGGTCCGCGTGGAGACGGCCATCATGTCGACGACACGACTGCGCACGTGTTCGCTCGTCGACTGAATATGTGAGGGTGTCATTGTAGTTAGGAACGATATAATAATGCTGCGTTCGAATATGCTCGTACTTCTCGTGAATACGAGTTCACGACCCCCGTAAACACGAGTCGTCAACTGGGGCTCCTTCAAAAATGTCGACTTTTAATTACGTTTTCATCGGGGCCATGCACGTATTCACATATTGTAAACTGGTAAACACGAGCGCACTCGAACGCAGCATAATTCCCTAGCTAAAGGACAATAATCACAACCCTTTCAGTTGTCTCTAGAAAACACCAACTTAACTCAACACAATTACATACTTTCATAAAAAAAATTATTCTATTCAAATAATAAATTCAAAATACATATCAATCACCACTAGTTGCAAAAACAACAACAAAAACTTAAGATGTAAGTATTTTATTATGCACATACGTCATTCACCAAGACACAATATACAAGTTTATAACTAGTTTGTACCATTCACTCAACAAAACTCAAAATAATCGAACATGAAAATGCCACTTTCACTTTAATATCAAAAACACAAGACCCGACACACAGCATCACAATGCAAACTGAACACAAAACGTAACATAGTCGTGCAATTCGCCACAGAAATGGAAGATGCTTTTATCGCCATCATACAGCCAATCGTAGAGCAAGAAAGCTGCCGCATGAAATTTTTTTTGAGGTGATGCCATCAGCACTCTGCAAATGCCACATTCTGTTGCTACAATGTCACAAAATAACTATCTCAACCCCAACAAATTCCCCATTCCCCTGTCCACAAGTCCGTCTTTTCGGGTGGCTTTACGATGAACTCTGCGCGGCCTCCTTGCTCTTCATTACATCCTCCACTGTCTTTGTATTAGTGTCCGCCTGCTGTGAACAACAGCGAGATGGTGAATACAATGCAACAATGGTGAATACAATGCAACAATTTGCCAGATTCCAAATTTGATTAAGTGGGCAAGTGGCACACTAATTTCTTCTCAAATTACTCATTTGTGCAAGATTTGAATTTCCACACAAAATTCTTGGCAGTGCCTCACTCGGACGATGACTGCACATCCCTCAGGTCACGGATGGTTTAGATGCTACAGAAGTTTTCTTATTACTATTGTGTGTAACCATATTTTCACCCATGGAATTTTCGTGCAGGGTGGACACAGTACAAAGTTGTTTGTATCTAATATGGAACATATTAACCATAATACAAATAAAGAACGTGCATATGTATATATAAAGTTCCTAAATTTAGTACTATTATAATGACTACATACATTTATACATAGAGATTAATAAAGCATAGCTTTGTTAATTGATTAAATTACCATTGGTTTCTCAGGCGATGTCTTCGTCCCGTTGACATTGCTGTTGCCATTAACCCTTGTGGCTGCGTCCCCTGCACCCTCTTCCACTGTCTTTAACTTCTTGGTCCCTTCGTCTTCCTTCACCACCTCATCTTCTGGTTTCCTCTGCAACAACAATATCACTTGCATTCACATCCATATGAGGTCAGATCACTATTTATTTCTCAATTGGCAAGCAAGGGATCCTACAGTACATCATATCTTCATACGCAACGGATCCTACAGTATATGATATCTTCACAAGCAAGGGATCCTACAGTACATGATATCGTCACAAGCCAGGGATCCTACAGTACGATATTGTCACTAGCCAGGGATCCTACAGTGGAATCACTGCAAATGTTTATTCATGCGTGGCTCTAGTTCCAGAAAATGTATTTTCAACGTTTAGTATTCTTTTCACTTATGGCCCATTATGTGAGTTGCTAAACACTCTCTTATACAAATACTTATCCACTACATACAAACAAACAAAATACTCACCTTCTTCCTAACCAAATGTGTAATATTTGTAACTTCCTTTGCTGCTGTCTGAAACCGCACCAATGACACATTTTACACAAAACAATTTTGAGAAAACTACTTCTATTTATGTAATTTATTTTGCAACTGCAATTACTTAAATACTGCACTAGAGGCATTCAGTGCCATTAACAATGGGTGCCAAAGATCAAGATGCTGCTAAGGCCATCAGCATTACATGTGGGGCAGTGACTCTTCAATGACAATGTCGATTTATTATTTTGCTACTATTCAGTTAACGGTTCACTCGTGCAATACTGCTTGCCATTAAAAATGTAATATTAGTCTGTAGGAACACACCATCCATGGGCCATAGATTGCTTGTATTAGGAGCCCAGACATCAGTTGTCGAACCCGGCATTTCAAGGAAACTGAAATTCCCAAAACTATCTCGCAAGACCACACATGCTGTTTTTATGTACAATAAAAAACTGATAAAAACGCAATTTCAAGGGTGAAAAGGTCCACAGACGCTGGTTTATGTCTGATTTTCTTGGCATATGCAGAAGAGAGTTTTATATTCCCATAGAATCTCGGGATTACCCACCCAGTCACAGGTTCCAGATACTAATTTACAAAGCTGAGAAAAACCAAGGTAACACAGATTGAACAAAATCACATCACATGGCAGCTAGAGGATTCAAACCCTCTTTTGGGATGGGGCTACATGAAACTATTTGAACATGGAACCATTATTGGAGAGAGAAATACTTACATCTGGGGCAGTTGACGTAGTCGCTCCAAAGCCTGTTGTTGTTGTTCCCTGACAAATAAAACCAATACAAATAAAACAATAAATTCATCAGGGATGGGTTCTATTACAGACAATCTATTACTTCTTACTGTTTCTATTACTATTACATTAATTCTAATCTATTACTATTACCAGGATATCTATTACTATTACTGGGTTGTTATTACTATCACTGAATGTCAATTAACTATTTTTTTGATAGGTCTGTGAACCCTAGAATTGCCTATGAACTCAGTATTTGTAGTACTAGCTAAACATACATTTGTACACCATTTGAAGATATGAGATGAGAACATTTGTCCAAATTTGAACAAAGGGTCTGTGTGGCAATGTTACAATGTGGCATTTTGAGAAAAAAAATTCAGTTCAGCTCAAATCAAAGCTTACTTTGAATTCAATACAGGTTGTAGCTCCTGCTCTAAGGTAACATTTGTTGCCTGCCTGCACATATCTGAAACCATGCCCTTTCTGTGTGCTAGGAATATGTGAAGCCATAGCCACCCCAATGGGGCATCTTAACAATTAGTAATTGGCTTGCTACTCCTGCATTGTTTCATTGAGCAAGTATTTCAAATTATCAGCCTAGTGATCTTTACAAGTTTGAATAACGGTTCTTCTTCTTCTTCTTCCATTAAACGGCCAACATCATTATGTTGATGATTCTGTCGTTCGGCGCCTCTCACATGCCGGGAATTGGTGGGTTAGAGATAGAGACCACCACTCTTTGAGTCCACAACAGGTTACACATTTACCCCCTGTGTGGGATCTTTTACTTCCCCTGGCATAGACACCAGGTAGAAGTAGGTTCAGCCATTGTTTACAATTACTAGCAGTTGGAATAACATGCAAACAAACCTATATTTGTGTAAGTTCCTGGCAATAGATGTAATAGAAAATAATAGACTATTATCTATTACTTTACTTTACTTTATTATCTATTACTATCACTTTTGAAAAAATCTGATCTATTACTATTACAGAAAAAACGGTATTACCTATTACTATTACACCATGCTTGAAAACAACTGTCCAACATATTCATGCTGCGGGTAGTGGTAGACTTATGAAGATATTGTTGTACGTGCTTTACCACAAACATTCATGTCTTTGTAACAAAGCCTGGTTTATTTTACTACTAGCCGAGTCACTTTGAGCTATGCATTTTCTCAATTCACACTGCCATGTTTTTTATACAGAGGATGCGCTTAGCTGGGGCCAGTTTCATGAAGCACCAGTATCATAAGAAGGAGCATGTATATGTTTGACGTAGATTGCATAATTCAGAACAATCATAGAAAACATGCATTTCGCTATGAAAAATGTTATGTAGTTACGAACTACCCTTCGTATGAAGGTTCCCAACACCCGGGGAATTTCGTAAATTTTTTCATGTATGAACCATCCCCCTGGGCCCCCGGGCACACCTACACAATTTCTGAATATTTCTGAATATTCTCAACTTTTAACGCAGCTAATAGCAATAAAGTTGGTCTTTCTGGGTGCGTGGATGTTTATACGCTTCTTGTTTGAACTCGTTGATATTTCAGATGTTAGCAATAGTTAATGGTTGTTCATTCCAGTCATGTATCATTTGTGGGAAGAAAGAGTACTTGTGGAAGTCTTTGTTAAATGGTTGGTATGCTAGATTGTGTATATTTCTGGAGTGGCGCTTAACTGGGTGTAAGAATTCTTCTGCGGGAATGGCAGTTTGGCCGTGGTGGATTTTATGGAATTTTAGCCCATACATGCAAAATTGGAAATATGTGGGAACATACAAACCAATAGTATCTTATAGTACAGGTATAATACACCGATCCAAGAATCACAAATCAGACATGGATTGACACACACTTTTGCTACATCACATGATATTTGCTACATCTATTTCTAAAAAAATTCTTATAATGAGCAACTTACAAAATCCATGGCAACGTTTTCCATCACAGCTGCTTTTACTCGGTCTGCGTTCTTCTTTTCATCCTCAACATCTTCAAGCTGGAACAAACAAAGCAGACATTGTTGTGAAGAAATAATTCTTATAAAGCGTGCAAAAAGGGTAGCAATCATCTAGTCAATATTATCTAAAAAGTAGTGCACGCATGCACACATTTCTGCATGCAACACTGAGGTTATTTATCTTAGCCACAATCGTTTATTATCGCTCAATATAATTTTATGGAGATTTTCGCGTTTTTAATGATGTATTATCAAAATCTGCTATGGCCGCAATGGCGGATGGCATTACTTCAACTGATGATTTACCGCCATATGTTTTGGACAGATTATTTGATGATGATGTTGGTGAACTTAGCGACCGAGCCAGAGGCAAAACGGATACCGACAGCAGGAGTACTTTCGATGGCTACCCGGACGTCAGTGATAAAGAATGTGATGGTGTAAACGCTGAGGATGTGCTGCGCACTGTACTATCAATGCTGGATGATGTGTAGTTTCATTTTTGTTAGAAGAAAAGGCGTCTGTGAATCCGTTAACATGCAAAGTTTGATTGGAATCGGTCCAGTAGCGGTGAATGTGTTAGCACATACACAAATGAACACTTCTGTCATATATGTCAAAATACAGATAAATAACTTGTTTTTCACTTTCTCATACTCCACAATATGTACTTTATATTGTATTTTATATCATAGTACACTCCCGTAGCATGATACGTTGGCATACAACTGCGTTCAGCAACTGCAAAAATTTTGAAATTGTGGTGGCCATCTTGGATATCTGGTTACCAAGACGACGAAATGTAAAATGATATGGCTCGTTTTACTCGCTGATTATCGTACTTTCAGAATATATATAATATTCCTATTCATAAAATGCATTTTTGTTGCTGAAATCTTGACTTGAAGTGATGCAGTTGATTTTCTTGCATATTCATTGGGAATGCAGTATTCAGTGGTCACAGCAGATCAGGGCTGTAATACTGAAATGGTTAAATTTGTAAAGGTGCCATTGTGTTAGCAGACGTTATTGAAACAAAATACACTAAAACCTCCTAATCTAAATGCTCTAAATCAATGTAATTCATTCTGACCAATTATAAAATAGTTTTGATTTAAAACATCAACAACAACGAATGTCAAAAGATTAAAAAGTCTTTTCTGGTATCCTAAGAAAGAACGGCTACTGCAACAATGGTATCCAATGCATGCCTTTGCTGAAAGCTTAACACAATTACTGTTGGTCTACAATATTTTCATTTGTTTTGATGATATCCATTACTGTCATGGTGCCATCTTTTGATCTTTTGAATTAGAAATACTTGTAAACATGATATCAACTGATAATAAACATTATGTTTTACGCTACCAAACCAAACTCTTGAAAAAGCAGCCATTTAAAATTGTTGGCGTTTACCTAAACATACAATGCATACTGGGGGGGTCGGGGTCAAGGCCAGCATACTAATTTAAATAAATGTCAGTTGCATACAAAATAGGACCACCAGAACTACCATCATTTTAAATTGCATAACTGTTCACCAAGTGGCAGTTACATTTTTTTTTCAATCTGGATCACCATTTGGGGAGCAAGGGCTTTGTACAAATTGGTAAATGTCAACAACTGTCAGTGGCTCATAATGCAAAGCCTGAACTGAGCAGACGGCCGACCCACCTTGCCCATGATGTCAGGCAGAATCTCTTCCAGCTCAGCCACCTCCTTCCTGGCCTTGTACACCGGGTCATCGAAGTCCACCAAGTCTGCAAGATTCAGCAACATGAATTTGAAAACGTTGAAGACGCAAGTCATACTTTAAATAGAGGGAGAAATGCTAGGCGTACATTGCTAAACTAGCAACATCAACATGAGAATTTGCAAGTTGATTATTTGTGTAACTATTAAATATGGTTTACTGTACTTATACACACACTTCTTTTCATATATAACAATTTTGGACAGATATTAGACCACAGCACTGCATCACCTAGAAAAACCTTAACGGGAGACTCGGGTCGGATTTTACGGATTTTTGACAATAAAATGAATTTCGAGTTGTTGCTATTTCCGTGTATAAATATTATTCAACTTGCCATTCATGTAAGTTGCACTGTCAAAATAAACACGTTTCTGTCATAAAACGTGTCTTTTGTATGATGCCTATCATTGCTAAGTCTTTGTTTATGTCAAATGAACCGAGACTAATGGGACATTAGGTGATTTTCCGCGAGCCATTGCATGCCGGAAAACGCTGCCATTCCAACATGGCGCATATCACGGGAAAGCCCCATTTTCGCTCTGTATGATGGTACAAACAGTTTTAAAATGTGCCCGGAGGTATCCGAGTAATTCCGACTATAAATGACCGCCTCTGAACCATCTCGGTGACAAAGGAATGGGGAATGCCACGACGATTCGCCGGACATCACCACGTGATGTCGGATTCCCTCAAATCAAGCGCTCTAATTGGTTGTAATACTAATTTCCATCCTCTGACGTCAGCTTGAAATACCAGCTACGTTCGATTCGATCGACTTTTTTATCCCATGAGTTTCGTTCATTTATATCGCTTTGTAAAACGACATTATGCCGTTTGGTCGAAAGCGAGTGGGCGGTTACGGTACTGGGAGGCAGCGAAAGTTTGCATCGTTGCAGTTAGCGCGCGATGCGAAGGCATCGAGGGTTGAATTCGCCAATGAACCTGCGGCGACAACTTCGTCTTCTTCGACCATCACCGTCCATGGTGCCAGCGAGAATGGCACGCAGTGTAAGTTTAATTCTGATATTTCATATGTTCACTTGTGTTTTATCCAAACATCGCCTTTGTGGCATAACTATTACTGTATAAACGATTTGACGCTGATCTAGTTCATGCTGTTGATGTTCGTGGTTGTGTTGACATTCAGGCCCAGGGGCCATCCAGGCACATCAGAAGCAGAGTTGTAACTATGGTTTATTATATTACTACAATTTGCCCTGGTAATTATCGTATACATAGCCTATATACACACACGCGCGCGGGTGTGTGTGTATAATATGGCAATGCCAATAAAATAAATTGCATTCAATGCCATACCCCTGCATACGTAGTAAGGCTTTTGTTGTTGAACATGTCTTGGATACTTTTTGTTCATGAAATACATTTATATTGTGTATTTTTTCCAGGCATCAAGGCAGTCATCAACAGTACCAGCTGATCCGTCTCGGAGACTGTCTGCCACTGAACGGAAGTTTGGTTATGCAGATCTTCTGGAGGAGATATAGGTGTCCCGCGATTCCTGGTTGAGGATGAGACAGATGCTGATGGAGATCTTTCAACAGTACTTGTACGCTGTGCCATGTTGCCATCACTTGTTGCGAACCTGCTATGCACGTTGTGTAGGAAGCATACACTCTCCACCCCAGCTGTCGACCGCACCGCACCCTCGGCATGGTGTGTGGCCTCAAGACTTTCTGCACTAGTTGCGACAAGGTCATCAATGCAACTCTGTCATCAGACTGTATCGATGGGACTCAGGCGACGAATGTCCCATTTGTCGTGGTGAGATCAGCTGTGTCGGCAACGATGGACATGGGTGTCGGGTACTCGGGACTTGTGTGAAATTTATTTTACAATGCCAATGACTCTTAACTTTGCCTTTTGATAGATTATACATTCAGTAATATGTATGCAAAGTTTCAATCATCTAGGTTGCTTTTCAGATGTTGAAATGTATGTGCCAATGTACATAAACTTTGAACACGATTTTCTCAAAAACATGTTTTCCCTCACACCTACTGCCTCCCGTGTCACTTATCTCTGCTATTGTTTGACATAATTACTTGAAACTTTCTACAGTGTTTCTTGATAGTATGCTCTTGAAAACTATGTAGTAACTTTTTAGTAAACATTATTTATATTTTATATAATGAACCATCAATGTAAAATTTCATGATGAAAAAATACATTCAGATGTAAAAAAATCATGAAAACAAAAGTTTTTTGAAAACTTGGAAAGTCAACTGACTGTTTTCATTGGGATTATGTGGAGTAACTACACACCAAATTTGAGTCCTCTAAATCCAATGGTTACTGATATAAGTCACACGCAACATTCAATCCAAGATGGCTGCATACCGTGGGAAAATATGTATGAAACTTTCTGAAAAAAATTCACAGCATTACTCTTACCAGGACTTGCAATCTATGAAAGTTTCAGCTCTGTAGGTTCAGTGATAATGAAATAAGAAAATAAAATGCGTTTAGACCCAAGCGACGCCTTAACGGGAGACTTGGGTCGGATTTGACGGATTTTTTACAATAAAATGAATTTCGAGTTGTTGCTATTTCCGTGTATAAATATTATTCAACTTGCCATTCATGTAAGTTGCACTGTCAAAATAAACACGTTTCTGTCATAAAACGTGTCTTTTGTATGATGCCTATCATTGCTAAGTCTTTGTTTATGTCAAATGAACCGAGACTAATGGGACATTAGGTGATTTTCCGCGAGCCATTGCATGCCGGAAAACGCTGCCATTCCAACATGGCGCATATCACGGGAAAGCCCCATTTTCGCTCTGTATGATGGTACAAACAGTTTTAAAATGTGCCCGGAGGTATCCGAGTAATTCCGACTATAAATGACCGCCTCTGAACCATCTCGGTGACAAAGGAATGGGGAATGCCACGACGATTCGCCGGACATCACCACGTGATGTCGGATTCCCTCAAATCAAGCGCTCTAATTGGTTGTAATACTAATTTCCATCCTCTGACGTCAGCTTGAAATACCAGCTACGTTCGATTCGATCGACTTTTTTATCCCATGAGTTTCGTTCATTTATATCGCTTTGTAAAACGACATTATGCCGTTTGGTCGAAAGCGAGTGGGCGGTTACGGTACTGGGAGGCAGCGAAAGTTTGCATCGTTGCAGTTAGCGCGCGATGCGAAGGCATCGAGGGTTGAATTCGCCAATGAACCTGCGGCGACAACTTCGTCTTCTTCGACCATCACCGTCCATGGTGCCAGCGAGAATGGCACGCAGTGTAAGTTTAATTCTGATATTTCATATGTTCACTTGTGTTTTATCCAAACATCGCCTTTGTGGCATAACTATTACTGTATAAACGATTTGACGCTGATCTAGTTCATGCTGTTGATGTTCGTGGTTGTGTTGACATTCAGGCCCAGGGGCCATCCAGGCACATCAGAAGCAGAGTTGTAACTATGGTTTATTATATTACTACAATTTGCCCTGGTAATTATCGTATACATAGCCTATATACACACACGCGCGCGGGTGTGTGTGTATAATATGGCAATGCCAATAAAATAAATTGCATTCAATGCCATACCCCTGCATACGTAGTAAGGCTTTTGTTGTTGAACATGTCTTGGATACTTTTTGTTCATGAAATACATTTATATTGTGTATTTTTTCCAGGCATCAAGGCGGTCATCAACAGTACCAGCTGATCCGTCTCGGAGACTGTCTGTCACTGAACGGAAGTTTGGTTATGCAGATCTTCTGGAGGAGATAGGTGTCCCGCGATTCCTGGTTGAGGATGAGACAGATGCTGATGGAGATCTTTCAACAGTACTTGTACGCTGTGCCGTGTTGCCATCACTTGTTGCGAACCTGCTATGCACGTTGTGTAGGAAGCATACACTTTCCACCCCAGCTGTCGACCGCACCGCACCCTCGGCATGGTGCGTGGCCTCGAGACTTTCTGCACCAGTTGCGACAAAGTCATCAATGCAACTCTGTCATCAGACTGTATCGATGGGACTCAGGCGACGAATGTCCCATTTGTCGTGGTGAGATCAGCTGTGTCGGCAACGATGGACATGGGTGTCGGGTACTCGGGACTTGTGTGAAATTTATTTTACAATGCCAATGACTCTTAACTTTGCCTTTTGATAGATTATACATTCAGTAATATGTATGCAAAGTTTCAATCATCTAGGTTGCTTTTCAGATGTTGAAATGTATGTGCCAATGTACATAAACTTTGAACACGATTTTCTCAAAAACATGTTTTCCCTCACACCTACTGCCTCCCGTGTCACTTATCTCTGTTATTGTTTGACAGAATTACTTGAAACTTTCTACAGTGTTTCTTGATAGTATGCTCTTGAAAACTATGTAGTAACTTTTTAGAAAACATTATTTATATTTTATATAATGAACCATCAATGTAAAATTTCATGATAAAAAAATACATTCAGATGTAAAAAAATCATGAAAACAAAAGTTTTTTGAAAACTTGGAAAGTCAACTGACTGTTTTCATTGGGATTATGTGGAGTAACTACACACCAAATTTGAGTCCTCTAAATCCAATGGTTACTGATATAAGTCACACGCAACATTCAATCCAAGATGGCTGCATACCGTGGGAAAATATGTATGAAATTTTCTGAAAAAAATTCACAGCATTACTCTTACCTGGACTTGCAATCTATGAAAGTTTCAGCTCTGTAGGTTCAGTGATAATGAAATAAGAAAATAAAATGCGTTTAGACCCAAGCGACGCCTTAATGGAGAACACATATACAGAGATAAAATATTATAATTATACAAACTAACCCTTCCCTTTTCCCTCCTTCTCCCCGTCTTCAAGGACCTTCTTCAGTTTGGCTGAAACAAATCAATGAACTGATTAGGCAGCTGCCCTCAACATCCCAAAACTTACAAGAAAATGTCAACATGACCTGCACCAATGAGCCCAGTCACCAGACAAATGTCACGTAATGCAGGCATCAGCCGAGTCATTTACCTATTTTTGATTCAATCACATTGGCTGCACTCTTGAAGTTGTCGATGGCGGGGTCGTACTGTTTGTCGAAGGTGTAGGCGAGTCCGAGCTGGTAATATGTCTCGGCAAGAAGTCTGTCTTCTGCTTCTAGGAGTTCCTTCTGTATCGTCAGACATTCCTTGAAGTCAGAGATCGCCTGCTCGTACTGTTCTGCAGAACAACAAACGTTGATCGTATAGTAACAGCATGGCAGACAATACTAGTTTTAATCATAGAAATACACCTACATTTCAAACAGGCACATTTTAATGAAAAATAGTTGCACTAGATCGATAATAATAGTCACAAAGTCTTGCACACATTATGCTTAGTGAAAACACAACAGAATCAGGGCTGCATACTTCACCAAAACAAATTCCGTAATGCGGCTCACTTCCCATGCCACATCCCCCCCCCACAGTGGGCCCACACCCACGGATATTCTGTAATGCGGCAGCAGTTTCCATAATGCTGTAATCCGAGTATAATTTCCGCAATGAAAATCTGTAATGGTGGCTGTCCTGTAGAATCAACAAATTTGCAGACCATATCCAGCAGGGTAATTATATATTTGAGACTTTTTGAGAGTATTTCATAAGGAAACTGGGCTGTGGGAATTGAATCCCTATCCTCCTCTTCAAAGTCTGTCAAAATTGCATCAACTTTTCTGACTTGAAATAAGTGTGTGCATGTGCGCATGAATGCATTACCTGTTTCTAGTCCAACTTCTCCCAGCTTCAGATGTGCTTCAGCCAGTTTCAACTTCATATCCTTAGCTTCATGTCTGGAATGAACAAGACAATAATTATACATAAATCTACAAATGTGACATTCTAATTTAAGAAGATCACGTCGAAAAAATGTTAACGAAAAATTCAGCCCATGAAAATTTCTTTACAGCATCTTAATAATCATAATGTGCAAGTTACTTTTTATAGATAGTTCGCGCCAATTCCAGGACTTCCCAGGCCAGCTGTAGATTTGAAACATCTTCTTCTGGTTCCTGAAGAAGAAACACATGCGGATTAACGTTTTCTGTCACGCAGTGACATTGGAACACTAGGGTGGAATCAGTTGTGCACACATTTCTAGACATTGATGATTAATTTTTTTTATAAATAATAATTTAAAATAATGTATTAAAAAATAATTAATGTTACTAACAACATAACTAGTATCAACAAATAGTACTTTAAAATAAAAGCAGGTTTTGAATGAAAAAATGTATAAAGAAAATGAAACGCAATCACAAATTGGCCAAGAGGGCTACTATCACTCACCTCCTTCGCTTCCCCTTCCTCGTCTTCCTTCTCTCCCTCTTCCCCTTCCTTCTCTTCCCCTTCCCCTTCCTCTTCTGCGATGTCCTCTGACTCGGCCTCCTCTTCCTCCGTGTCACCCTTTGCTGACGACTCATCTGGAAATACATGACACAGTAAGGAAAACAATTTTATTTCACCTGACGCTGGTGGTGAAATTGGTCTTATTTAAACTCTTAAAAGGAATGAACAATTGGATGACTAAAAGATCTGTCAATAATTGCCATAAACTGATACTGTCAATAATTGCCATAAAGTTGTACTTTAATGTTGTAAAACTGGTTTATTAATATGTTCGCAAATATTACGTGATGAAAGATCACGATATCAACATATTTTGAATGGATCAGTGCCACAGGTAAGCCAAACATAATTTGCGCTTTAACAAATAAATGTGTAGTTTATAAAAGCACATTTCACTGTACATCATTGAACTGTTTAAAGCATATCAGTAGCAATCTGGAGAAAACATGTTGTCAATAATTATACATCTTAGAAAATCACATCATTATCATTGTTAGATGCAATAATAAGATACAACATTAATGGTAAAACATGAACGAGCAGTGAGGTGCTCATTCAACAAGGTGAAAAACACGAACGAATACATGCAGAGAAGCACTCACTCAACATGCTGTTAAAAACAAGAATGCACACAATGTTACAAAACATAAAAAATCAGGAACGTGGTTAGTCCAACTCCAGGAGGTATTTAGATATTTGGGGTTGTGCCTACCTATGTGTAACCTACAACATGTTACATGCGTACCCTACAACATGTTACATGCGTACCCTACAACATGTTACATGCGTAACCTACAACATGTTACATGCGTAACCTACAACATGTTACATGCGTAACCTACAACATGTTACACGTGTAACCTACAACATGTTACATGCGTAACCTACAACACGTTACACGTGTAACCTACAACATGCTACATGTGTGCACAAAAATAAAACACACACGCGCCGTCCTTGCACTCCCACCAGTGCATCAAAACTCCTTTTTTGAAAAACATGCTTTTCTAACCTCCATCATCACCGTTCTTGTCTTCACATTCCATCTCGATGTCTTTCTTTTCTCCGTTATCGCTTGTTTTCTCCTTATCAACTTTTGTTTTCTCCTTATCAACTTTTGTTTTCTCCTTATCAACTTTTGTTTTCTCCTTCTCCTCTGTATCTTTTTCATTAGCGACTGTTTCTTCCACCTTTTCCAGCTTTGAAGAGTCATCTTGTTTCTTTTCATCCTTAGATTTATCATCAGCTACTTCCTCCTCAGCCCCCGTAGCTAGATTTCAAAAAGTGCAGGTTGATTTATAGAAAGGCGAAGTAAAGCTATTCCACAAATTACAAAGATAAATGGTGCAGACATGTTTGATTTATTAACAAACTACTTTAGTTGCTACTTTTAGGACACAACAAAGCTAAAAAATCTATAACTCTAAACAAAAATACAACAGACCCTTTTGATTTCCACCAGAAGGTGGATCATAAATTTAATGTATAGGCCTGTGGTTCTCTTACCCGATTCTTTACATTCCATTATAATTCACCAGGTAGTGTGATGATATAATGGGAAGGGTCTATTCATCACTCAGTTACTTTTTTAACACTGACACTACCAAAACGACTTCACAATTACTATCCAAACCTTTTTTGTCAGTAGCTTCGGATTCGACTGTTTTTTCTTTGTCAGTTTTCTCTTCTTCTACATCAGCTTTGCCATTTTTCTCCAGTTTATCTTCACTGGGTGCCTTAGTTTTATTATCTTCCTTCTCTTCTTCATCCTTATTGCTTGTTATTTTATCTTTCTCATCCTTGTCGTCACTTGTTTTGTCTGTTAAACCGTAACTGAGTCCATTAGACAACATCCCTGACGCACATCTACTCATCATAAACCAGAGAAAACATGGTGCAACACAGAAACGTACAAGACAAGGTTGGACCTCTAGAAGACAGTGCTGGAAATATAATATCACAGGGGTTTTTAATGGCGGAAGACCTAAATGGTTACTTCAGTTCAGTGTTTACCAAAGAAGATATTAGTTCATTACCAGTTGCTGATGCTAAATTTCAGGGGGCTAAATCTGACTATTTAGGTCCGTTAGTTGTAACTCCAGAATTGGTAGCTAAGAAAATAAAGGCAATGAAGGATAACAAATCACCGGGAGTGGATGGGATTCCTCCAAAATTACTAATGGAAACAGTAGAACAAATCAGTATACCACTTGCAAGAGTATTCAACTTGTCATTAAAAGAGGGAGTTGTTCCGTTTGAATGGAAAGAAGCAAACATCATACCATTATTTAAAAAGGGTTCGAGAAATAAGTCAGAGAATTACAGACCAGTGAGTTTAACGTGATTTGTAAATTATTAGAAAGGTTAATTAAAGACCATATGGTGGAATTCCTCGTTAAGCATAAATTATTAAATTCATCTCAACATGGATTCCTTAAAGCGAGGTCATGCTTAACAAATATGTTATGTTTTTTGGAAGAAATCACTAAGTGGATAGATGTGGGATCGCCAGTAGATATTATCTACTTAGATTTTCAGAAAGCTTTTGACAAAGTGCCACATCAAAGATTACTACTTAAATTAAAAGCCCATGGTATTGGGGATAGCATAACTGACTGGATAGAACAATGGCTGACTGACAGAAGACAACGAGTTGTAGTAGATGGAGAAGTTTCAAATTGGAAATCGGTTTTGAGTGGGGTACCTCAAGGATCAGTATTAGGACCTATATTATTCTTAATTTATATCAATGACTTGGACGACAGTATAACAAGTAACGTACTGAAATTTGCGGATGACACAAAACTGTTTAGAAAGGTTAATACTGATGGTGATAAACAACATTTACAAAACGATCTAGACAGATTAGTGAAATGGTCTGAGAAATGGCAGATGTTGTTCAATTTTGGGAAATGTAAATGCCTACATACAGGACATAGGAACTTGAATGTAAACTATAAAATGGGAGATACTGTTCTGGGTACTACTGTAAAAGAAAAGGACTTAGGAGTTACAATAAGCGCTGATATGAAAGTTTCAGAGCAGTGTGGTATTGCAGCTTCAAAGGGTAATCAAATTCTTGGATTGATTAGAAGAAACATAACATACAAGGGAAAAAAGTTAATTATACCTCTTTTTAAAGCAATGGTTAGACCTCATTTAGAATACTGTATACAAGCATGGAGACCATATCGTAAGAAGGATATAGATACGCTTGAACGCATACAAAGGAGAGCAACTAAAATGATTCCAGAACTGAGAGACCTTAGTTATGAAGAACGCCTGAAAGAATGTGGTTTAACAACTCTAGAGACAAGGAGGTTAAGAGGAGATCAGATTGAAGTTTTTAAGATATTGAATGGGTATGAAAATATTGATAGAAATATGTTTTTCTCACTCAAGAAGGATAGCAGAACTAGAGGACATGAGGTAAAATTAGTAAAGGATCAATGTAGATTGGACATCAGGAAGCACTCGTTCTCACAGAGGACAATAAATGAATGGAACAAATTGTCTACAGATTGTGTAACTGCTAGCAGCGTGAATATGTTTAAAAACAAGGTTGACACATATCTCAGGAGGGCGGGCTATAAGTAGATGAACATTGTTGGACTCTCGATAAGCCAATGGCTTCCTTGTCCACTTGCCATCTGGGCCTTTGGCTTGGATGGCAAATCTTGTTAAATCTTGTTAAATTACCAAATAAGAACATAAACAAACCAAAATAATGCCAACTAACTAGTGTATGTAACATCAGAATATTCTGTCGGTGGACAACATTCCAATAAAACTGATGTGTTTAAAAATCTCCCCACTACATCTGCTAAGACTGGAACTTCTTTGGTTTACTGTTCAACTGCCACATGCCCATCCCAGGTAACATGGGAATATGTCACCCGACATTAGCAAGATTGCGAGGACAGGCGCACTGGTCAACACATTCCATAGGAGATAGAAGTGAATGTGTTCCCTGCCTGACGCCTCAGTGACCTAACACAATATTAACAGCATGACCTAACACAATATTAACAGCAACTGCCATCTCACTACTGTTCTAGCGACCTAACATGGCTTCTGGTTCAAAGTATATATTCACCATCAAACCCAAATCTCAAAGTGAGAATTCACAAGATCATCTCCAAGAAAATCAGTCATTTTGTAATAATAATTTGTATAATAACTGCATCAGTTGGGAAAATACTGCTGCTACCTAGTGTCTGCACAAATGGTAAAATACACCTTGGCATCAACAATGGAAAAACCCAAATCTTGCCAACAGCAAACATAACCCTTTGTTAGCATCCATCAGAACATTACGCTAAAGACACTTCAATATTCCCACATAAGAAAGATCACTTAGCGCTGACCTTTGGTCTCAGCGTTAGCCTCTGTCTTCTCTCCCGTCTGAGCCTTCTCTCCCGTCTGAGCCTTCTCTCCCGTCTCGGTCTTCTCCCCCGTCTCGGTCTTCTCCCCCGTCTCGGTCTTCTCCCCCGTCTCGGTCTTCTCCCCCGTCTCGGTCTTCTCTCCCGTCTTGGTCTTCTCTCCCGTCTTGGTCTTCTCTCCCGTCTTGGTCTTCTCTCCCGTCTCGGTCTTCTCTCCCGTCTCCGTATCCACTTTCTCTGTCTCCGTGTCCATCTTTTCTGTCTCCGTATCCATTTTCTCATCACCCTCTTCCTCTTTGTTGCCGTTCCCGTTCACAACAGCCCCTTCCTTCCCATTTTCCTTCTTCCCTTTAGCCAGTTCCTCGTCCTCCCGTTCAGCCATTGCCTCAATAATTTCATCTGACAACTTCTCTCGCTCCTCGGCTGGAGAAAGGTCACAAATTCTCAGTTATGTGACTCATTAATTATGTTATTTATATTAAATAATTAATTAATAATTAACTATCAAATAGAACACACAACCTGAACTAGAAATAGCATCAAATTGAAACTAGACGTGTTGTTTATTTCCTTTCTACACAACTGAAAACCACCCCAACACATATCAAGTCTTTCACAGCGTGAGGGATGGGTTTGATTAACTGTAGTCGATTACAATTAATTACAACACAAGCTGTAAATAAGGTCAAAGGATTTATTTGAACCAATTATAAATCTGGCAGCCACCAACAATGCACTCCAGTTCAGCTTCACCAGCTGTCAATTTCTTGGACACAATTGTAACAAATGTCTGGGGCATTGTAATTTATGTAACCTGATCCATCATTTACACGTAGCATAGCTAGCATACACACAACTGTAAGAAAGCAGCTAGCATACAACAAAGATCACACGAAAGCAACTAGCAAGAGATGCAACACATAAGCACTGTTAAAAGCACACACAGTGAGTAAACTGTCCGCAAGAAACAGCTATCAGCGATGACACCGAACAGTACCTGTCATCTTGTCAGAGTCGTCAACTTTCTCATCGGAAGTCGATTTCTCCTCCGATTCGTCTTCGCTATCGACTGGAGGAAAAGCGAGATTGAGTTAACATGAAACTAGTTCGTCTAGATTAGAAAGCTAAATACAGTCATTTTGGTCACCCAGACACCGATGGAAACATTTCACTGGCAATGCTAGCAACAAACACATTAAAGTGAAACCAAAGGTATTGTTTGGGCCTTTGCCCCTATAAGAGTGCCTAAGAACTAACCATTTTCAACTATAATCAGGAATATCACGCAAGTGGTTAACTGGGAATATGTTCTAAAAGTGCAAAATTCTGGTGTTGTTGGATTTACGTGCAGCAAAAATTATTACAATGCCATACTGTGCAGCATTCGGATGTAAACATCATTCAGCGAAGCATAGAGAGTTGTTGTTAAAGCAAGTTGAGTAAATGGCAAATGACAGCCATTACTGGCCGAATTAGGTTTTTTCAATGGCAGGCCAAGTCCGGTTCAACCATTAATGGCCCAATCGAGTCTTACTAGCGGTGCAGCAAGGTTGGTATTATCACCTGCACAGTAATACTTATAGAAGAAGAACCAACACAAGGTTCGTAAGAAAGTAACTTGACACTTTATTTTAAATATATTAACATGGAAGTAATGTTTGAAGCACCTAAAAACACACATGCAAATACGTCTAATTTGAACAAATATGATTACAATCACACTCAAATCAAATGCTTGACATTAAAAGTAAAGCAATACAACAAATCAAAATAGAAGATATAGCACTCAGTAATACAATTGGTCTTGAAAGTAATACATTGAAACATTACTTCTTTGATAAAACAGCAATCATCCAAATTCAGTATTGCCTATTGCCATATTGGACAAAAAACAATATGAATTTACTAGATTGAGCATGGTTTAATCATTCGTTGTTTGCCTGCCGTTTGAGTTTTCTTTCAGCAACTGGGAAACTGCTGCCGATAGTAGGGCCTATGCGACGATTATGTATGTGAATTGGAACCCGAATCACACTCAGTTTCGACGTCTACTTGGCCACTGCAGAGTGCCAGCGGTGGGCAATAGTAGCATTTCGGTTATTAGCGGCTAGCATATCAACATTATGGATCTCCACCAACGTAACAAACGATGTGGACTCAGACTGTTCAGGGACAATCGCAGGAATGGTCCTTTTATTCAGGTTTACAAAAAAGCATCGATTTTCGTGAACTTTGACAATGACATATCACATCTTTTCAATCACTCTTGCTTGGTAGGGGCCACGCCATCCGGGTCACGGGATTGTTTCTTCAAATGAAATCAAGTGCCAATGGATAGGTACTGAGAAAGGCCATAGAAACACGTTTTCCAATCAACGATGTACACGATTACGATAAATAGAGATCAGCCGCAGTATCATTAATTTCCAACGATGTCAAGGTTAAAAATATATTAAAAATATATAGTCTTATAGATCAGTGGTATTCGCTATTCTGCCATCGACAACATACGTTGAATCACAACTGCGTGCGCTAAAAGAGGCACCAAGACAATTAAACAAAATTTATTATGAAAAAAAATCTCATCTTGTAAAAAGAAAAACCTGTCTTATTTTTATTGTACCCGTCATCATCAGACATTGGCCCATCTTCAAGACGGGCAGACGGGTCCCTGGCTAAGGGCCTGGTCCAAACTTATTGGCAAGCATGTGATCGTCTACGTCTATGATCAGGCATTTAAAGTTGTGGGAAACCTAGTCAGCACTCTTGACGTAGGATTCTGAACAAATGTAGCGCTGCCCATGCAAAAGACTTTCGGTGTTCAACGAGGTATATTTAGTTAACCACAACCACTTGTGTGATATTTATGATTATGGTTAGTTTTCAAGTACTTATAGATGCAAAAGTCCCAAAAATGCCTTTGGTTTCACTTTAATGTTTGTTATTCGTTCTGCAATACTGGAACATGGAATGTTTTTTAATGATTAAGAACATACGCTTAGTGAACGATATTGGGTTTATGCACGAGCTGCTTCAGGATGTTGTATCAAGCGTGCATGCATGTACGAGACGCATAAGGCGTGCATGCATAACAGTGCGATACCGTTTTGATTGCAATGGATGTCACACTGTGTAGGATAGCGTATATCACCGTAGACCGCACGTCATCAGGAAAAAGGTAGTAATTTATGAAAATCAGGTTACTGAACCACCGACTTCTGCCATATCTGCTCTATTCTTTATCCAAGTTTGCTGGTTCTAGTGCATCATATTTCCGAGTGAAAGCAGTTTGAAATATGCAGTAACTGCAACTTGCTGGCAGAGCAAAAAAAAGAGCTATTTATCTCATTTTGACACTTCTGTAGATACTGCATTTTCCCTATTCAGGGCAGAGTAGCATTTACCTATATGTAATAAAATGTCATACTGTACATCTAGAACACTAATATTGAACTGTTACTTACTTCCCTGTAGAGCGTTGCCAAGCACCCCACTTTCCATCCGAGCAAGATCCAGTAACGCCTTACCGTACACAAGATATGCCTCAGCGCACTCATCGGCTGTTTCCCCAAACTTCCCTGCCCTACAAGCGTAACATCAAAGGTCCTGTCAAATATTACATGTGAAAAACTCAAATCTCAGATAGACAGGATCGGTGATGGAAGAAACTCACCCTGGCCTTCTGGTATGAACAGTTAACTGGGTCAAAATTAACGGCCAGCTACTCCCAATAAAACTGTATCAATGGGTTTTACTAAAGCAATACTCACAAGAGTCGACATGCTTCCTGTAACTGACCGACGGCTTCCACCATGTCTCCTACTACCAGGTTGCGCTTGCCCTGGGCCAGCAGGCTGACCGCCTGGACAGTGCCATCATCAGCTGACCTGAAGTACAAGTTCACTCACATGAAAAGAAAACGAAGTCACTCACAATATTTATATCACGTCTGTAAAATCAGTTGGGTTATGTATTATGTTTATAACGGCCGCAAGTAAATTTTTCCATACTAGTGCAGAGGCTCTTACTAAAAATCATTTACTGCAATCAGACGGATTACCAAGGTATTGAATTCAGTAATCCATCAACAAATCTGGTACTACTAAGCATAAGTAATCTAATGTGTATTGAAACTGCTGCGGTTTTAATGGAAACAAAAAACTTTACTATGGAAAATTAAACACTCTAGAACATAAATAACCACGCTCCTATTAATCATATTTGAGAAAATGCATGGGAGAAACTTCGCAGATTGCATGTCTGAGATATGTCAGATCAAGCGATTTCATACAAACACAGAAAATATATTCACAGACCTGTCAGGAAACCTATGGAAAATTAATTAATTTTGCAGATTCTTAGGGTGTCCGAAAACGTGTACAAATACACATGGACATGGCCAATGTGCAGTTAATCCACACACAATTCACAGCTGGTTTAAAAAGAGTGTACCTTTTGTTAAAATCATTGCTTGTTAGACCTATATAAAGGTGGAGCCACTTTTGTAATAAAAACTTTTTTTTAATACAACATAACATAATTGGCTGTTGCTAATGCTATAGGTCCGGACTCGTACGTAGTGTAAAATAGCTATTGGTCCAGCACTTCATGTGCGCATGCGCAATGAGAACCTGCCGGTAAAAAAATAGCAACAGCTATAAAAGTTGTCACTGCTGGACAACATATGAATCAGGTATGCTAGTATAGGTTCGGCACTAAAAAGTAGCTCACCTCAGAGTAAAAAAATAGACCTGTCTTGGTCTTCAAAAGGAATCGAGGAATATGTTGCTATATTAGAACATAATTGTTGTCTAACTGTACAATTATATGTACCTTCAAGTGCAGTTATGTATACTACCATACTCACTGTCATTCATCGAGGCATGAAGATATAACTGTCTGCTTAAAGATGTCTCTAATATTTTTGAGATCGTTGGAAGAAGAGACCCAGCTATACTTTTCAAATAATGACGTATCATTACTTTGTAAATTTTTAGTGCACAATATAATATGCCGTTAGTACCTGGTTTATTAATGATTTGTTGGTCTACATGTGCACATTACATGCCGCCAGGAATACGCTTGCTGCACATACAAAGCAGAAAAAGTGCCGGATAATAGTAATAGCTGTACAGTTGTGCTTACGGGTCCAGAGCACTAGCTACTTTGTAAATAATTTAACAGTTTGTCCAAGGATTTCACAAAAACTAAAACATCTAAAACTCGCCAGTACTTGTCGTAGTGGATACTAGAAAAAAAAAATCTAATTGAGGTTGGACCTTTATTTAAAAATGCAATGGCCAATGACAAAATTACAATGGGTCAATGCCACAACAGGGACACTACCGGTATTCGACATTAGTTTGAGTGCATCCATCGAATGCAAGGTTTGAAGGTTTATAATAATATTACTACTGCTAACATTACTATATGTCCATATGAGAGGCAATACCCAGGGTTTCTATGTTGTTCAATGGATTCGTTCAATGAACCGAAACATTTTACACAAAAATAAACGTCGACGATATAAACACTGCTGTAACAGTATTTAATTTCGCTGACGCTGTCATTATTCAATTGCACAATGGAAAAACGGACATGTATTTCGAATAAACATTTCAGAAATGCCATGTAACGTCTACCGCCACGCGATACGTAGCCGGCTTTGTTCTGTAAACCGGCACCAACCACATTGTACGATTCTTCCGTCGACTTCGGCTCGGGCATTTTGTTTTTGTCTTTTGAAGACTGTCGAATACCAGGCTCTATAAACACACGCCTAAATGTGAAATTGAAATGAGGACGAAGAGCCGTTTGATTCACAAGAGACACTTTACCCCGCTTTCTTTTCAGTAGCTGCGCTAGTTGTGTCAGCCATCCTCTAGCTCTTCTATAAGCAAACTAAATTCCTTCAACCACACCGAGTGAAAATTTCGCGCCTTTTATGCCAGCCTTCCACATGTGACGTCAGACACATGATTTTAAATCTCGAACCAGTTTGCTAACATTAAAAACAAGAAAATTTTACACCTTTGGTGGCTGTAATAACACATATGCATACATAAAATAAAAATACATATGTTATATTGTATAGCTCTCTTATTGGACTGTCACAATGTTTAAATAAAAGGTAATGCGTGAAGAGTATTGATCTTCACGTAAAACCGGTTGATTGACATTTGCCCATTCTGGTTCACCTACTATTATAGAGCCAGGGTCAGATAACGCTCGGGGTACAACTGCACTGTTTTCTCTGGGTTGCCAGAGACCTCGGACCGTGCATGCCGTACACATGACTGGTGCATGCATTATGTAAGTGCTAACGCGCGTGCGTGCTAGTGTGCGTGCCATCGTGCGTGCGTACTATCGTGCGTGCGTGTTATCCTATATTAGATTATAGATTAGTCCCTGATCCCGGAACACAATCACGTGTGTCATTTTCTACGCGGTTGAGCCCGTGGAGGTTAACCGGGAATGTTTTATCGAATAAAAAAATACGAGCCATATTTATATAATACTTTCGGAAGAGAAAAATATCGGCGGGAAGGATTTGGTTACTGTAAAAAAAAAAACACTTGACTAAGCCAACACAATGTCTCGTAAAATATGTGTATGTTGTTTATTGCTATATTATTGTTATTCTAATTAAATTATAATTATTTTGAATCAGTCATGTATTCGTTCTAGTGATGTAAAGCCAGGCGCACATTGCTAAACTTTTGTTGCGAGTCGTGTGTTTATTCGACTTAAACGGATCAGTCGTAGCCTACATTGTGCGCTGGTCCGCAACTCAATAAAACTTCAGTCGCGTGTTGATTTATTTTGGCGACGCAACATTTGTTGAACCGATTCGAAAATTAAATCTCTGCAACATATGTTGTGTTATTTGCGCGACTCTCGAGCTAACTCAAATGATAAGAGTGAAATCACTCATTGTCTCACACTCATGCCCTGCACACTCCCGATGTGTCCACTGGCCACACCCGCCACATTGCACACATAAATCGCCCTTCCTATCTGTATAACCTGTATAATCTACTAATTATTGTAGCTAAATTCCGATATAATAATAATAATAATAAGTATGGCGTTTATTAGGCAAATGTGCTGTAATTATTAATTAATTAATTGACACTAGTTTGTGATTTAAACAATGGGTCTAATTATACATTTTCACATTATCAAACTCGAAGTAATTAATGTTCGTACATTGTAGCGACGCCTACGGAATAACCACATTATCCGTGATGTACAAAGCAAATGCGGCCTTTGGCCTACTTTGGCCTATTGCAAAGAGTAATTAATGGCCGGATGCCGTTTTGATTTAAACGCGTGCATTCACGTCTAAATGGACATCCACATTCCACTAAATATATAATGTCCTTATGACATAACACAACAGTCACCGTTACGATACAATCACAAACTAGTTAATTTATGAAGGCGGCATAGAAGTATCTGGTTTATCTAATAGATGTGTGCTATCTTACTTAATAATATTTTACTCGTTTTATTCCGGTAGGCAGTGATGAAGACAATCAAATAAATTTTGCGAAAAATCAAACCTATTCCACTGCAACATGCTTGCTCGCTTGTGCTACTTTTGTGTGTATTTTTGTTTGTTAAATCATCCGACTAACTATTAAATTTGTTTGATCGAAGTGAAAATTAAAACGATAAAAACTCACGAATTTCACACTTGGTGAAATTTCGTAACTTTGTCGTGCGACGAGCGAGAGGACGGAAGTCTCGACCATGATCGGCACTGGCCCGCACAGCCACAGTTTACCATTTTGGATATCCACTATTTTGAGCCTTACCAGATTATATAACCATTAAAATAAATTCTTTCGATAATTTGAAAAAAATCTAGGCACGGCAAGTTTATTAAATCGACTGCGGATGTTGCATAAACTGTTCACACATTGCATATTTGGACATCAGCAAACCGGATTTACGATAGGCTAAAGCAGATGAGGGTGGAGTTCTAACGCGTTTTACGGGTCACCATTCTGGCGTGCCGTTTTACGGGTCACCATTCTGGCGTGCCGTTTTACGGGTCACCATTCTGGCGTGCCGTTTTACGGGTCACCATTCTGGCGTGCCGTTTTACGGGTCACCATTCTGGCGTGCCGTTTTCATTCGCGCTGATCGCAGCCGCGTGAAAATATGAAACCACTGAAGTCTAAAGAAATATAACGTGTCCAGAATATGGCCAAGCTCGTGTGCAACTATTAAACATATCGATTTACCATGATTTTTTATTACAAAGACGTGCGACATTTCATCAAAAAAGCGGTATTTCGCGTCCAAAGGCGGTAATATTCTCACATAGATCTAAACATTGGTGCCAGTAGCTAGATACCCTTATGAGTACAAGGGGGCGGATCTATGCTTGTTGGCAGGGGGGTCTCAGTCAGTTGTAGTCAAATGTCGTTCTACTTACGAACCGGGGGGGGGGGGGGGACGACACATGTGTTATTCTATTCTACTTACAGAAGGGTTAATCAGTCAGTCAGTCAGTCAGTCAGTCAGTCAGTCAGTCAGTCAGTCAGTCAGTCAGTCAAACAATATTTTATTTCAAACAAAACGTACATATGCAATATGCATTATGTCTATAGTAACAAGAAAATAAAAATGTAAACAAGTTAATATTATTAGCCGACTGTTAATACTTCAGTCTTTACATTAATTGACACTTGTTCCGATGTAGGTCTATATACGTTGTCCCTTACCGTAATATTTCCGACGGACACAGGGGGTATAAGACCTCCTCCATGGTATAGGGGGCATCTTGAGATCCCTAAGACCCCCTGCTGCATGAGTAGGGGAGACCGGGGCACAATGTAGGGGAGACCGGGGCACAATGTAGGGGAGACCGGGGCACAATGTAGGGGAGACCGGGGCACAATGTAGGGGAGACCGGGGCACAATACACGTATTTCTTTCAAATTCCGCTGGTGCCAACAATATTATAGGATATCATAAAATGGAATATTGTATGTTAAGCTCCACCATACTATCTATAGTTGATTGACATATAATTAAAAGTGGGGTACCATGCTCATACCATGTTCAGGTACGTGGGACACTATGCTCACATGTCATTAGGTGATATTATATACCATTAGGACTAACTGTTTCATGTACCAAACCATTAAGGCTAGTTATCATTGCGTAACTTCCTAATTCGTAATATTTGGTTCAATTTTACACGTTTAAGTTTCTATAGTGTCAGGCAAATAATCACGCAATTTGTCCTTGAAACACTTTTATTGATAACCAACCATGCCACGTAGGGCTGTTCCGTAGGCCATATGTCCTACTCCATAGGCATTTTCCCAGAACTGAGGGCGATATTGAGATACGTCAACAGTAAAAGCCAACATCTTCTTCGTCTGTTATCAAATGGCACATCGACGATGCCTTCCTCGTCAGGGAACTGTTAGCGGTAGAGCTCTTCTTACTACGTTCCGTAAAAGGTGACTTCAAATTCGTCAGCAAATTAACCCGTGGTTTTAACAATCATGCCTACAAAATGGCGTATGGCCTTCTTAGACGCAAACATCGCCGTGATGTAATCATTGGGAGCAACAGTAGTTGCATCACGTTCGTCATCACCACTGTTTACCATCGCTAGGTATATTGTTGATGTTGATGGCCTGTCCTGAGGGACATGATATGATGCTGTCTGCTGCTGTGGTCCAGAATACAGTGTTGTCAGCTGTTGTGGTCCAGGAGGCGGTGTTGTCTGCTGCTGTGATCCAGGAGACGGTGTTGTCTGCTGCTCAGTTGTGCTCCTCCTGGATCAGTAGGAGCTTCAAATAAATCGGGGTGGATGAATAAGTGAGATTTTTGTATCTTACCTACAGCACTTCGTCAAACACACCAACTGCTCCAAGGACAGCAAATTAAGCCTCCTGGACCACAGCAACTAGGCCTACACAATCAGCCGACGGAATTACACTCGCGCTGCTCCAAAACTACTAAATTCGATAAGTTTAAACAAAGTAACGTAAACTCGCTCAAACTTATTGGCAATGTGCGCGATGAGATGCAATATCGCGTAATCAGCCTCAGCTACTGAAATTGAACAAATGACACCCGATGAGTATGGTGCCCCATTGAGCATGGTGCCCCGGTCTCCCCTACAATGCCAACTAGTAGTTTTGGTGTAATGACACGGGGACTAAACCATGATAAGTATGCGGGAGAAAATATACTATTACTATTTACTAATTTATTTCAGGTGACGCACCAAAACACCA
Source organism: Lamellibrachia columna (assembly GCA_963662155.1). NCBI lineage: Eukaryota > Metazoa > Annelida > Polychaeta > Sabellida > Siboglinidae > Lamellibrachia > Lamellibrachia columna. The sequence continues at coordinate 23,547,804 of OY759265.1, read as the reverse complement.
AAGAATTATCGGCAAAATCATCGTGAAATTGTATAACCAACCGGGGCCCCACAACATGCGGTACCGTTCCGGAGTTTTGCATTTGACCGTGGAAACGGCGTGAGATGGTACCACCGAAATGAGTGACGTTCAGAGTCATGTGTACCCTTTCTATCCGAAGCGCCATTTTAGCTCCTCGTGGGTTTGTAAGTAGAAGTTGATTGTTATGGTTTGCATTACAATTCGAATGTTTCCTGTTGCATACAAACGAACAGCCGCATACACAACTAATCTACACTTTGATGATGTCGTATATGCCATTCAGATTACAGCACGTGCGCACGGTCGGCCATTATGCTAGGATCTTCATTCACCGTCACCGACTCGAAGTTACAAAACAAGCATGACATGTTCATGCAGATGGTGTTGAAACCGGAAACCAAAACAGCGTTTATATAGTGGTGAAACAGACTACGAATGTATTATTAAGTGAAGCAGTTTGTTGATAAACATATTCATCTTATCTAGTAATACCAGGACCAGGTTATAAATACGGTGCCAAATTGCCAATACGGTTTTGTGGAGCTGACAGCCATCCTTGCCGTTTATCACTTTATGGTACGACGTCAGTCGCTATGCAAACTGCTGATCTTTGTGCATACTCCACATGGCTTGCGGTATTTCTATATATTGATGTTATTATGGTCTTGTTGTGGTCGGCTTTAGCCTGAAACTACATTGTTCATCCAGTTATTAGTCCACTTTGTCATCCTATTTTTTGACTTGCCAACCAACAAATACTTTTTTATCAGCCAAAAAATTACAGAAATTATGCACAAGAGATTGTATCTCTCAAAGTACTTGAATTACAAAGCTCTATTTTCAGATTAGTTCTTTTTATACAATTTAAGGCATGGTGGTTTAACTCTAAAACTGAAGATGGTTAGCTGCATAATAAAGTTATGTGGAAGGAAACAACAGTTTAACCCTAGGAGTGACCAGTGATAAATTTCCGTGGTGTACACAAATTGGAGTTATTCGTAAGGGTGCTTTAAAAAAATCAATATCGCTAATAATTAGCTCACAAATGTGATTGAGGTATTATTTTGTTGCTAAAAAGACTTTATTATAATAAAATGATAAAAACTACAGCACAATCTTATCATGGGGGTATTACTTTTGGAATTTCATCAAAAAAGAAAAAAACTATTTTTATTTTCACCCTGCTACCAGATAATTACTGAGTGGCTGTATGACCCTATGTCCAATTGGGAAAATGTAGCCATACATATTAGCTACAAAATAAAAATGAATCAAATATTTTGAGAACTTAATTTTTTATGTTTTTTCCAACACGCTATGCTGATTTAGACAGGCCCATCGGTCCCGCGTCGTTTACAGTGGCAGTGCGGGCTCATTCACATGTATTCGAATAGGCCAGTCATAGAGCTTTCCAAAGGTATGACGTGTTACATGTTTAGATACTATGAATGGAAATGTAAATTTATTCTGCGGAGCGTAGTAAAAGCAGCCACATGTGGGCACCAACTATGTGACACGTTTTGTAAGCTAGATCGTCATTAGCTATCATTGACTATGCTTATGAATAAATATGAATCAGAATGAAGAGTGATTCAGCTTTCCAATGATACCACTTGTTCCCGTGTGAGGTACTGGTGATGGAAACGAAAATTGTTCCTACAGAGTGATATCAAAATCGGCCCAAAATCAGCCAGAAAGCTTTTTGCACTGATTGTGCGGGCTGAATTTGGCCCAGTGGTCTCTCCCAGGGTTAACTACTGCTGTGTGACCAATAACGCTTGTTTGCTTCTGCTACATCATAGGCTCATATTAACAACGGTTTTGAAGCAGATATATGTGCTGTGTCAGTGTGAAGGCGTATCATCATGATGCACTGCTACATGTGTTTTGTTCATCAGTAATAAATGTTTATTTTAATTTCAGTTCTGCACATAAATCACTATGAATGCTGAGAAATTAAAGCAGCTCCAAGCACAAGTGCGGATAGGTGGCAAGGTTGGTGTGAAATATGTATTGCATTGTCATGTTATAATGACTTATTTGCTGATGTTTCATTATTTTATAATAAAGCTGCTACAAATAAAGCTTGTTATAATGCGGTGCGTGTTCATGTATGTAGAGGTGGGTGAAAAATCCTAGGGGCTCCCATCTTATTTGCTGGACAGATATGTCAGGAGAAACAAAACATTTTTATCGGCGAAAAAGCTACATGATCTCTTCCTTTTTTGTGTGAACTATGGCTAAAAAATGCGGTTTTCAAGTGAAATAACAGTTCTTGGCATAATTGTGCCAAATATAGGGCTACAGTTATGATTTATCTATCTAATCGTATGTGTTTAGACACAAGGAATCCATTAAAACCATATTTAAAAGCCTGAGGATTGTCACTTTCATGAAAATAGCATTTTGTTTTTAAAAGTATAATTGTTATGTAGCACATAACACAATTTTCTAAAACTTTTTCAAAAAATAATTTTTGCTTTGTAATTTCCAAATGGTTCATCAATCAACATGTATGACTACTTATGAAATACCAAAATATAAAAGACAAGCAAAAATATTTAACTATAATATAACATGAAATATAAGTGTCACACATGTATCCCTACATTACGTGTATGACATACCATGGCACAATTGAATTGAAATGCTAGGGGAAATATACCCATAACCCATTAGGCCCCAGCATTTTATAAAAACATGTTCCCTGGATTTCTGACAAATTTTTAGCGATTTTACCTCCTTGTGTTCAGAAATCTGTCGAAAAAACTGTTCAATATTGACAATTACAAGTTGTGTTTATTTTGAAGAGTAGTAATTTCTCCACATTCCTGTATACATAGAAATAGGATATATTATTAAAATGTTGACATTTGATCACAATTTACAAAGACAAAATAGTAAATTTGTTAAAACTTTGAAAGTTGTGATTGACATTTGACAATGATGCCATGCTACAGTCGCGCCTCGTTATAACGCGCCCCGTTATTACGCGGATTCGGATATAACGCGGTCGGTCGTGGACCCCGGATTTCTGTCGCCAGGGGAAAATGTCAAATGGGCCCGCTTAAACCTACTTAGAATTGCTTTGACAATTCTCAAGAAACATTAGGTGAACAATGTCAATGAACGAGTATCAACGTGTTTTTTGTTTTGCGCTGTCGCCGACATCAATCGCTGTCGCTGGCTTCGCTTCGACGGTTTGTAAATTGCAATCGAGATTCACAAATATGCCTCGCGTAAGAATCAGATCAACCGTTTTAAATGCATATAACATGCAGTACCAATATAACACTTGGGTGAAATTACATGCTTCCGTTACATCGTAAATTTAATCGTTTTCGCGACGCGAAACCAACATGCCAAATTCCTAACCCAAGGCTCTACCGGTGGCGAAAATACAAATTCGTCATCCGCATATGAAATGATGAATCGATGTTAAGTGGTGCGTAATAAATTTATGCTTCGGTCGAGATCGGTTGAAAGACGAAGTGAAACAATTATTAATTCTACCTATTATCTTTTTCTGTGTTTTATCAGCTTGCATACTACGTTTGTCAAATCATATACGTTTTCAGCTGCTCAGGTCCAGGTTATTATTTTCGATTCGTAGGCCTGTTGGTCCAGTACATCATCATCATAGTAGATCTATTCCATAACGGTTTACGTACATGTGTTTTATTCAGTTCAAGAGTCAAGAGGGTGTGACATTTAAAAATAATACACGTTGATGCTAGTATACGTGTTTAATAAGTTCCATAAACTGCATATTGCCGTATAAGACAATGCTGCAAGCACACGGGGCTTCGACAGGGTTCATGGACTCGGTGCAGCGGGCGGGCGGTCGCTGTTGTTTAGTAGCTCCCTGGTGGCAGATATGAGAACACCTAACGCGCCTCGCTTACAGCGCGGTCCGAAGTCGTGGACCCCGTCTACCGCGTTATAACGAGGCGCGACAAAGAAAATGTAGCTATATGTGTTAGCTTTGCACCACTGAAAAAATTATCAAATTCTAACGGGTATTTTTCAGGTTACACCATATTTTGTCATGAAAAATATAGAAATAAAAAATTTCGAGATTGCGTGAACCAAACCGAAGAAAATGAAGATTTCCAAAAGGGCAACCCATGCACGTAACGCGCTGATGTTGTTGCAAAATTAATCCGCTAGGGTGTGGGAAAATGTTGCGTTTAGTTTAGTAGTTAATTGGCAGGATTTTTTTTAATAGTGGGTCGTGTATGCGGCCGTTCCAGGACTGGACAGAGCGGCCGGCCACGGCCGTTGCGGACTCTAATAGGTTAATCCCCCTTTTTAATTTGTCTGATTCGCATAAGCTCAGATGAAGTAACTGTGACTGTTCCTCTGTTTAATTCACCAAGCATAGGTAAGTTTATTTATTATTGTGCTCTATGCATATGTGATTATTAGAAACTGATAAATTATTACAATTTGCTAAGTTGTTTATAATCAAATATATATATAGCCATTTCCAACAAATCAGTCCTGTAAGATGACCTCCATATAAATGGAGGTCATTTAGCAATCAGGATTTGACAATAATACAGTTACAATATAGTCTAGCTACTTCTGTTGGTTTACATTGCCAGATAATTTTATTTTAAAACTGATAAACCACCAAATATAAGAAAATTATAAAAAGAAGTTGTGACAAAATAATTTATTCGCTGAAAATAATAATCATAAAACAACTACTTCATCATATAGAAAGATTTTGTATTTATTGCTTGCATGAGTAGTAAGCGATTATTTAGATGGTGGTGGATCAGTACCATGACCAAAGTAGTATTCATTATCGGCGATAAACTAGCTTGCACTAGTCCACGAGGCAGTGACAGACATTCTTCAGTATGCACCCGGAGATGTGTCGGGCAGAAAAACTAAAAAGCGAACAACGATAATTGGTCGATGCAATTTAACCCTTTTTATACCGATCACCTGTCCTGGAATTGTACCCATTTTACCAGGACATTTTGACCATATTTTAAAAATCTCTACGTATTCTATCAAATTTGATTTTCTCGACTAATAATGTTATTATGTACATGTGTTGTATATGAAATGAAAGCTAAGAAACTCAACTTTCCAAATATGTGCTTATTATGTGCATAACTCTTGATTTATGCAATAATATGATAAGTTGAAATGAATACAGTCAAAATCTTTTTTTTTTTGCAAAGTACTTGCCCAAATTTCAACATAGTTTTTTTACTCTTTCTGTTGTGAATACATGGCAAGTTCATATGCCAAAGTTTTAGACAGATATAATAGCTACATCTTGCACCAAACACTAGATCTCTAAGACAATCATGAAAGGAACTGTGGCATTTATAATACAAACACATCAGTTCAAAAACTGTAATTTGAAGTTGTTCAAATCGTCGTCATCACCACCAAATAGAATGACTAGCACTGATCTTCCAGAAGTTGATCTCACACATAGCAAAGTCGATATGTCCTCACACAACTCCATGCCTAAATTGCCAACAAACGGCATTTTTATTCAGCAAGAGTATATGGCCTGATCGTGTGGTGTCGGCCATTTTACTATTTCCCGTAGTCATCGTCACCACCAAATAGTTTGTCTACGACTGAACTTCCACAACTTGGCACACACCCGGCAAAGTCTATCCACTGTCACACATTTTACCGTCTAAATCCCCAATAAACTCCTCTTTTCATGCCGGTAAACTGCTATATTCACAGCCCGATCCACCGGCATCGTACATTATAAAATACGCACTAATTGCACATTTGAAAACTAAGAATATCCGTTGAAATTTCATTAAAATGCCAAGATAAACTAGCTATTACTGGCTGCCGCCATTACAGGAAGCTAGCTATACCTCGTGGCTATCACGTGGTATACCATGTGACCGGCATAAAACGGAAAATCGCAACAAATGAATACGACAACGGGTGAATATGGTAAACTACACATGGGTGTGTATTTGGTAACCTGTGGTAACTACGCATGGGTGCGTATTTGGTATAAAAAAGGTTAAGTGAATGAACTCTATGCAATACTTCAGGAGGAAAATGGAGAAAACATCTGGTACAATGGGTACTGTACCTCAATTGATAATGACTGAATTGTCATTGACCATGTGCACCGTGTCCAGACGGGTAGCCATTACCAGTGGCAATATCCCACTCCTAGGGGTTCTGTTGAAGTAGGGTGGTGTCTTCCTCAAGAAATATGGTGAATTACTTGATGGAAGCCTATTTTGCTATTTTAGTGAACGTGACCACTGTTAGGCTTTTGAATATGGTTTTAATGAATTCCGTAAGTATAACAACATAGGATTAGATAGATAAATCATGATTGTTGCCATATAATTGACAAAATTAAGCCGACAACTTATTTTTCCCTCGAAAAATGCACTTTTTAGCTCTTGTTCACGAAAAACGAAGAAATCACGCGAATGTTTTCACAGATTTTCAAAAAAGTTATATTATCTTTCTCCGGACATATTTGTCCATCAGATAAGATAGGATCTGACAAAGTCACCAAAATAAGTGACAGTTTCCCCACCCTCAATGTATAACAAATGTGTATATGTATGCACATGTGTACAAACCTCCTCTGCAAATTTGCATGCAAACAGATGAAACCACTACCTAGTCTTCAGTGTACGCACGCACACACTGACACAATTTTAATCGTGCGTTTTGGTGACGTTGCAGGGGACCGCCCGGAGAAAAAGGAAGGTGATCCACAGAACGGCCACAACAGATGATAAGAAGCTGTTGAGTTCACTGAAAAAGTTAGCAGTTAATAATATCCCAGGCATTGAAGAGGTAGGTACTGTGGCCAAAGACCATAACTGTAACAAGACCACTCCCATTATCAGAATTTTTTTACAAACTAGTTAACTGAATTATTTCTCCACTTCCTCCCTATGTCTTGTTTGAGTTTCGCTTTTCCACAGTTTAGTACAGTTATTGGTGGATACATTGTGTTAAAATTTGACAAAGAAACAATTCAGTTGAAAATTGGAAGAAAGCTACTTATAACATCATAAACCATAATTTTTATTTGAACATAAAATATAAATATTCCGTACATTAGGCCTGTTGAGAAAAGAATTGCATTGTTTATCAGGCACAATAAAACCAGGCAGAAACACATGGAGGCCATCGGTTACGAAGTGTACTTTCATGTCTATGTATTTAATGTGTTTTCTATTTTTCTTTATATATTCCTGTAACAGGATTACTATAATAAACCATCTTGATTGCAGAAAGATATGGTGACACTACATATTTGTACAATTTTTTTACCAAATGACTTATACAGGTAAATATGATCAAAGACGACGGTCAGGTATTACACTTCAACAACCCAAAGGTACAAGCGTCGTTAGCAGCCAACACATTCGCCATCACCGGCCACGCAGAAACCAAACGTGAGTGTATCGGGAACGGTAGTGAATTTTTGTGCATGAAATTATTCCCCATTGCATCATTTACCAATTCCAGAAATCGTAGCAAAAACAACACTGCAACATAAACAGGTCTGTTTAAGAATAAAAAGATTATAAAGTAAAAGTTCAGCAGAAAATCCTGATGGTCAACGTGTGTGTGCGTGCTTAAATCATCCGTCATTAAACTGATTTGTCTGTGAAACTATATTTTATGTTTGTTCATACTTCAAAATAGTAGTAGAATAAAGTGGCATTATTAAAAAATGGATTACATAAACAAGTTGGAATTTTTAGTTGGTGCACTTGAAATGATGATAAATTTTGTTGTGATACAAAATGATCGTATACTTAAGCTCAACAGGACTGATCAGGTGCAGCCAAATAATTGTTTTTTTTTTTTTTACACAGCAGGACTCAGCAGTAACCTTTGTACCAGTTTGCCACGTTGACGAAGTTGCAAATATGTTGCCATAGGACTCGTTCCAAACTATCTACCAGGCAGCATTACTTTAAACCACTACATAAAACAGTTGTTCTCGTCTTGTGATGAACACGTGAATTTTAGTGCAGATGTTAGTTATACTATCACATGTTGTTTCTTCCATGTAAGAACACATCTAAGCTGGAATTAATGTAAAATCTTAAATGAGCTGTTTTAAGAGTCCACATTTCTCTTTAAAAAATTTAGAAGTACATGTCACAAAGTTAACTGCTATCGTTGGTCAGAACTGTAACAAGTTTACACAAATTGTATGTATTTGTCATTTCTGAATAATAAACAGGAAGAATTTTATGATGCTAATATATAGGCTGGGTTGGTGCCTTTGAAATGATGATAACATTTGTTATGATACAAAATATGATCGTATACATAAGCTCAACAGGACTGATCAAAGGCATCAACACTAACGGCTATGCCGTAATTGATGTATACTGTATTTAGTCATCAGACTAAAGCAACTGCATTCATTGTAAGCAGGATGCATTGTACCACACACGCATGCACATTGTCTCCATTGTTGCCTGTTTTCCGTACTGATATATGATTGTCTTGTGTTCTTCAGAAATAACCGAGATGTTGCCAGGCATCTTGAACCAACTTGGAGCTGAGAACTTGGCTAACCTGAAGAAAATAGCTACAACTGTGTCAAGTGGAGGTACGTGTAGGCATTCTTGTCTCGTGTATAATTTAGCAAAGTGGATGAAAGTGGCTAAAAGATGCCCTTTCGGTCAGTGACAGTCAGGTTTACCAATGGGTAATAGCTTTGTTTCATCCAATCAATGTTGTTATCCGTCACTATTTTTTCTCACCGAGTTGTTATGTTAGGACTGTTCTTGAAATGTTGACAGATTTTTTTGTGATACAAAAAAATGATCGCATACATAAGTGCAACTAGTCGTGCTTACATAAATACATACATAAGTGCAACTAGTCATGTGCTTACATAAATACATACATAAGTGCAACTAGTCATGTGCTTACATAAATGTTGGTCGCCCCCTGGTAGACAAGTTATGCTGAAACAGATTTGCCTGACAGTTATTATATTTGCGAAAACCAAATGGGCAAACATCATTGTCAAGTTCTCTGCACAAATGCAGTAATACCGTATCATATTTTCATAAGAATTATCCTTGTAAGCATTGATGGTCAGGTCAAAGTTAGCTGCTTTCAGTGGTTAGTCTGCTTCACAAGGCTGTTTAGGTTGTTTTAATATATATATCAAACATTCAGTATGGCATAGAAGTTATTAATTTGATGTGTCAAAATGTCTTGTTTCCACAATGCATACTATCTGAACAGAAATTGAAAAATGTAGCACAGAAAGCAGCTACCGGGTAACAAGATAGATAAATGTTTGAGTTGGTGCACTTGAAATGATGACATATTTTGTTGTGAAAAAATGATCGTATACATAAGCTCAACAGGACTGATCAGGTGCAGCCAGACCAGTGGCTTTCTTGTACAAATGAAGTGCATGCACGTATAGACGTTTGTTAGTCTTAAGTCGGTATTGTATGTTTGTCTAATAATGGTTGAACTATTATGTATGTCTCTCGTATTTACAGGTGATCTTGGCAAACCAACTGCCGAGGAGATTGATGACGATGATGATGATGTGCCAGGTAAAACTCTACTTCCACTTATTGAATGTACTAGACAGGTTTCTACAGTTACTAATTTCTCAACTGTTGCTTGTTTGAGGCATGAAACTATGGCAAAGTTTGGTTTTGGTATATCCACAAATAAATTCTTTGTGCTATTTATATGCCAGACATTAGAGTCTGCTATAGGAAGCTCTGGAAGTGATGAAAGATCCTGTTGTGACTTATGATGATCACAAATTAAAGCTCAACAGATCTGATCAAGTGCTTCAATGGAGATGGATGTAGAATAAACTTGACATCAGTGATGAATTATATTGATAGTGCTATATTCATCAGCATGATTAGTCTTGAATGAAAATATGGAATGGAAATGATATAGATTTTACAATAAAAATTGTAAGTTTGTAGAAAGTGTTTCAATAAGTACCTTCAAAAGTGGACATGCAATCGTTTAAAAAGTTTATAAACTATTGTCAGTGTGGTGAGATGCTTTGATGTGTCTTTCAGATCTGGTGGAGAACTTTGACGAGGCATCAAAGGGAGAAGTGAACTAGCAGCGCTGATTCCTTCACTGTTCTAATGCTTCATTCAGAGTGACATATATCTATGCGAAAGCAAGGCAGTTGTGGCTGCGGAAAAACCGCCATGATAATAACTGTGGCAGATTTCCAATTTCTGGCTGCAGGATTACACCAAGGCCTTGATGGTCTTCTGCTATTGTCCCAGTGGAGTGGCATATATTTGTCATAGAATTCACTGCCTCTATGTCAAGACCTCTTGGATCCTTGTCCAGTTTTGCGTTATCCTTTTGTGCCCGTTGGAGCTGACTTTTTGTACTTGTGTGCTGGTTGTTGAAGATGTGAAGAGCTTGAATGGACGCTGGCACATAGTGCTATCGCTCCCACTTGGAATGTGAAGTAGGTCTTTTTTCTAGTACATATTCTATATATGCAGCACGCTCATATTCCAAGTGGCAGAAATAAAAGCCTTGCAACAAACTGCTCTTGTCTTGCTTTGTGTGGTTAGTCGTAGATATAGGAAGAGTTAGCTGTCTCTTTCTAAATTCATATCTTTGTCGGTATAATCAGATTCTCATATAATTTTTAGACCTGACTTGCACTGTTTGACAGAAATGTCATGTCGGTTAATATGACCTTATACAGTTACCTATGTTTGGATTATTATGTCATTAACTAACACAACATTTCATATCCATGATACATTGAATAAATATATGATTCCAACTAGTGTATATTATTGTCAAGATGTAGTTTATTTCATGTTGGCAGTTGTGTCGGTGGTTATGCTGGCTAAAAACAAATCATCCATGGTATTTGGTAAATATTGTCCAGGGTATCTGGTAAAACTAAAACCTTTTGGGTCATCAGACAGGAAGTACTGCAGCGGGAAATATTGGAGGGAATGGGGGAGTGTAAAATAGGCAGGGGAAGACCAAGAGCTTCATGGACAGCCAACATCAAGTTGCAGATGGAGAAATATAAAGATCTGCACAGATGATGATAATTCCACCAGAAAGAGATCTTTGTAATACAATTTGTAAGGATGAATATCTTGCAACCGGAGACATTCATGCAAACAATAACATTTTATTGTCTGACACTGGATGGTGGGATGAGAAAGAGGAAACATTTGGTTCGGCCTTATGCAAATCAAGTTTTTATAACGACTGAACAAGCTGCATGACAAGATTGAATGTACTGGTAATTGCTATTCTAGTGCAAATGGTTAATAAATAAGCACTTCAGGCGTGATATTAGCCAGTTACAACAAACCTCTGTTTTCAGACAAGCTAAGCAATACACAACCAGCAGATAGAATGTTTAAACTGAATTTCACAGTAATCAATGTGTAACGGCTATAAACACAACATAATGAAAGGTGAATTTAATATCGGAATGTACAAGAAATGTAAAAAACAGTTCAAACTACATAGTCAACTATTAGAATCTTGGAAAAATTTTAATCGAACATCTAGAGTGATTACAACCATGCGACTAATCCCATTTGTTTACGTTGCACAGTCCCGATAGGTTACTTGCCAGCAAGGGGCCATCTAAAAACATTATTTTGAGGGGGGTTAGCAGTTATTTCATTTAACAATGCACATCAATGTCTTCAAAAAGACATTGTTTATTTCCGATCCCAGCTCAGAAGAGTGCTGATGAAAGAGGAACAAATAAACAACATTCTACTATAATCGTGCGTGCGTGCGTGCGTGCGTGCGTGCGTGCGTGCGTGCGTGCGTGCGTGCGTGCGTGCGTGCGTGCGTGCGTGCGTGCGTGCGTGCGTGCGTGCGTGCGTGCGTGCGTGATGGTTGCAACACGACATTTACAATGACATCGACAGGTCAATGTAATTGAAAATGACATTGCTCTCATGCAGTGTCGTACATTGATGTTCTATGATGGTGCCATATAAGGTTATGCATTGATACAAATGTGAATTTGGCAATTAGAAAAAAACAGTAAAAATATTGTTGCCATAAAAATTACAACTCGATGACAGCTATTGAAATGTTTTCCGCGGCTTAGTAGCGCTACTTGATGTTTGCTTTAAATATTCAACAATTCTTTTTCTTGCAGAAGGATTTTAAACTAATCCCATTACAATACAAATACGCTGTGAGGGCGCATACGACGAACTGGTAACCACACAGGATAGAGAAGCCAGTGGCGGGCGTTGTGTGCAGCGTTACCATGCTAAGGTTGATGAGGCCGGTCAGTAGGTTCGCAGCCAGGAAGTAGAAGAGACCGTATTTGTTGACAGCTTCCAAAAGGCAAAATGCTGGCATTTTCTCCTTAAAATCTGCAACAAAATGTTTTGTATCAAAGATTATCTTCAGTTGTCCTGCTTTTGTCAAGGCTATGGCACATACACAATTGTCACACACACAATTGTATTTAACCAGAAATAGTAATAGATGATTTGATTCGTAGAAAGCTTGGCATTAATAGGTAAGGAATTTTCGACAGTAACAAGAGAATTAACAACACAGCAAACATGTATTTATTATAACATCAACTGAAATCTTGCCCTGATTGCTGCATCAACCAATAAAACCCTTCACTACAATTTCTGTTACCTATCTAACAGAAACGAGCTATTAGGAGACATTTCAGTAACAGAAATTGGCAAGGTTTTTCTGAAGTTTTTGGCAGTATGCCATTCACAAATGTATATCTTAAGTATTGTTTAAATGTTCTATTAAACATGAGTTAACGTAAACATAAACCACAGGTACAATGAAGGTTATACTTATAATCATCTCTACCTGGGCACCATATTGAAACTAGCTAATCAACTAATCCTTGGCACTATAATTAAGTGTTATCCATCATTCTTCTTCAGCTCAAACTTAACTTCCTATCCCTTAATCCGTGATGTCTAGACTCTGTAAACCGCATATTTTTGGCATGAATGTACCCTTTTGCATAGATCTAATGACCCCATACCAGGCCACTTAAGTTCACCTGGCCAGCCCCAAATATTTACTTTAGACATATTTGCAGAGGCAATCAAGCCATGATTAACCATCAACTTAATCAACCTTTGACCAAACCAGTGGGCATTCTATTGTCTAGGTCTTCCCTCCAAACATTGCCTGCCTGAATGACCAGCCAACTGGCCACTGCCCAGTAGTGCCAGTGCCCAGTACCCACCCTGGTAATTGGTATTTTTCAATTGTGTGAACTAGTGACTACTATTTAGTATCTACAATTCACATGTCTCAACCTGATCTGTCTCAGGCTGGCTAGTGACTGCAGGCCTGCTGGAAATGCCACTGGGTGTCAGTGCCAGTGGGTGACATATAGTAGTAGCTAGTACTAGCTACTAGCTATACACCACTAAACAACAACTGACATTAGTATTTCAGTAGTAAACATTATACAATGTTCATATATTATTTTTTTACTTATTAAAACAATAAGTCCGCGGGCTTACCCATCTTTGGCCCGCTGGTATGGGCCGGGTATGGGCCTGAAACTTGCGGGCCGGGCATGGGCCAAACATTCATGGTCTGGGTCGGGCCAGGGCCTAAATTCTAGTTTGCGGGCCTGAGCCGGGCCGGGCTTGAAAAATTGCTGCGGGCCGGGCTTGGGCTCAAATTATAGGCCCGCGCAGGGCACTATACTATATACACTGTACACCCTGTACAGTTATACAATACAGAGAAACAAGTGAAAAGTTATATACTGGTTACATCGAGATATGCAGTGGTAGATGGGTGTATTTATCTATCACTGAATAAAATGGCAGTTTCTTTTAATGTCCCACTTACCAATATACTTGAGGCGAACTGTAAGTTGGAGCTCTGAGAGTATTATAGTCACAATTTCTACAACTAGGACTGCACACACGACGTGGAGATTGAAAGCCACCTAGAAACACAAAGGGAAGACAAGGAAATCATTAAACACACAATCCTGGCAAAGAACTTGACTGTGTCTAATATGTTCTGATATAGCACTGTATCCAGTCCTTGGGACTGCCCAAAGTACTTTACAGATGGGATACCCTGGCAGACCTGTTCATTCCAACGGCATCTTGACTTCTCTGGGAAGCATACAGGCATGATGCAATTACTGCACGAAGAATTCTTTCACATATCTTTTAGCCAGGTACTCATTTATACAGCTGAGTGAATTGAAGCAACGTGGGATGAACAAAATTACCCAAGCTTAGAAACAACAGCAGGAGGATTCGAAAGCGGGTTCTCTCAATTGAGATTCTGATGGTCTAACCTGTACGCCACCACACCACACAATGTCCAATTTCAATATTACACTTCATGTTTAAATCTTTACTGCTGTAGCACGCTTACTATAAGAAATTGAAGGAAACGGGAACTCAACGGACAAATAAAGCACCCATTGTTTCACTTTCAAAATGTAAGATTTGCTGTATCATCTGTCATGATGAGTTCAACTGTGAATATAAACCAATGTTGTTAATAATATCATACATCAATTTTAATGACACTAAATAAAAACACACTGACACCACATGCTGCTATTGTAGTGGTAGATTTTGAAGGCAGTTTCACTAATGGCTACACTAATGCCACCGCACACACTGTCATAAAAACTGCAGTACCTACCATCCAAAGTATGTAGGAAAGGTTGGCCATCCTACGGGACACATTATCTATTCCAACTTCACTGAACTTCAACAGCAGCCAAAAGAGACTCTGTACAGCAATCAGCACAGAGACTGCACGTAACCAGTCTCGTAACTTCTTTCTGAAATCACAAGAACAATTGAACACATGATTTACAGCAATCACAAAGTCAAGTTTTCACTCCACGTTGCTTCAGTTCACTCAGCTGTATAAATGGCCATAGACAGTGGTGGTTATGTGAATGAATAGTCTTCGTGCAGTAATTGCAGCGTGGCTGAAGCTTCCCACAGAAGTCGAGTTGATGTTGGAATGAGCAGGTCCGCAGGGGGGAAAGTGTAAAATGCCTTGAGCGGTCCTACGGATTGGATACCGTGCTATCTAAGAACTTTCCTTTACCCCTACAATGAGAATATCAAGTAAGCAGAATGTTAAAAAAATGCTAAGTAAGCATATTTTAGTGTAAAAACAATCAGTAGTAGAATTAGAACTTTTTGTCAGCCCACACAAATTCTAGCCCTGTGAGTGTGCAAAAATTATATATATATATAAAAGATACAAATGGATATTGTTGCAATACAAGAAGATTAGTTATAAAAGGTGGCAATTTTCATAATTTTTTTAGAAAGTGTACAATTTTCGTTGTTTGCATGTTAATTTTTATTGGGCAGTGCATTCAGGAAAGTATTTTTCCTAAAATCGAACAATTTGTGCACACTCACAGAGCTAGAATTTGTGCACACTCACAGAGCTAGAATTTGTGCACACTCACAGGGCTAGAATTTGTGTGGGCTGACAAAAAATTATAATTCTACTACTGATTGTTTTTACACAAAAAAATGCTTTTAACATTCTGCTTATTTGATATATATATATATATATATATATATATATATATATATATATATATATATATATATATATATATATATATATATATATAGTAAAAAAATCACTGATAAAAATAACTGGATGTACTACATAAATTGTACACTGAGAACGAAAGATCACCAAACTAGGTCAAAGTACATAGAATGACCAAACAAAGAGTGAGGATACAGTAGGCATTTAGGAAGTAGGTCCACTTTTTGACAAAATTAACTGCGTTGAAATTATTACTAGCAAAAATACCCTTGGTAGTTTGTAAGCGACTATGATAACAATATTAAAAAAATTTCATGATACACAACATTATTGCATAAATATCCATATATGCCTTAGTACGGCTAGTTAATAACAGTTATAGACAGTTATAGTAGTGCCTTGCAATGGTGTTTACATAACTTCGAACAATCATAGAAAAGACACAGGACATTGTGAACAATTGTACGTAAGTGTTCGCATAGCGTTGTGAACAACTGTACGTAATAACTACAAAGGGTAATTCAACTGTTCGTAGAAAGGGTAAATGTGTGGAGAATTAAAAAAAATTATAATTTCACGTCTCCTTCCTGTGGTCGTAGATGAAATCCTGAAAGTTTGGCACCTGAGATACAAAGCATCTAGGAGCATAACATACACGCAAACAGAAAGCTGGATTATAGTAAGATATAAACCCACCGGGGCTTTTGCAGAAATCGTCCAACTTGGATTCCCGCAAAGTAGATTGAGAGATACCCAACTGATGAGAAGATGCCCTCCCTGTTAGCATTGAGCATGCCACGTCTGGTGCCTCGACCGTCACTCCCATACAGAACAAACTCCTTCAGGCCGTGTGCATTCAGGAGGTACTGATAGCCCAGGGCTAGAACCATGGAAATTAACCAGCTCCTCGATGGTCTGAAGATGCACAGGATGACAATAGAGAGGATCTGGAACAAAACACTACAGGATGACAATAGAGAGGATCTGGAACAAAACACTACAGGATGACAATAGAGAGGATCTGGAACAAAACACTACAGGATGACAATAGACAGGACCTGGAACAAAACACTACAGGATGACAATAGAGAGGACCTGGAACAACACACTACAGGATGACAATAGACAGGACCTGGAACAAAACACTACAGGATGACAATAGAGAGGACCTGGAACAAAACACTACAGGATGACAATAGACAGGACCTGGAACAAAACACTACAGGATGACAATAGAGAGGACCTGGAACAACACACTACAGGATGACAATAGAGAGGACCTGGAACAAAACACTACAGGATGACAATAGACAGGACCTGGAACAAAACACTACAGGATGACAATAGAGAGGACCTGGAACAACACACTACAGGATGACAATAGAGAGGACCTGGAACAACACACTACAGGATGACAATAGACAGGACCTGGAACAAAACACTACAGGATGACAATAGAGAGGATCTGGAACAAAACACTACAGGATGACAATAGATAGGACCTGGAACAAAACACTACAGGATGACAATAGAGAGGACCTGGAACAACACACTACAGGATGACAATAGAGAGGACCTGGAACAAAACACTACAGGATGACAATAGACAGGACCTGGAACAAAACACTACAGGATGACAATAGACAGGACCTGGAACAAAACACTACAGGATGACAATAGACAGGACCTGGAACAAAACACTACAGGATGACAATAGACAGGACCTGGAACAACACACTACAGGATGACAATAGACAGGACCTGGAACAAAACACTACAGGATGACAATAGACAGGACCTGGAACAAAACACTACAGGATGACAATAGACAGGACCTGGAACAAAACACTACAGGATGATAATAGACAGGACCTGGAACAAAACACTACAGGATGACAATAGACAGGACCTGGAACAAAACACTACAGGATGACAATAGACAGGACCTGGAACAAAACACTACAGGATGATAATAGACAGGACCTGGAACAAAACACTATATAGACAGTAGACACGTCCTGTTTTATTTGTTTATCATGCAGAAAATATATTATTTACCTATCATTTAGAGCCATTTGTCAAACAGTTTCCTCCAAGTTTGCTTTTTGATCGGCTGAATATATGTAGTATGACTATTAATGATGAGTAGGATTATTTGAAGAGTCACAATATATAAAATGCACTGCTTTCTTAAAATGTTATTATCACCAGCAAAGGTAACATCTACAATGGGGTGTGGTAGAATAAATAACAACTATGCAGGGAATAAAATATGTGCACACTTCATTGTAGCCTACAACACAGTCTTGTTGCATATTACTGTACACAAAGAACAGTGTTCCAATGCATGGAACAATAATGCACCATTTCATGCTATGCAGTTTTAGTGTGGTTCCATCCACTGTGTGGCGCCACTATTGTGACCACAGCTTTTACTGGTGTGATTCCACTTTCAAAACTGTATTTAGAGTTGTTGATATTGGACCTCAGAATCAAACTTCTCCATGCCATTCAAAATATGAACCAACTGGCAAAACTGTGTGATTCTACCAGGTGGCTTTTGTTTTTTAACAATACTGTGGACAAACTAACGATTTTGGCCCAATTTGTTGGCCATTACGATGTCACGTGCTTCAAGAATCGATTATGCAAACACCCACACAAGGCAGACTTGCAGAACAATTTTGTCGGGAGAATTATGACTGGTTCTATGTGATCTAACAGATGACTCCAGTTTTGATGCAATGGATAATCAGTGACCCACAGTTGTGGTGAGACAAAATTTAGGTCGAAGTGTTTAAACATGTCACCAACAAATCAGAGCAAAAATCTTGTAAACTGACACACAGCAATACCAGGCTTCGGCCCTCGGAAAGAAATATGAACAACTGAAGTTACATGCCTTGACCATAGCTAGTGTGAGAAAGAAGTTCCAGTGAATGCCATATTCAGACACGTGTTCATGGTAGTTAACAGCCTTCACACTGAGAAATCTGATCATCCCCAGCGTCAGTAGTGGAATTGTAGATATCACTGCATTGAATATGGCAGTGCATTTGTCTGAGAATGTCCTAAAACAAGGAGGCACATTTACACGACTGATCTGGTATAGACGGACATTCAGGAACTGTCATATTAGACACTGTCCTTCATCGGATGTAATATTAATAGTAATACGATTATGATTTATGCATCTGACAGTTTCAATGGGAGAACAACTTTAATAGTATAGTTTTCAAAGCGAAAAACACTTAATATTTATTACGATACACCTGTACTTCAAACTGAGCCACTCAGACTGTAAGTACCACCAAAGAAAGAATATTTTGAAATTGTGTACATCATCATTTGAATAATGCCAAATATTGTGTTAAAGTTATAACTATTATGGTGTTGTTATAGTATTTGTGATGAAAATCACGGTGTATCTGAAATTATGTTTTTTTTATTTTATATGTGTAAGCAGCTTCACGGATTATAGAAATTATGTGCAAGCAATGGTACATAAACCATGTGTTCTGTTTATATGCCAATTCTTCAACTAGCTCATTCCAACTGGAACAATGCCTGGATACAATTAATTTTTACTTACCTGTCACCTAAATATGTCTTCTTGGTTGCTGGTGACACAACAGCATTACACATGACATAGGCACCCACACCAACGTCCATCAGTCCTGTACCGTACGTCTCCGCTTTGCAGTATCGACGTGGAAACACAACAAAGTCAACAGCTAAGATGCACACACACGATGTTATGTTGATAAGCGCTCGATAGTTGGTAATAAAAGACATTCTCCCATGTGTCTTTATGTCCAGTAATGATGCTACATTCCTCTGTTTTGGCGGTTTCCACTGGGTGTAGTTGTTCATGATTTCATTACAGATGAGAATGCCAAAGATGGCACAGAGCAGAGCTGTCAACACAACATCCGTGTGATTTGACAGCACAGTGGTGATGGCTATTATTGGCAGGACCAGTAGAATGAAATCCAACACAAACTTTGTCCTGAAAGTGCAAAAATAAATCTGTATATAACAGCAAGTTAAAATCGTTTATCACAATGCCCGGTTCTCAAAATTGAAAGCAACAATATTACAAATTTTACACACATCAACAGGTGACATCACATTATTCACAGGGCTTTTCAGTACAGGAAAAGTGCAAAAGGTTACATTGTTGTCACAAATATGGAAATGCTGTTTCCTAAATTATCAATGATTTTTTACTAATTAACAAAATCATATAGAAATGGGTTGATCACAAATCTGTTTCCAAGAAAATTAACATGCTACTTCTAAGGCTAAATGTTAAAATACATGCTCAAAGTGTGGAATTCTTCCTATTTTCAGATTTTCATGATTTAATACGCGTTGGTCTGATCCTTGTTTATTTTTTATTTATTAATATAACGTTCTTGATACTAGAATAAATATGTTCAATGTATTCAGCCCGCCCAAACATGCTTAATAAACACAAAATGTTTGTATTTTGTTGGAAATGGTCGAAATCTGTGGCCCCATGAAATCCAGTGTTTACCAGTTACAGAGAAGGCAGGGCTTAATCCTCCAACTGCATTAATGTATGTAAAACCAGTTTAACCTGATGATGCTAACAACGTCAAAGACAACTATTATGACAGATATAAAAATTGCATGGTATTAAAGATAAAGTAGTACTAATACATTTTAGCCATATACATGAAACAGTTTGTAGTAAAATGATTACAGTAGTCTCTGCCTTCCCAGCACATTAGCTGCATACTGGAAAATATGGAATTGGTGCACAGTGAATTGCAATATCAAGTGGCACGGGATATGTGCATTCCTAAATCAATGCTTTGAGGTTGGTTCAAATATGAAGTGAAACAATTAATGATTATACCTATTGTCGTTTTTAATGTTCAATCAACTTTCAGCTGATGATACTAGTCTTTGGATGTTCATCTCCAGGTTATTATTTTCGACTGTCATTTGCCAGCGAAAACATAAATTTACAAATAACCTACGAATTAGTTCTGAAGTATCTTAGCAGAGAACAATCTAAACATCATTATATAGAGCACCACTGAATGCTATTTGCCATACCACCCCATTCTGTGCCGGGTGATATGCCAGCTCCATGAATTGTCAGTTGCCACGGAAATCGTTTGTAAGCGACAAGTGCTGCCGCTGACATTTCAAAGCTCTGCCTCTTCCAACGAGGTCAAGTTTTGTAAACATCGAAGTGTTGATTTCAAAATGTTCTTCTACTTCATTTAGAAGCATTATATTAGTCTTAGAACATATAATATATAACATGATTTGGAGAATCCACGATTGTTTATGTCGACAATTGGGACCCACCGTTGTCAGATATCTGTCAGCATCAATTAAAGTTATCATATCGACACTCTACTGGCAAAGCGTAAATTATTCTCACCTGGTAGAAGTTTTAGTTTGTAGCAGCTCTGCCCATGGCAGAGCGACATGTCTGAGAAGGACAACGAGCGGTCCAGTCGTAACCATGCAAGCGATCTCAACGACGTTTGTTCCACTGTGGTCACTCACAAACCGTTCGTGCTGTTCTTTGCATGACTGATCCATGGTGAATAATCAAAAGCAATCCTGTCAGAAAAAATAGGTGTATGGGTTATTAAGCTTTAACATTTTAATCTTTTGACTTCTGACTCTGAAACAACTTCGTAAGTTTACTTTTACATGGCCACCGCCATTTTTGTGTGGAAGCGCCACCTATGTGTCGGTTAGCTTTGCGTGGTTCGTCGTTTATCCTGTAGTCGCACTCAACGGACGCATGCCCGCCTGCCCGCCTGCACCCACGAATGCACGCACACACGAATGCACACACGCACGCACGCACGCACGCACGCACGCACGCACGCACGCACGCACGCACGAAAAAACGGTCATCCACAAAGTACGTGGAAGAGGGTGTCTGGGTAAGCGTTACGGAGCGTTACATAGCCTAGGGGTAGCGACTAGTGGTATCATGGAAATCGTTACGTTACGTTTATCGTTTAACGTTTTGGCTCGTCTAGCTGTCTATATTAGATATAATAATATTGCTATGCCATTTGCCAACAGGTCTAAGTGCGTGGTATGTCTTTTTTATGTGTCATAAGTGTATCAATACAGCGAATGTGTCATAAGTGTATCAATACAGCGAATAATTCTAACTTGTTTTGATTAATTATCCCCCAAACTATTTTTACAGTGAAATCGGTCCATTTGTTGCAGACGAGGCCGGTCTAGGTACATGCATGTCATTTTACTCTAAGGGGAGGGTATTAAGAGATTTCACATTTTCTCGCGCGTCCGTTCAAAGCGAACGAGAACGCCAATAAAATAGCGACCCGTAAAACAAAACGGTGATTCCACTAAAACTGAGAACGCTTTTCCTCGGACAGATGTAGACACGTTTTTTTCTACAAGCGCGTTATCTTTCGCCAAAAAATTACCCGCCAACACACCGTGTGCTCTCTAAGCCTACGTTAAACGCATAATTTCAGATAGGGGAGACCGGGGCTAGTCCGCACTTTGGACACTCTAATAGATCTGGAGACTGTATTTGTAGAGCTAGAGGATCAGCTTCGGCCTTATATTAAACGCAAATATTTGGCCCACATTTCTGCTATCTACAAATGGCAAAACTGTTACAAGATAATATCCAAATCTGACTCTTAGTAGACCTACCCAAGCGTGGGCGGACTTGCCCCATATCGGGGCAAGTCAGCCCAGGGGCCGGGGCAAGTTCGCCCCACACGTACTTTAAATAGCAAATACACAACAACAGTGCAGTTTTGTCTTATTTTTATGTAAAAAAAACGTCGTCATGTTTGTGACAGACATTCTGTTAGAAATCCTCACAAATTCTATTTTATCTATGAAATAAACTAGAAAAAACAAGGTTTGGCACTGCATCGGCTAGAAAATGGTGAAATCAAAATGTGGTTTCATCACTTTTTTGACTAGAAAATAACACTAAAATGGACAATTGGAAGTCTCTATAAGAGTGTATGTTAGTGGGTTTATGCTCACAAGTGATCCTGAGCATTTTATATCTGATATCTTGCCCCGTGGCACATAGGCGGACATGCCCCAACACACAGGCATATTTGGTGTGTGTGGGGGGGACTAAATATCACTGACACTGGATAGAGCAACAACATAAGATCCAAACAATAGCTTCGATATAAGGGCTTTACTCAGCACTCTAAATGTATAACCAATGCCACTTATAATGTATAACCAATGCCACTCTAAATGTATAACCAATGCCACTTATAAGTATTGGAATTTGATCGAAACAAAACTTTTAAAATTTACTTTCAGTCATCAAAATCAGTTTTCTAGCTCACAACTTTCCAGCCAGCAACTCGTGTACGCCAGTTTCCTGCTGCAGGTAGTTTGATGATCATGTGACTTAGTCGTGTGACCGAAATTACAACATTCTGCAAATGCACGGAATGAAAGCCGGTTGGCGGACTAGCCCTGGTCTCCCCTACTATGGACGAATCTATTTTTCACTTATCATCCCGTATGAAGTTGTTGCCATCTTTAGAACAGCGGTGTTTGCTTGGTGGGAATATATTGTTTTAAAAATCTTTAAAAAATCATGTGCCTGGCCTGCTGCTATCGTCTATCACATAACTCACGAATTTCGCAACGTCTTCGGCGGTGCGGTTTGTGCGCATGTCTGTTTCCGTAGTGAACGCCCGGGGGCGAGGCTGCAACGTCTTCGGGAACAATAACGGCGTGTACTAGTGATCGTCCGCAACGTGAACACGAACCAGCTGAGATACTATTAAGCGGTGACCAGTAACACTATACTCCATGTGATCAACGGACATTTAGTGTCAAAATACGAAATTATAAGATGCCAGGTATTGCAACTGTCGCGATGCCACGCACCCGTTAAATGGGCCACAAAAACGGACGTAGGTAAGTGAACTGTTCCTGTTATGGTTCAACATTAACTTTCGTCACAAAGACAAAAATTGGTGTCGTATTACTTTGATGTTGTCTGCGTATTTATTGCCGATCGTCGATATGACGTCACAGTATCGAAGTGTCTACGGCTACGACACAACGTCGAACGCACTTTTCATAATTTATCCGTAGATTATGTAATGAGGTGCATAAATTTGGTACGATTTGCGTACGTTACCATATTCCGAAATGATAGAACACCACCAATCGTCAATGCTTCTACCACATGAAAGACTGCGAAACTTATGTAAAACCCCACGTTTTGGTGTCAAATATCCCAGTAGAGACATCTCCGAACGATACATTCAGTCGAATAATAGGCCCTAACTAAAGAACAAAAATGGCGGAAGAGGTAGACCACTTCTATCATGGTTAACATTATAACTCCGGCTCCATCATGATAAAGTTATTACTGTGGACGAATTAATACTTATACGCAGCATTGTTGACTCCCCGTCTCACAGTTTTGGAAACATTTCAAAAACAGTTTGTTTCAAAAACTAAATTCGAGCATCTTTTACAGCTAACATTTACAGTAATTATATGCCCTACTTTATTATTGTTATATTTATGGATTATATGTGTAGGGTAGCAGGCTGCTACCCCAACGGTATGCAGTCCAGGGTATGGTCGTCCCTACCCTTAGGGGCCGTTCGTTGACATTTACCCACCCTCCTCCCCAAATTATACTATACATTAAATTTAATTTAGTTTAAATTAGTACTTTAAATGTGAATACATTTACAAATCGAAAATATATTGATGTATTACAGCGCCGCGCGATAAACGGCTGTCAGTATCTGGAAAGGGTCCCTACCCAGAGTCACGGGACAGGTTGTTGACATTTAACGTTGCAACTAATACAGGTAGGGTAACTGTTCTAATATTGTGATGCCATTCCTTGGTCATGTTAATGTTGTCAGTAGTATAGGTGCATTTTTAAAACCTCAAATGTGGTGGCATTTTGGGTGGTAACTATAAATAGATTTCGTGGAAACCCAGGGAAACCCCGATGACGTCACACACCCTGTCGACAATGGCGCCCCATGGCGACTGGAGCTAACCCTAACCATTACGTAACTCGGAACTATCGTAGATTATGGCCCCATAACCATTACGTAACTCTGAACAATCGTAGCCCTAGCAACGGGATTTCCCTTGGGGTTTGCGCTGATACAATCGCCAGGGGCGCTCACGGGGTTTCAGGTGACCACGTGCACGATGGACTTCCGTTTCCGGTTTCTTGCGCATGCACAGTGTTTGCTTTTATCCGGCCAGCTAACCCTAACCCCACTTCCGGTGACCACGTGCACGAAGGACTTCCGTTTCCAGTTTCTTGCGCATGCACAACATGCACACAACCTTCTGGATAGCCTAAGCACCCCCGGCGACTGTATCAGCGCCCCCTGACGACTGCAGCTAACCCTAAGCCACCTACTCCGGACCTCACAACCGTACAACATCGACGATTTGTATATAACCATAGCGTAGTCGTTGCAGTCGATAATATGGTTTCAGTAAGTTATAAACATGTTTGCTTATTTATATAAAAGGCGAACACATATTTTGTAGTTCCCGTGTACTAGAATTGCGCCAATTTACGGGTGAATAGTTGTTCTAACGCGTGTTTAGGAGGACGTTACGGTTACATAAATTTTATTTGTTTTCTGAATCCTTCTGTATGAAAATTAGCATCGTGACGTGCCTTGTCTATCGAATGAAGTCACGCGCTTCCATGTTTGGTATTGCGGACATGCAGCTGACGTAAGCCGCACACAGAACAATACCAAATAAGGACAGACAGCTTACATAAGCTGTACACAGAACTCCGAAGTGCGGTATTTATGCAGGACTGAGGCAGTATAGGCAGTATATAGGTGTCGACATGAGACGACATACGATGAAAAGTTCTCGATATAATGTGATGATGCGATACCTGTTTTATAGCTTACATGCATGACTACGTTTTTCTCGCTGCATGCTTGGACATTCGACCGCTAGGTCACGAGCTGCTAGCAGGATGAAACGTGGTCGTGTTTCTTTTTATAGCGTGGTTAGAAATCGACGCGAGCAAATTTTATTAAATATTTTTAAATAATGACATAGGATATCTTATTAAAGCATTGCAATATAATTAAACATTTGTATCAGCAGTCTTACATAGCAAGCATTAAACAATGCAGACAGCCGACGTACAGCTGACGTCAGCAATAAACGTGTCAGGACATGCAACTTGCGTAGTGTTCCATCGCGAAATTTAATCGCGACCGCTCTGAATTTATTAACTTGCAGCTGACGTAAGCCGCACACAGAACAATACCAAATAAGGACATGCAGATGACGAACGCCGCACCAGACGCGTCACGGAAAGTGTACCATCAGCATATTTTCGTTATATGTCAATATTTAAAAATAATGCGCTCTTACACTTTATCCATAATTCCTACAGTTCACCCATAACTCCTACAGTTTACCCATAATTCCTACAATTTACCCATACCTCCTACAGTTTACCCGTGACTCTCATGTTTTACCCATAATTTCTACAATTTACCCACACCTCCTACAGTTTACCCATAACTCCTACAGTTTACCCATAACTCCTAAAGTTTACCCATAACTCCTACAGTTTATCTGTAACTCCTACAGTTTACCCGTAACTCCTACAGTATAACCATTAATCCTATAGTTTACCCGTGACTCTCATGTTTTACCCACATTTCCTACAATTTACTACAGTTTACCCATAACTCCTAACGTTTAAACATAACTCCTACTTACACGCACACGCAAATGCAAACGGAAACGCATACGCACGCGCAGGGTTGACTGAATTACTTTTATTTTGTACTTGAGTAAAAGTAAGAGTAATTCACTTTGAAACTACTCGAGTAAAAGTAAAAGTAGCTGGTAAAATAAACTACTTGAGTAAAAAGTAAAAGCACTTTTCAAAAGTACTTGAAGTAAAAGTAAAAAGTATTTTGAAAAATTACATTATCTTTAATGGGAGCTCACAACATATGTAAGAGTTGTAGGTAAACTGTAGAAGTTATGGGTATTAATTTCTGAATAGCCTGTTTGAAATCTGTTGTGTTTAATCGGCGCAGCGAGCAGTCGTATTTTTTTTCACTACACGAATAGCACCCTATCGGTGGTATGTGGTCTGTGCGCAATGCAAATAATATTAATGGAGTTTATATTCAGTGCGTTATGTTCAAACACTTTCCCTGCAACAAGATGGACGTGTTAGGGTATATTTTCGGACATGAAATATGAGAATTCTAAATAGTTTGATTAGTTTGGGTCCATCTTAAAAAGTAAGTTTTTGTGTTTGTCCAAATGTAAAGTATTAAACGTTATGAAAAATAGGGCCTAATTCGATAGTTTCACTTTGTGAATCTGTGCTAAATGTATTTTGGGACATGCAACATTGCAGGTATGTCATTTGAAAAGTGCATTTTGATATATACATAGGTGTATTGGTTATACTGAGATACACCCTTTCGTCATTTCGATTAGAAATAAACTGGAGGTTCCTGCAATGAAAATGTAACATTAACTTACTTTTATTAGGTAAATATTCGGATAGATTGGTGTACAAGTTATTCTAGATTTAACAAGATTGCCATCCCAAACAACAAGTTCCAGGTGGCAAGTGGACAAGGACGCCATTGGCTTATCGAGAGTCCAATAATTTTCTCATCTATGTGTAGCTCACCCTTATCAAATATCTGTCAATTCTATGTTTAAACACATTCACACTACTAGCATTAACACAGTTTGTTCCATTCATTTATCACCCTCTGTGAGAAAAAGTACTTTCTCATGTCCAACCTACACTGCCCCTTAACTAATGCTGCTTTGTGTCCTCTGGTTCTACTGTCTTCTTTAAGTTTGAAGAACATATTCCTATCAACATCCTCATAGCCGTTCACTATTTTAAACACTTCTATTTGGTCTCCTCTTAGTCTCCTGGTCTCTAGTGTTGTCAAACCACATTGTAATAAGCGACTTTCGTAACTAAGGTCTCTTAATTCTGGAATCATTTTAGTTGTTCTTCGTTGTATTCTTTCTAGCTTATCTATGTCTTTTTTACGATATGGCCTCCATATCGTAAACACGCGTTAGAACAACTATTCACCCGTAAATTGGCGTAATTCTTATACACGGGAACTGCAAAATATGTGTTCACCTTTTATATAAATAAGCAAACATGTGTAGAACTTATGGAAACCACATTATCGACTGCAACGACTTCGCTATGGTCGTATACAAATCGGCGATGTTGTACGGTTGTGAGGTCCGGAGTAGGTGGCATAGGGTTAGCTGCAGTCGTCAGGGGCGCTGACACAGTCGCCGGGGCGTGCTCAGGCTACCCAGAAGGTTGTGTGCATGCTGTGCATGAAACCGGAAACGGAAGTCTATCGTGCACGTGGTCACCTGAAACCACGTGAGCGTCCCCTGGCGATTGTATCAGCGCAAACCCTAAGGAAATCCTAAAGGGAAACCCCGTGAGCGCCCCCTGGCGACTGTATCAGCGCAAACCCCAAGGGAAACCCCGTTGCTAGGGCTACAATTGTTCCGAGTTACGTAATGGTTAGGGGCGCCACAATCTATGATTGTTCAGAGTTACGTAATGGTTAGGGTTAGCTCCAGTCGCCAGGGGCGCCACTGTCGTCAGGGATGTGATGTCATCGGGGTTTCTCTGGGGGTTTCCCCGAAATCTATTTATAGTTACCACCCAAAATGCAACCACATTTGAAGTTTAAAAAATTCACCTACACTACTGTTGTCTCCTGTATTCGTGTGCTAAGCCTCAGCCGTGACGTCAGCGGACATATGAAGAGCAAATGGTATTTCTGTGTCAGTCAGTCAATTGCTGCTGATGAAACAGGTTCTTAAGTGATGTTTGCCTTTCAGACGATAGGGTAGCAGGCTGCATAAAGGTATGCAATCCTGGGTGTTGTCATCCCTGCTAGTTGCTAGCTCCGGGGCAGCTGACCTCGCTGCCAGTACCCGGAAAGGGTCCCTACCCAGGGTCACAGGACAGGTTGAACCAAAAAGAGGACGCAGAATATGGCGCAGAAAAGGAAGTAGAAGAATAATCAAAAGAGGACGCAGAATACGACGGAGAAGAGGAGAAGAAGAGGACGAAGAAGCGGACTTAGTAGAAGAGTACACATTAGAACACAGAATATGTGATCGTCCCTGCCCTTAACTAGCCCTGGGCGCAGCTGACCCGGCTGCCAACACTCGGAAAATGTCCCTATCCATGGTCACGGGACAGGTTGTCGACGAATTCGCAACCTATACAGGTAGGGCTACGGTGAAGATATTGTAAAGTTATCTTCGGTTCAGTTTAATGTTATAGTGTATATGTTTTCTTTTGTTCAATTGCAAAGCAGCTCAACATCACCCGAGGCGTCAACATACACCATACGAAGCCTTATCAATCATGAGGTATGTGTGTAGTTATGGCTGTACAGATTGCAGTTGCAGATTCTAGTATTTTATTAATTTACGGTAAAGGTAACAATACTATTTTGATGTTTTGCAACAGATAAACCTATCATTTGATATCTGAGTGATGTTGACTGTGATGAGCATGATAGTTTTGAACGTTACTGCGGTTTCGTTCATATTTTACGTTCATATTTTTCGTTACGGATACCGTGACGGTATTTTGAACTGTTCTGCGTTTTCTTTTACACATTAGTGCTGTAGGTTGCAAAAACGGCGCGGTGTCGATGGTGCGGTCGTTGCGGCCGTTAGCGAGCGCGTGACCTTGACGTCTTGACGTAACAGACTTTGAAGGTTAACGTTTGAACTGAATTGAATTTATTCAACATAATCAGTGTACATTTTCAAAAAATTGTAAACATACATAGTTGTAAGCCTAACTACCACTAAAGTGGTACAATGAAAATTTAATTAAAGAACGACAATCAGAAAATTTTGTAGGGAAACGCAAGAAGTTGTAAACTTATAAATTGCATTCCCAAAAGTAAACAATTACACTGCTTCCATACATATAGTATAAATGACTTAATTAAGCTAAGTCTTAACTACCCAAAAAGGTATGGTATTTGATACTAAAATAATATACATATATAACACGTAACCATGACACTAATACAATTAATTCATATTTTCATATAGGTTGTACGGTGGTATTAATTCTCGTGTTCAATTATGTATGTGTTGTCTGGTTTTATGTGCGAGGTCGTTCAAAGCCAATCGCGGCATAAATTGACGTCATCCGAAGGAGTGTCGGGCAGGACACCTGCTGTAGCAACCAAACCAGCAATCTTTATTTGCTGTTGAAGATGCATGTGTCTGAGTTGCCGTATTTACATACTGTGTTTGTATTGCAATTTAAGCAGCGTCGTGATAGCAGTATCTCAAGTCTCTCAAGTGGTTTACTCCAAACAGCCCAAACTTGGGCTAACGCAGGAGTTTGTGGTGGACTGTGCGCATGCGCTGCGGGTGGGTTGGGTTTCCCCACATTTACGTCTTAGCTCTGCAAAATCAGCCGTTCGAGCAGCGTGGTGTCTTCCACAAGTTACTTCGTTATCCATCGCCACTGCCGTGTTGAGGCTTTCCAAGACAACAGCACGCGTCCGTGGATCGGTAGGCCTACGGCGTTCTAAAAGTAGAACATAATACATCGGCATGAACTAGAAACATAACACCCACAGGCATAAATAAAACACCCGTTAGTAAAAGGGAGATGATTAATGATGTAACTCTATGACAACTCCGCATCCTGTACCACGTTAAGCACAGTCTGAACCTAAAATACGAATATGTTTTCCCAGTTCACATCACGTGGTCACGCCTGCGTATCTATGCCCGAATGGTGTTCATTGATCAGATTTGAGGCGCGCGCGTCTCGTGCATACATGTGTCAACATCTGCTCACGAAAAGCGGGGGAAAGCGGTAACACCCTCCTCTGCTCAACGATTTTGCGTTTTTCGTCGTTTGTTAAGATGTTGTTTTACGGGTCGCCATTCAGAGCACACGCGCAAGAAAACGTGAAATCACTTGAGAAAAAATAATAAAAAAATTAATGTGCCTAGAATGGCCCTGTGCACAACAAATGGACCGATACTGTGAATGTTATTTGTTTCTGAAAGGTACAAAAAAGCGGGACATTTCGTCCAAAAAGCAGGAAAGCGGGAACGAGGAAAAAAACGCAGTATTTCCCGCCCGAAAGCGTTTATGTTGACACCTATTCTCGTGCGCCCCACCCCCCGCGTAAATCTGCTCTTGATTACGAAATTAGTTTTAAAAAATAGAGGAACGTGGGGCATAATATAATAGATTACATTACTAATGCATATCAGCTCAATTGTCTTCGCAATGGTCTACTAATTTAACGTTTGTGAAAACGTGAACGTTAAAAAAATATGCGTCCACCCAAACCGTGGCAAGCTGCCAAGTTCTAGGTAGACTTTGAGTGCATGATCGTTCAAAGGTGAGACACCAGACGCCAAAAAAGAGCAGCCAGTCGGGGCGTCCGAAATAACGTTGATGGAGCCGGAGAACACGCAGCCGCAGACCCGGCACGTTTTATCTCGTCGCAAGACTTACAACGCCACGACTATACAGTCACTAACGTATAATGTTTTCACATTGTTATAAAGTGGACGCGATTAATAGAATTACGTTGGACCAGAGCAATCTGATTCTATTAAGCGACATATTCACTTAAAGCCGCGCATTTTAATACAGCGGGAATAGGGCCAATATATATGATTCTATACTAATGCACCCGTCAGTTGCAGGGCGCGCCCCACGAGCCCGGGCATTGTGCGTCATGGGTGCATCATGTCCATAAAATAATGACGCAGTATTACGTCAAATTCCAACTTTGGTGGGTCTCAAATCTCTACGAGGGGTGCGTCAAGGTCCGTCAATGCCCGCTGCACATTTTAGCCGCAAAACGATTAGAATGACGACAACCAGTGACTTAATTGACTCATAACATATTGTTACCCAGATAAACGACCATGTCCGACGATATATCGTTCGCCCCCTTGCCGTTATGCTATATTTTATGTCATTAGCTTTAACAATTATTCGCAACATACGCACCTGCAAGCAACCTAACCTGTCCGCAAAAACCCGCGATGTATCCTATGACGTAATCGATAAGGCGTCCGACTTTAAAATATCAGTCATTGGTCGAAAATGGTGTGTCAAAATGTCTTCAGGGGTGCGTCAAAAACATGCCATTAACGGGTGCATAGGCGGTAGATTCTGTTATCCGCGATTCGGCTAAACGAAGCCCACTGTATATTGCCACTACTTAGACACTGCAATGACACGAGCGACGACATCAAACCGGTTTCATTCATAAGGGGTGTCATGATATATATTGCATCTTTTCTTCGACAGAACTGTCCCGTTTCGCTCGGCTGGTAACCTACGCGTGCTGTCAAAACTGTCACGCGACCCCGCCGCCTTGATTTAGTTGCAAATGTTTCCTACACCCGAAACACACATCACATTCTCAATTGTGCTGTAGTGGCAATTTATTCAGCATAGCAGTGACAAAGTCACAGCTTAATATACAATTCTACAGATATGTTCGAAAGTTATTTTGTAAGTTATTTTCTGTCTGCTTACCAATTTTCGGTAATACATCGGTCAGTTGCAGCACAACCTCACCGAAATATAATATAGCTATCCCGTTTCGCCCTGGTACACCATTATGCCCAACGTTCCCTAAATGGCAACTGAGATAGAATACGGCAGACAATTTTAGTCACTTTGTACGACCAACATCAAGCTATAAAACTGATGTTTCCATAATACATATAAGCAGAATTCACTCAAGGACAGATTATGGTTACTATTTCAATGTAGTGCATTATAACACAAAAATGCAGACGCTTACCATCCTATACCCACTTAGCTATTCCCAAACCCCGTGAAATGTACCTCGATCGGACTTTTAAGTTTAGCAGAACGTGAACACGCTTACCTGTTAATAAAATGCACCTTCTGGTCCGATGAAATGGGTCCACGCTACCCTCCTCGCCTAGTCTAAACCCATAATATATGTCACGCTACCCGCCTCGCCTCGTCTAAACCCATAATATCTGTCACGCTACCCGCCTCGCCTAGTCTAAACCCATAATATATGTCACGCTACCGCCTCGCCTAGTCTAAACCCATAATATCTGTCACGCTACCCGCCTCGCCTAGTCTAAACCCATAATATCTGTCACGCTACCCGCCGCGCCTAGTCTAAACCCATAATATCTGTCACGCTACCCGCCGCGCCTAGTCTAAACCCATAATATCTGTCACGCTACCCGCCTCGCCTAAACCCATAATATCTGTCACGCTACCCGCCGCGCCTAGTCTAAACCCATAATATCTGTCACGCTACCCGCCTCGCCTAGTCTAAACCCATAATATATGTCACGCTACCCGCCTCGCCTAGTCTAAACCCATAATATCTGTCACGCTACCCGCCTCGCCTAGTCTAAACCCATAATATCTGTCACGCTACCCGCCGCGCCTAGTCTAAACCCATAATATCTGTCACGCTACCCGCCTCGCCTAGTCTAAACCCATAATATCTGTCACGCTACCCGCCTCGCCTAGTCTAAACCCATAATATCTGTCACGTTAACCGCCTCGCCTAGTCTAAACCCATAATATCTGTCACGCTACCCGCCTCGCCTAGTCTAAACCCATAATATCTGTCACGCTACCCGCCTCGCCTAGTCTAAACCCATAATATCTGTCACGCTACCCGCCTCGCCTAGTCTAAACCCATAATATCTGTCACGCTACCCGCCTCGTCTAAACCCATAATATCTGTCACGTTAACCGCCTCGCCTAGTCTAAACCCATAATATCTGTCACGCTACCCGCCTCGCCTAGTCTAAACCCATAATATCTGTCACGCTACCCGCCTCGCCTAGTCTAAACCCATAATATATGTCACGCTACCCGCCTCGCCTAGTCTAAACCCATAATATATGTCACGCTACCCGCCTCGCCTCGTCTCCGAAGCACGCCCCTGTACCCTGCTGAACGTCACACAGGTGAGATCAAAAGCTGATACATTTAGCTTTGGTCCAGTTTCAGAGCTGCCACCCGAACCCCCCCCCAACAGTGCCAACACAACACAACACAAGGGAGTCATTTGTCTGCATTGGTTGATTTGTTTCAATGAACAGGTAAACTCTGAAGCCATCAACCTATAGACCAGTTGGTCTTTTCATGTTGTATGAATAACAGCTCAGGCACTGACTTTTTCAAAGAGCACATTGTGAAAGGTCAGACAATGATTTCATAATCTGCTGAGGGTACTGTTCACTACATAGCACTTTTTCCAATGGTAGGTTGTGAACTTGTAAAAGTGAATCTAACAATAATTATTCAAAGAATTATGCATGCATTTGATTGTGCATTTGACAAATCAAATGTTTGTGGGTCGCATTAAAATGCAAATGTTTAAGGTACGCATTAAAATGCCAATGCATTAAACATTGTATGGAGGCATTTGAAAGCGCATTCAAATGCTCAACATTCAAATGCACATTCAAATGCATTTGCATTTGTCAACAAGCCTGATATATGTATGTATATATATATATATATCGTCGGTGTAAACGGGTAATGGTGCGGGTCTACACTCCGACGTAAAGGGTGAATTCGATCCCCCTTGAGCTAAATCACGTTAATAATAATAATATAATAATTATTACCAGGTCCCTACTTCCGCGGTGTGCGTGAACGGCTGAAGGTCGCTGCGTCTAGTCTGCGACACGCTGATTCGTTGCTGAACGGTGAACAAGGACGTGGGCTATAATACCCTATGTAGGCCTATAATAGCTGCATAAATATATACCAAAGTAGTAATACATAATATAGCGCGCCCAATAGATCTGTGCCGCGTAAGTGCATACATACGTGCGTGCGTGCGTGCGTGCGTGGTGACCTTAATTACATTTGCGCTGTTTTGTTAACATTTGAAACCGGTTAAACTACGACGACATAATGGAAATCTCCAGCACATTGCTGGCTATCACGTTGGGAGATATTACGGGCAATGTAGGTACACGTGTAGCGAATTACATTGTATTGTTACTATTATATAATGACGTTGACAACGTATAACCACTGCTGCGCCGTCTGCGTGATCGGCAGCTTTGACTGAGAACAACAATAGCCAGCCGCCACCGAGGGATCGCTCTCGGCCAAAACCCATTACTGTTGCCGAACGATCGTTACGTAGAATACGTGACAATACAATCATCATCGTGTGGCGCCATCTCCTCTTGGAAGGTCGGCTATCACGGATTGCCACTCGTGCCTGCACTGTGCCGTTCTGATCAGATCGTCATACTTCCTTTTCCAAGTCAACTGTTGTGTGTCCGTGTGGCTCTTCGTCGTCTTCCCCTACAAAAGGGTCACACATAGTGTGCGCTGCACATGCAATGTGTAATGTTTGCATGCACGCGTGAACATCTACGTTCAGACATGTAGCTATAGTATTAACATAGGAAAGTGACACTCCTGTTCACACCAGAATGTAGGCCCACGGGGAAGTTACGAGTGCGTGTAATTGATTCACATAGCAAATTACGTATGTCTAAAGTACATAGGGATAGGTCATATTGTTGAACGGCCTACGATGAAGATACGTGTGTGTGTAATTGATTCACATAACAAATTACGGGTGTCTAAAATATACATAGGGATAGGTCATATTGTTAAACTTTGCCCTACATGTATTTACTATGTGCCATGCACCCGATATGTCAACCGTGATAAAATGCCGTTGTACAACAATAGGCGTCGACATGAAAATTGGTAAATAATTGACAACTGGGTCTTCGAGTGCAAGAACGCCACATTGTGTTTCATGACCTACCTGCAGCGTGACCAAGATTTGTATGAATTGTTGATATCCGCGCTCAACATTGTTTAATTATAACGCCTACTAATAGACTGCATTAACAACTTGACTCTACGCTTGGGGAAATTGTGAAATTAAACCAGCAACTAGTAGTAGTAACATAATTAATTGTAGACGTCTAATAAAATAGGCCTATCCGAAATCTATTTCAGTTCCGCCTACCGCGCAAAACATCAATATCTGGGTGCACTAATTTAAGTTTTTGTTTACCACACTTGCTTTATTATATAGAAGCCACTATATGAGATTTTACGCAAAATTCGGTCCCCGCCGAAATATGTCCGGGGGACCAGGACTTCAAATATTCAGAAGGGCTTTTTCAGAGAAGTAAAAATTAAATTGAGCAAATACTAGGCATTTTTATTAAGTGTAGACCCCCTATATATATAGTTACATCTACCACCGACATAAGTATATCACATAAAGTACGTGTCTATAGAACTAGAACGTGTCTATGTTTAGCACACATGCATATAGGCAGAATGTATGTATCTGTTTTAGCTGATAATTTGATGCCAAAATTGGTCAGTCGGACTAATTTTGGCTCCGGACCAAATATATCGTGACATACTCACCAAATAATTTACGCGCATTACACACATCTTCACAATATGAAACAGCTTCCGAAACAGTAAAT
Source organism: Lamellibrachia columna (assembly GCA_963662155.1). Taxonomy (NCBI): domain Eukaryota; kingdom Metazoa; phylum Annelida; class Polychaeta; order Sabellida; family Siboglinidae; genus Lamellibrachia; species Lamellibrachia columna. The sequence continues at coordinate 23,511,657 of OY759265.1, read as the reverse complement.
ATCGTGTAAAAGAATGTCCTACACTGCTTAGAATCAGCATCAATGACAGCGGACGTAACCCGGGGTGTATACAGGCCTAACCGTCTTTGTCACGTCCGTGATATATATCACGAGCGCTCTTGGAAGCAAAGGCAGATAACCACGCGATAAAATGTCTGAATGGTGTGGACTGTTTTTTAGATTTCTCTATGGCATGTTTGCCTGTGCACGCACCTGGAAAGTTTGAATGAGGAAGCTGTCCGTTGCCTTTGACAATTAATAATGCATCTAGATAATTGGTTACGTAGTTAACTGTTGTTTTATTCTACCCAAAACCGCGAGTAACATACTGCGCAAAATGAGTCGGCGCACACAATTCCCTGCAGCGATTTTTACTTTCTTTCAAATCACCTTTGCAACGGCTGCAGTGTATTAACATTGCACTTGATCAGACAATTAGTAAACATAGGTATACCTAAACATATCATATTATCAGTGCTTCCATTTGTCGACAGAAATGAAAAGAAAAATCAGAACAGAACAACGCAAACAGCCGCACATATTGATCAATGCTTCGCTTTACGTGCGCGCTTTTAACGAGCCGGAGCGAAAAATGTATCCCGCAATGCAACATTATTAGCCCATAGTCATGCGCAATCCGGCTTGTTGCCGTGTCCTCATTACTAATTCGCGTTTTGTACTCGCACTTTCGGACTGATTCGGAGCTGAAACAGCGAATAATCGACATTGTTGTGCTTGTAGAAAAGGAGAATACGACCGCACTTAAATTACGATAATGTCAGCGGTGAAATATAAAGATGTGATTCTCGAATCGATTGACCAACTGCGGAAGCGAAAAGCCCGACCCGACGTCGAACGGATTTGTCACATGGTGGAGCGGAAACATGGGCTAAGTTTGGAAGAGACGAAAATGGACCTCGATAAGCTGGTTGAAGAGGGAATTGTGATAAAAGTCGACTACAAAGGTAACACTAGCTACAGAAATGCACAAAAACTGAAGACGAATAAATTAGGAAGTGACACACAAAATGCAAATAACACGAACGATATCCTGTGCCGTGCTATAATCGCACTTACCGAGCCCGGCGAAGACGGCCGTAGGGAAAAACGGCTGGGTGCGTCGGCAAAAGACGTGCAAAAGTGGATATTACGCGAAGATGCAAGTACCAAAATGGCGAAAAATCGGTTCCGTTTGCAGCTGGCATTACACAGAGCTGTTGACGCAAACATGCTGCTTAGACTTGCCAATGGAAAATATGTTTTGTCGGGTGTAAATAAAAATGAGAAAGCTTTGCCGAAGGTCAATGAACCGGCAAGCCCGACACAGTCACACAGCAGTGCGCTTGATGTCAGTCCAACGCCAAGCACCAGCAAAACAGTCGCACCCGCTACACCAAACGGAAAAACCACCAGCCCCACAAAGAAAGGAGGGAAAGGCAGGCCACCAAACAAACGGAAGGTATGTGTACTGTCTAAATTCTGTTTATTTTTATTCTCATATTTTATGAATTTGTCTTCATGTGTTTTGCCTCCAGTTTCACAACAGAGCGTTTTTGACACGCAAAAACATGCAGTTAAAACATAAATCATTATTCTGTATTGTTTTTGTTTATCACAAATTCCTTCATCTAAAACCTGGTGACCTATTCCTACAAATAAATTAGTAAACTGTTAAACAATACAACGATGATAAGCTTTGTTAAATTGCTACCAACCAAGCGATTAAGCATATTCGTGTTGTTGCATGTCTTGTGTTGCAAATTATATTTGACAATATATTACCTTTTAGCTTTCGTACCTTTTATACCAGTTTACTGTCTAGTAGTAATATTTTAGCCGCACTTGCAAAAAGACTGTTTTTCTGCTTGCCAGCTAGGCTAGTTTTCACTAGCTAGCATATACATATATAGCCACACAAAATGCAACTATGTGTACTTTCAGTGGGATTTTATTTTTTCATAAAATAAACTGTTTTGTAAATATATCCATGAGGTGTTGCTTGATGATGCATGTTTTAAACATGTCAGTGAAATAAAATAATGTGTAATTGTGCATATTTTGTGCATTTTGGACGATACAAAGGGTTACAATTTATTGTTAGAGCAGCAGTTGATCACTGGCCAAAGATCATTGATATGATATGACACATGATTTCATTTGTTGGAAGCTGGGACAAAGTTCAATTGTATGTGTAGACTTGCAGTAGGTTGTTGTTTCACTTTCAGTTTGTTTTAATTTCAGTAGGTAACTGTTGATTTCTTTTTATCATTATCGTAAGGGGCTGTTAAATTTTTTTTTCGATATTTACATATTTGTACTAGATGCCTGCATAATATTTTTTAGAGTCAGTCGCATGCCAGATATGACCACTGTTGCAACATACAGCGCCATGAACTGCTACAGAACTACTATTGTTTTAAACTGCATAACAGTTGTAATATAGTCCAACATCTTAGAAATTCACAACTTTGTGGAAAAGAATTATCAAAATGTCACCACATGGAGTTGTGTGACACAGTGTTGGCACTGTGTTTTAGCTCTTGGCAGAAGCAATGAAGGATGACATGAAATCAGTCTTGTCGTTGGTGAATTTTTTCGCTGGGGAGATGGTTCAGAGGCCCAGAAAACTAAAGATGAGAAAGAACTCATCTATTGTAAAGTCGTGGTTTGTGGGCAGCCATTAGAGGTGTTTCTGAAATGTAAGAAAATGGCCGATTTCGGGGGAGTCGATGCAGACAGCACGAAGCGTGCGTTTGATGATGCGTTTCTACAAGAGTAGTGTTTCAGATGTGAGATGCGACAATCTGTTAATTGCTGTTTGTGCTGACGGTGCAAGTGTCAACATGGGCAGAATATCTGGTGCCTGTACTGTTATGAAATAAAGACCATGGCTAGTCGTGATTCACTGTGTTAACCATAGGCTTGAACTGCTCATTGGGGATGCCTTCCTAACAGATGCATCCTTCAAACGTCTGGATGAAATGATGATCAGCATCTACTACTGTGTTCATTCTAATAATGGCGCACGCTCTAATAAAGGAGCACCCCACTATGTCAAAGTCATACCTTCCTGTGAAATTCCTATACATTTCAAAATAACACAACTATTATGCACAAACTTGATTTAATAACTTAAAAAAATTAACACAAAAGCATCATATTGACTGATATAATTATTGTAACTACTGCACGTAATAAAATCTTTTTAGGCATTAAATAAGTTCTTGTTTTTTCTTGCATCAAATACAGTCTTCAATTACATTTGCAGTGTTCAGTGGCCTGGGCTAGTTGATCCATAGTAATCATCATTATCGTCTTCCTCCGCTGAAGAGTCTACACTCTCATCTGAGACAACAATCTCGGCTCCTCTGACAACATTGTCATGGTATTCCCGCTCATTCTCTATCTGTTCGCCTGGGAAGCCCTCAAATGGGTCATCATCATCTGACTTGTCCTCTGCATGGAAGATATCATCCTCTGTTCCGTCCGGTGCATTTGTGATCCCACACTTCTTGAAGGATTTGCAGATCACATCTGGACTAATGCTGTCACACGAGGCCTTGATCCATCGTAGCAGGTCTGGAACTGTTGGTGGCCGCAGGTTGCCTTGTGCCGTATAAGTGTGGGGACCGGAAAACATCCACTCATCATAGTACTCCTGAAATCAAAGGACCATAATATCAACAGTACAGACATCATTGTAACTTTGTTGATTGTATTAAGCAATGCTTTTCTGACGACATTGACAGCTTAGCAGGAGAAGGACAAGAACTAGTCAATTTGGCGAAGTGCCATGACAAAGCCTCTACATCATATGGCATGGAGATCAGTGCCAAACAGCTAGTTAGAAAGTCATCAGTGGTGACCCAATGATCCTTACAGGTTATGAGAATGTGAAGTGATTAAGCAATGCATGTATAACCGATATAGAGTAGCATACTCTACCTGAATTTTAGCCTTCAAAGGCCTATTCTAGCTAACATCAGCTGGCTGGAGGAGTGGGGTGCAGCGACCAGGAATGTAAGCCACGTCCGTGTTGAAATCTGTCCTCACCAGTTCTTTCACATCAGGCCGGGTGTGCCCTATGATGGTTAAGAAATGGTTTGGATCACTACCAAAAATAATAGGGCACAATGCTATGGTCTGGTGCCTGTACCCACCAAATCTAAAACAGCAGCAGCAGCAGCAGCAGCAGATAAAAAAGTGCAATTTTTAACCATAGTGATTAACATATGTCTTACAAGTAAATGTACATGTAGACCTATCATATATATATATATATATATATATATATATATATATATATATATATATATATATATATATATATATATAAATTATACATATATAATTACATATTATATATACAGGTGAAATTTATAACTATGAATAGTACAGCAGTATTTTTTTTACCTGTGAATCTGTCCCAAACTAGCATCCGCTTCTCTGGGTTGTTGCGCCCCCATATACGGTTCAATCAGAGTTTGGTGATCTCCGCATTTGACCAGCTACGACCTGTTTCACACATGTGAACAACCACACCTCTTGGAACATCCTCTCTTTTGGGTGGACGTACTCCTGGCAGCAGAACCAAAACTGGTAATTTTGTTCCATCTGCCATTGCTGCAAGCTTGGAGGTATAGCGCACTTTATGCTTTCCTGCTGACCTCACAGAGACTGTCTTTGTGCCAATATCTTCAAGTGTGGTTGACCCAGGCATTTCCAACCACGTGGGTGTTTCATCCATGTTACCAATACACCGGTCTGGGTATTGGCGATTGCGACACATTCTCAAAACAAAGGCGAGGAATCTATCGACCCGATCATCTGTGACCTCCGTAGACTGCTGTCTGATGTGTGTGGCTCTACGAAAGTTAATATTGTGCCAATTCTTGAACTTGCGAAACCAACCGCAGCTAGCCTTGAAACTCTGAGACCCATTATCATACATGTTAAGTTTCAGAAATGCCTATCCAGGAGATTTATACGTAAATTGGAGGGTCTCGGAAAAAACAGGGATTTATACGTAAATCGGAGGGTCTCACAAAATCAGGGATTTATACGTAAATCGGGTAGTCTCGGAAAATCAGGGACTTGTATGTAAATCGGAGGGTCTAAGAGAACAAAATATTACAAAAAGAATACTTTCCATGACAGTAACAACCATGTTTTATAAGCATCAATCACCAACAATTCATATATGATACAAAAGCACATTATATATATATTCACACAAGTCATCAGCTCTAGACATCTGGCACAGAAGAATAATGCCCATGTCGATCTCATATAGAGCATGCAGGGTGACTTGACTTTGCCATGCATGACAGGCACACGCCTATAATTTATGAAAACCCACACACATATCAGAAATCTACCAGAAAAGAATAACATCCATGTCGAACTCACAGAGCATGCACAACAGACACGAGCCTACACATTTACTGGTGAACCTTCACATAATCCCATGTCGCAACCATGGCCGACTTGAGAAGATCCTTCTCTGGCACAAAGGAATAGCAAGGATCGTCTGTGTTGATTTTGCATGACAGCAGTGCACGCAGGGTGTCGTTGCCGAGCTGCGACCGAGAGTCAGTGTCTACCTTTCGACACATCGAGAACACACGCTCTCTGTCAGCGTTGCTGTGGGCGATGATGTGGCTTTCTGCAACGTAGAGTGACTGGCCAAACTTGCATGGCGAACAATGTCGCTCTTGTCACCGTGCGCTACGTTTATGTGCGTATTGCATACTCTACAGTATGCAAACGTCGGTTCCTTGTCACTGTGGCATATAATTATAAACTGCAAGTCAGTTGCCCATTCCAGCTTGTATTTTGCAGCATTTTTCTTCTTCGCTGAACTAAATCAGACCCATGCTTCGCCATACTATTGTTTCCGTGCAACAAACATCAAATCAGACGCTTTATAACACTTGGTGCACAGAACACATGGGGAAAAACAGCCAATCGAAAACTATAAGGTGGCAAGCCCAGACTGAGCGCAAGAAATACGTCGTGATTACATTGCAAGTCCGAGCACGTTACAGAAAATGGCCATTCAGAACCGGTATTAACCAGTATAGACTGCTTTCTGTTGACCCAGAAAAACATACTCGAGTCAGCCGGAAATAAACCCCAATTACGTCATGCTGAGTTCGAAAAATAACGGGAAAAATTTTTTTTGGGGTTTCATTTGGGAGATTTGGTGGATTTCCAGGAGTCTCCCGGCGAATGCGGGGGGAGCCTTTTGGCATTTCATGATGCTTTCCTGAGTTGCTCCTCTGAGGCACACCACACTTGAACACGTTTCCTGTGTATGCCGAAGTATTTTCAAGTAGATTTTTTCGAGTAACCATCATTCACATAGTCAACAACATGGAGTTTGAATGAAATTGTGTATGTGTGATATTTTGTCTGATCACTACTTGAAGTTGAAGCAGCCATCGCATTTGTCCCATGGAACTGAGTCTGAGTGAACAACAATAAAAGAAGACTACAGTCTTACACTTACACAACGAGACCGAGTCCCTTTTCTCGCTTGCCAGTTACAACTGCAGAGATACTGTCTCCCCGACGGAAAAAAAACTTGAATATTTTGTTATGTTCTGCAGGTACATGTCCTATATCATCATCTTTCATCAGAGCAACAGCATGTTATCGTACTTATTGTTTTCCTCGATTACACACTGAACTTTTTCTCCGATTTTAGGATCCCAACACTGTTTGTACACGTGAAATCCGCGAATGACTGAAATCAATTCGAACGCCATGACGTAGCCTTGATCACCCAAGCCCTTTGAGTGCTGCCGCCTGCTGGCATTATGCCATTCACTATGTGGTGGAGTCACCTGGCGGATTGGTGGAAAATACTCGCATTGGTCCCTTTTAATGGCGCTCTGTATACCTCTTGTCTCCGCGCACTGCACCATTATTAGAATGAACATGGTATTTATTCCGGAACATTGGAAAGAACAAGCGGTTCATAATTCAGATAGCACAGAGGCTCTCGGTCACATGGGTGTCGTTTGTCAACACAAAGGGAATCAGGTTCCAAGCGCATTGCTACCACAGCATCAGAGTGATGATTGTGAACTACCTCACATTGGTGTTGTTTGCTGAAAATATGATTGAGGGTGACAACAAAACCTACAGACACGATCTAAATGCACAACTGAAAGGCTATCACAACCAGTGAGTGACATATGGGTATCTTGGGGCCCTAGGGTTGTGTCGCAATCTTGCGTCTTACTTCCCATCTCAGCCTGACCATGCAGGGTAAGTGTATCCTCGTAACCGATGTGTTTCTTGCACACTCGCTCTTACACCAGAACCTGTGTTTCCCTTCTCCATACAAGTGGACGATTCAGCTGATCATGCCACACTGACTGCAGCAGCGACAAACCTGCCTGCCAAAACACAATTCAGAGAAAGGGCAAAATTTATGGAAAGGCGGAAGAAGCATGCAGTCAAGTGCATGACCAAAGTCAAAGAAACCTTCGACGTGGGATCTTGGGGACACAAACTCGGGCAAGGCTTGGGTTTGGACACTGGCCAAGCACTACAGTGTCCCTCTGAGTCAGCACAACTTCAGTCTCGACCGTGTGCTGAATGAGCTTATTGGGTGAAAGCACTCAGAGCAACCAAATTCAAAGCCTACCAAGGGAAGGTTTCTTTCTAGGTTATCACGATAAATACCCCCATTTCCTCCTCATAATAGAGCTGTGTTTGTGCATGATCTTCTCGAGCAGCACAGTTGAGAAGGGGTTCTCTACAGTCAAATGACATCTCCAGGACTCCAGGCTGAGTCTGACAAACAAGAGTCTGAATGAGCTTCTGTTGTTGAGAATCAATGCCCCACTTCTTCAGAAACTGGACCCCAACTATGAAGTGAAACTTGTCAAAAAGGCCGTGGAAATGTACATGAATTCCTCCGACCTCAGACATGGTCGCTACACGAAAACCACTACAAAGCATTCAGAAATTGATTTTTACCTCAGCTCAGCAGAAATCATCAGACTTCTTCCTTCCAATTTCCTCAGCAGCTCCTGTGGTTCCTGAATATTATGATTTTTAAATGGAGAAATATTTGCTAGTTTTACCACCAAATCTATCTAGACCTCTGTGTAAATTTCGTACTTGTAATCATCGGTTGCCGATTCAGCAAGGCAAGTATAGTGGAATCGATAGGCAAGAGAGATATTGTACTCTGTGTGATTGTAATGATATTGGGGATGAGTTTCATTATTTGTTTAAATGTACTTTTTTTCAAGAAGCTAGACTTAAGTTTATTTCTAGATATTATTTTGTGAGGCCATTCACAAGTCACACTTTAAAAATGGATCATTGGTTTAATTTGACAAGCCATGCAAAGCTAATTAAATTATGTAAATGCGTACAGGAGATTTTAAATAGTTTTAAGTTGTAAGTTGATCTTCCTGTGATACTTTTGTGTTTTGTATTTTGGTAAAACCATTTACCAATGTAATTTATAAGTATTATTTAAGACTGGATTACATACACTTATAGCCGTCTCACATTGTAACAGTAAGCAACATTGTGATTCTCGTGTAACCTAATAAGGTTTTTGAGAATAAAGTTGAGTTGAATTGAGGCTGAGAACGAGCTGCTTGGGGATGTCGAGTTTGTTGGAAATGTCACCAGCAGTGACTGAGTCTGGAGAGGAGTCTGATGGACAGTCAGAGTCTGGAGAGGAGTCGGATGGTCATTCACAAGTCACAAGTCTGGTGACTGGGTCTGATGGAGTCATAAAGTCACAAGTGACAGAAACTGGTAATTTGTTGGGATCATCCAGAGTTGAAATGAATACTGTTTTACATCCACTATTTTAATTTGGTTTAAGTGAAGTCAAATGTTGTAATTGTGGCAGACAAAAATGTGTATTGTAACATTCGTATGTTACTGTTGAAGTGTAAAGTTCTGTGTTCAAATCAGATCTTGCTTATAATAATATGCTTATTTAAATCAGTGGTATAAAAAATGTGTTCTCATGACTTGTTTTCACGGAACCTACAAAACAGTTTCCGATGGGTTCCCATGATCACAGGGCACGGAACGAAAAAAGCGTTTCCCATGAAATTTTAAACCCTATGGCCTGATCTTAGTGATACGCATTTTTATAATGCTCATAAAAATCTAGGATGGATTCTGTTTTATGATGGGTTTTCTTTGTGAGCTCATTTTCTTAGTGAAACGGTCCATTGATCTGTCTGATCAATGGTTGGTGCTGTTTGATACTGTTCTTATCTGGGTTGCGACCATTTTTCATCCACATATGCTAAATTAAATCCAATGAAACTACTGTTCTTAGGTGTCATATATTTGAACTGGCCAAACAAGAATGTATAAATTATATGTATACATATTAAAGCAAAGTTTTTGTGCATAAAACTGAAACATTGCTTTAAATTACAATAATAATGGAATAGTTATAAACCATGCCAAATATTGTCATTCATTTCTTATAACTAGCTGACCAATAAAGTAAAGCCATGAATTTAATAAACATTTAAATGTGAATTTTATTTGTGAAACACTTACAATTGTTGAAAGTAACATTATGTTTGCTGCCAACATTTCACGCGCACTGGCCACTGCCCTGGCACGGACAAAAAACTATGCCGTTCTCAATTCACCAAATCCAAGCCTCCAGAGTTAATTTTCACAGCCAAATATCACATTAATCAGAATATATTGGCAGATTATATTGTCAGTCGGATTGTCTGCCTCCTATCACCAGTATGAAATAAATTGGTGTAATATCCTTTAAAAATGTCAGACTGCGATTCTCGTAACTTCGTCTGCCATCTTTGTTTTGGTGTTTCTCTTGCATTCTCCGAGATACTGACGTCATTAAATGTGAATCATCCAATGGGCATCCATGTTACAAAATTACAAATGCCAGGGGTTTCCCTTGCATGTGTGGATTTCGCCTTTGCCTTGGCAGCGATCTGTTTTCTTCTGGGTACGAGTCAACCCTCTCTCCAAGGCTTATACATATGCACATGCTAAAGTGATGTAAGAGAAAGTAATAACATATTTGGAAGAAAAAGAAAAGATGATGGTGTGCGTACAGAACTGAAATTTAAGGAGAGGAAAAGTTGATAGCGTGAAAACTGCAATATCAACTAATGCTGCAAGCTGGAGAGCATCGGTCTGAAGATCTCCAAACTTGGCGCTGTAGCTGCAAGGAAGAAGTAGTTTGTCACAATTGTATTTTATATCGAATTAGTAAGTACTGTAATACGCTTCATTAATACAATCCGACCCAGTCGTGGCCGCCTGGATGAATCGGCGAGGTGGGGCCAATAACTTCCCAGCAACCGCCGATAAAAAGGCCGTAATTTCGAATGCAGTAACTAATAATTACAAAAGCCTAGAATAATTATCAACCACAGAACGTCCAAGATTACAACTGAGAAAACCACGGAAACAATTATATATTTTGTTCACCAATCAGTCACATTATCATAAGTCACAAACATTAAAGGATAAATAAGTAGGACAAATGTTGTAGTTCACAAACATTGTTTGACTCTGACAGAGGACTCAGTAGCTGTTTGAATTCTAAATGCCGATCCCAAACAGTATAATTGCTGACTACAATCAGTAAAATTTTATCATTGTAACCTGGCACATCACATTTCGTGATATAATCAGACAACTTTTCAACTACATTTTCCGTTTTTCCCCAATAAAACAATACGACAATAGAAAATTGCCATGTGCTTGGCTATAAATATATTGTGGCCATGGATTGGTTGTTTGGTCATCAGTCAGCCAATCAAAATGCGTTTTGCATCAAAAACATTTCTTTCCTATTGTCATGTGACATTGGATGACTGAATTAACTATTGACCACTCAAGTTTAAGCTTTCTCAGCTGTTATGTAAGTTTCAACGGCGGCGCACAAATGGGTTTGTTTACCCTACGAAGTACTGCAAACTTTTGACTCCCATAACAATTAAGACCTCACTGGTAATGCCTCTTAGTTGGATTCTTAAAATCAGGTAATGTACATGTGTTATTCTAGATGCACTGATATCATAGTTTTTTGCCAAGTTTTTTTGGGCCCAGTCGGACCCCAAGGTTCAGAACTATTGGGTGTCCGGTAGTAAATCTGCAGGCCCTAAATTCAAACCCTGCTATGTGTTTCCTTTATCCTGCATATGCATGGTATATAATCTTACTGACCTTAGCACTATATAAATACATTATTGAACCATCACAGAGGCATATGGGGTGGTATCCAGGGTTGGGTTTCTGACATTAGAAACCCGTCAGAAACTGTCAGAATCTAATGCATGCTTTATAAATTTATGATTTTGCTAATTGTATAACCTATGAAATGGAAGAGTGATAATTGTCTATATTGACTTCATTTGACTGGAGAAATTATATGCATATATATGGACTCTCACTATATTCAGAAGGAAATTCAAGGAACGCATTTGGACTTGGTCAAACTATTCCTCATATTTGTTGTTCCTTATTTCCATGGCTATATAATTATAACAGACTACTGTAACAGAGTACTGTAACAGACTACTGTAACAGAGTACTGTAACAGAGTACTGTAACAGAGTACTGTAACAGGGCTGCACAGGGATTTCAAAGTTGTTCCTTATATCAGGAGTCCTTATATAATGACAGCAATGCACAATTATTCTTGCATAATAGAACAACAAATTCAAGTGTTGTTGTACATATACAATTAATATTTATTTTAATCAACATTTAAAGGTACATTACATTAATTAATAGTGTAGCTCAGAGACAAAACTATATGCATTCACAATTTATAATTTTATGTCAATCTGATAATATTAGAAGTTTATGCACACACAATTCACCTTCAAATCCATCTCAAAGTCTCAAAATTGGATAATTTTGTGTCAGTTCACATCCAATTAATGATGTGTATTATTTATTAATCTGGCGATATCTACACAAGCATTAATCATTTTACACTTTTTTTTCACATAACAGTGTATCTCCATATGAAGGTGTAGCAACAGGTGGCTGGCCAAGCAATTTGCTAAGTAGAAAGCGTTGGGCCAATCAGCTTATACCTCCAAGCACAGACAGGTGCACTCGATAAAACCAAGCTCAGATAATACAATACTCTTAAAACATTTAGTTGTAGCTCACTCTTGATAGTTCAGCTCTGGAAATTGGGGCTTCAAATGATTGCCTGGACATGCCTTGAATCTTTCTTTGATATCAATTTGTCTAATCTTACACAATGAAGTTCTATCTCAACTGCTTAAGTTTAACTCTTATTGGTTTCCAGTTAGCTTACTGACACAGCCACATAGGTCTGTGCACAGTCCTAACCCAGTCCCTTGAAGTCCTCTCCAATGTTATTACTGGTATGCACCCACACCCACCCAACTTCTTTCATGCTTTCCCAGTTGAGATTAACAACTGTCCTGCTCTTTTAAAAGTTAGCTGCCACGTGAAACCATGCTGCAACAATTACATAGATCTGTTATCATTAATATCTGCCAACAAATTGGTAGAACATGCAAACAGATTATATATATATATATATATACAGTCGCGCCTCGTTATAATGCAGTGGTCGGGGTCCACGATATTGGACCGCGTTGTAAGTGAGGCGTGTTAGGTGTTCCCATATCTGCCACCAGGGGTACCACGAACAGCAATTAACACGCCACGCCGCCACTGATCGCTGCCACTGTGATGAAGCCCTGTTGTCCCGCACAGTTTATAAAGCTTATTTAGAGTAGAATATTAACGTTAATGTGTGTTGTATAGATTTTAAAATGTCATACTTTATCGAATGTTGAACTGAATAAAATACGTGTGTGTGTGGAATATGGAATACAAATAATCTGTTACGATGGACTGACTGATCGCCGCCACTGCGAGGAAGCCCTGTTGTGCCGCAAGGTATATAAAGCTTATTTAGAGTAGAATATTAACGTCAATGTGTGCTGTATCGATTTTAAAATGTCAAATTGAAAAAATTACACGTGTGTGGAATTGTGGAATACAAATCGACAATAATCTGTTACGATGGGCTGACTGTATGACGCGTCACTATGAGTAATGTTCATTGAAAAAAATAACCTGGAGACGAGCAGCGGAACATGTGTGTATGAGTTTACGCTTGCGGTGCAAACGTTGATTAAAAATTCTCGTAGCTTCACTTCATCCTTTAGCCATCCCCGAAGCGTCGATTCGGGAACGCGCATCTCCCGAGACACTTTGCATTGTGATTCACCCTTTCGTATTCGGATGACCAAATCTATATATATAACTTTTCGCGTACCGTATACGCCTTGAAGATTCGAGAACGATATCTGTGATGTGTTTAACAGACTAACGGAATGCTAATGATACTTCGTTGCTGTTTCACCGGAGATTTATATTGCTGATGCCTGCTCAATTACGTTTAACACGATTTTACTCAACTTTTCGATGCACTGTAAGTTATTTTCATGTATCGGTATTCAGTAAGAATTGTTTAATCGTGCCACCTGAAATCGACTCGCTCTTGCTGCTTGTTATGTAGAATAAACGGGTTAAACTTCAATGTTTTTAATCAGTTGAAAGGTGCAGGAGCGAATTGGCTGGTGTGTCTCTGATGTCTAAATTACCACTGAATGTGTGAACATTTTATTCACATGCAACGCATTTGTGTGAATCGCCATTGCAATTAACAAGTTGCCAGGCCGAAGCCAACGCCAGCGAAACACAATTGATGGCAGCCCAACCATTTCACCCCTGGCGGCAGAAAATCGGGGTCCACGACCGACCGCGTTATATCCGAATCCGCATAATAACGGGGTACGTTATAACGAGGCGCGACTATATATATATATATATATATATATATGTATTGCAGAGAGTAAAAGTTGAAATGATGACATGTGACAGGTTTTTAATGCATTACTAATTTGATTTTCTGATATTTTGATGTCAGAAAGGTATTTCTGGCGAGGTGCTAAATACCATGAAATTTACCATCTCGTCAGAAAGTTGCCAACCCTGGTGGTATCATAAGTTTTTGAATATAGCGTATAGCATTATGTATTTATAGGTGGTGGTTTGAGTATCACCACGATTCGCGGGACAAACAAATCCCAGTAGCAGTGGTGCCACTTAAACCTCATGTTTTATATTCATGGTTGAATGTCGTTGATTGATTTACATGGATAGGAGGTGTAATCTTACGTTCCAAACCACATATTGGAGGGGTGGTGGTGGTCGGAACCAATGCTAAACACAATGTGTTTTTTTTTGGACTTTGATATCTTATGCGACCACCCCTAACAATTCAGTTGAAAAATTATGGTTTGCTAGTAATTGATAAAATGTGATGCCACAATGTGCCTTTCATATCTAACCTCGAGATAAAAACTGCACCTGTTTATAAAACAAATTGTAGGACCTGTGTAGTGTATACATACCTCTGCAGTGTTGGTTGCAATTCACACTAAGTTGGTAATAGATCTATGTATATCAGGTTAATGTGACAAGACATCTGGGTAAATCTTACTAAATCACCTGTAACCAGGATTGAAAAAATCAGATTTTTTTTATTTACATCGGATTTTTTTTTTTTTCTGGTATATAGACATTTATATAGATGTTTTTTAATCTGGTATATAGACATTTATATAGATGTTTAAATTTCTAAACTCTTTCAAACATGTTCTATTCAAATCGATTTGGGTTCTTGTCTTAACAGAGGTACATGATTTTTGCTTATATAAAGACATTAGATAATGTCCCCTGTAGTTGCATAATATGTCTTGGAAAGGAAAGTATGTTGTTTGTCTGTGACTGTAGCAATGGTAATTATTGTTTGCTGAGAGGGTGGATTAGCACCTGTCCAGGGCTCTGTGTACTCTAAGGGTCTCTAACCAGGATACAAACTGGTACAGTATTAAACAACAATTGTAGCCCAGACTGTCTCGCTTGAGTCAACATACTGAATTGGTAACAACTAGCACAAGCTCTAAGTGGACTCAGGGCTTCTGACTTGAAAAGATACTTCATCTGGAAGACAAGTTTGTGTGGCTTTACTGTATTCAGAAAGGGAATAGCTTAAGCATACACAATGTCATAAAATATTTGACTATC
The DNA here is from genome assembly GCA_963662155.1 of Lamellibrachia columna. NCBI lineage: Eukaryota > Metazoa > Annelida > Polychaeta > Sabellida > Siboglinidae > Lamellibrachia > Lamellibrachia columna. The sequence goes on along the minus strand of OY759265.1, from coordinate 23,496,525 downwards.
AGGCTATCTGGTGTAAATAGAGCTACATAAGTGTGCACACTTTGTATTTTGTATTAAAAAACATACAAAACTTTGTTCATCTCGATGCTTGTAAACAATTATTTGTGTTAACCCATTAGACCTCAAGTTGGCCAAACCCGCCCGAGTTCCGACTCCTCAAGTCGGCCAAACCTGCCCGAAAATATTAGTGTTATGGTTCCATCTATTCCAGAGGTGCTCTCTGGAGGATACTTTTGAAATACGTTCAGCATGATGCATTAACATATTCGCAATACATTGTGGGTATTTCTGGTGAATGTTGCTATTTGACTTATCAGAGTTTCACGCGGTTTTTTGAGCTGCCCCAGTTTTTGAGTTTGCAAAATGGCGTCTGCTGGTCCTAGTCGTTTGACTGCAGAAGAAGTTTGTCAATGTGTTTGCGATGACAGCGATATGGAAGAAAGTGCTTCAGACATCGAAGTTCAGGTAATTATATACGTATATTTGTTCGATGCTTCGGCATGACGATCATTGACATTGTTGTTGTCAGGGAAGCTGGTCGGTCACGCCCATTTTGTAAACAAGCTATGAGTCCCGTACTCCCTTATTATTCAATGAAGTCAATGTGCTATTCGTATTTCGATTAGGACATAGTAGGACGATCGTGTAGTTGTATTATTGCGGGATTTGTAAGTGTTGTAACTTGCGGGACTGTCCTGTTGTTCACTTGCTGACACTTGACAGCTGTGCCGGTGTCCAAGCACTCCCTGTCACACAGTAATGACATTGGGAGTGCCTGTGTTCAGGCACCTGTGACATTGGGAGTGGGCTGTCAACATTTATAAATGGCTTTATAAATACTGTTTACATCCAACCTTGTCTGACACTTTTAGATGTATATATTTTATAATATTAGTAATAAATAATATTATTTATTGCTACTGATCACTATGCCTATGTATACTATGGTGGTGTAATGCGCATGCAAACGTTTATTATGACTAACGCCTATGCATAAGCCAAAGATTTACACCTCCTGCTTGTATGTTTGTGTAGTTTATAATAGCGCTGCTAATGAACACCTATTTTATACATTGCTAATATATATATATTTACTTACTGCTCCGTGGTAGTACAAAATGTTAGTATGAACACAGGTCTAAAGATTGACACATTTTTGTGCAGCCAACCTTTTTCAGGCAGAGTTACATGTAGTTCCAACATGGGGCTACACCATGCTGGTAATGTTATGCCATTTTATGTGTTACTAAAATGTTTTCAACATGTTTGCAGCAATGGAGTGGCTCGGAATCCGATGACACAGAGACTGAGGAAACTGCTGCACGTGGTATTGCTCGTGGCATTGGACGTGCTCGTGGCATTGGACGTGCTGGTGGCTACCATCGTCGTGCTGGAAGACGTGGCTACACCAACACAGCTACTTTGGTATTGGAGCCTGGCTGGCAGAGAACTGCTGATGTTCAGCCACCTGTGGTGCAGCCATTCTCCCAAGAGGCAGGACCGAGAAACCCACTGCCACACTCTGCAAGCCCTCTGGAATTTTTCAACCAGATGTTTGGGGTGGACTTTTTTGTGAACTTGGCTGCTGCAACAAATGCAAATGCAGCTTCGAAACGTCCACCACTGCAACCCACTGTGAATGTGTATGCGACAATTGATCCTCACTGGCATCCAACGTCAGCTGCCGAGGTGCAGGCATTTGTTGGAATTAACATTGCTATGGGGATGGCCAACCTGCTGGAATATAAGGACTACTGGTCGGAGGAACCCATACTCCATAATCCATACATCTCCAGTGTGATGTCTCGGCGACGCTATGAAAAACTTTGCTAGTACTTTCACTGCTCACTGGCAGCTGAGAAAGAGGCGACAGACAAGCTGGCGAAGGTCCGTCCACTCATCACTGTGTGTGAAACCAACTTTGCCAACTGCTTCGCGCCAGGTCGTTACCTCTCTGTCGATGAGGCAATGATTAGATTTGACGGGAGGCTGGCATGGAACCAATATATGCCGAAGAAGCCCGTCAAATGGGGGGTGAAGGTGTGGTGCTTGTGCGACTCGCACAACGTGCGACGAGCATGTGTACCAGGCGGAGCGTGTGCAACCAGCCATCGACAACCTTATGGTCGACCATGTTGTGGCGGACAATGTCATTGAAGGCCACCCACTTGTGAAGTTTGCCGGACGCAAGCGTGCATGCTGTGTTATTGTTTTTTCAGTATCTCTAATTCAAGCCGTCACAATTTGACATTTCAGGTATCATTGTGTAGGTATTTCTCTGATCTTTATAATAAAACTAAGTTGCTGCAGTGCAATATTGATAATAAAAAAGTTACACAGCAGTCAATGATTACGTTAGGTGTCGAAATAATGGTCCGGTGGTGTTTTTTTCGATCACATCTTGTTTGGGCAAAATATTTCTGATACAATTACATCTGTTGTACCAATATATAGTTTATTCAATTGCATTTACTATAATATAAATTGCAGCACTGCAACATGGTGTGCATTGAAGGTATGATATGCCCCATATTTAATTTCTGCTTTGCAGATTTGTCAAGTATGCTTCCATTGTACTCCAGTATGTGCAACATATATTTTAGATAAATTGCTGTCATGCTACCAAAAAACTCTGGTGCTGTGGTCTGCTGGAAAAATTGAAGCAGTAATTAAAAGATTATCAACTCACTACCACCAGAAAATAATGTATGCCAGACTCCAGAGAAATACATATATTTCATAAAGTTAAAGTGAAACAAAGTAATTTTTAGGGCTTTTGCATCTATAAGATTACTTGAAAACTAACCATTTGCAACTATAATAAAAAATATCACACAGGTGGTTAACTAAATATACCTTGTTGAACAGCGAAAATCTTTTTTGCATGGGCAGCGCCACATTTGTTCAGAATGTCAAGAGTGCTGACTAGGTTTCCCACAACTCCAACTTTAAATGCCTGATCATAGACGTAGACGATTTTAGTCACATGCTGGCCAGTAAGTTTGGACATGCTGTTTACGTCTAAAATTAACTTATTTAGCAAGATGGTCCATTCATTCATTGTTTACTAACCTCCTCGCATTCCGATTTGACAGTTCTGTTAATCGAGTGTTTGCGTGTTGTCGAAGCCTTCAGCTGAGGTACATGCTGGAAGATTGTCTGTACCGCTTAGGGCTTTAACGACAACTCTATACTGCACTGAATGACGCTTACATCCGAATGCTGCGCAATACGACATTGTAATAATTTTTGCGGCGCATAAATCCAATATAAAAGCAAATAAAAATGTAACCTTACACCTCAAATAATATATACACGCGATACGCTCAGAGCTACGTCAGGGGTTAAAGGGTTGCTCGCCACTGATTGGTCAAAATTGGAAACACTGATGAATATGTCAGCCTCCAAGAAAAATTACGTAACACCAGAATTTTGCACTTTTAGAACACTTCCCAGTTAACCACTTGCGTGATATTCCTGATTATAGTTGCAAATGGTTAGTTTTTAGGCCCTCTCATATGGACAAACGCCCAAACAATGCCTTTGGTTTCACTTTAAAAACATAATAAAAATCATGTTTTTCTGGCAATATGCATATTCTGTCATCTGAGTTTGATGTTATCTTCATTTCACAAAACTGGTCTGGACCACTATGCAGAAATTTGGTAGGACCACCAGATTTCCTGACCTGGTGGTCCACAAAGCTCCCCACACAGAAAATGTTAATATCAGTATCAACATGTTATGAAACACGTATATTTGATTGACAGTGCTGACATGCCCTTGCAGCAAAATGAATCTCATTAAGACAACAGGCAGCAGGAGTGTCAGTGTATTAATGCAGTGTTCAGTGAAGTACTGCAGGATCACCTGTTGACCGGCTAGTATGCTGTCACATGACTTGTAATCAGGTCAGTGGAGATGGCTGCCCGGCTTCAGTAACAGTCAGTCACACAATGCCGGCTAGGATCAGCAGGTCAGACGCCAGGATCAGCAGGTCAGACACCAGGAAGGTACAGCCTTTACTTCCCCATTCCTACATGCCTTGTGTGGCCCTCAACACCACATTCACGATATTATTAGCTAGTGTAGAACTTCAGCAACCGGTTCCGTGATCCATTTACATCTGATGCCATGTTACTGGATAGCTAGTACATGCTTGTTCTTGCCAAGAAATCCTTCTTTCTGTGACTGTGGTATGTAAACGTGATGGTTTCCAGGTAACCAGATGATTTCTTGGTTTGATGAGCATGGTATGTTACTAATATTGGCCATTGAACATATTTGTTCATAATGCATAATGCATGCCAGTGTGTGTGTGCTATAAAATGGCATTATATCGTGTTGAGCCTGGCATCAGCTGGCAAGGCTGTGGTAGTGAGAGGCAGTTAGGTCACCAGTGATCAGTCATCACACTGTGTTGTAAACTTGTAAACCAATGAAGGATGTGTAATCTGGACACTGTTAGCTAGGTAGCTGGAAAGCTTTGCAAAAATAATTTAACCCAAATATTGTTTTAGTAGTAATTCTTCAGACATTTGTTTTCATCTTTTTCATGTTCACCCATCAAATACTGCTACAAAGATTGCCTTAACAATAACATTCAGGCTTCTTTTTTCGTTTGAGTCTGAGACTCCTTGTTTCACACTCCAGCCTCCTTATACATCCCTTGGTTGGAGTCTGTGTGACATCCAAATTTAGAAGACGGCGAATCCAGTATTTAACGTCGTCGTTTGTGTACCAGTAACAGCACATCATCTTGAATCAACTCTGGGCTTCTGTTTGTTAAAAAATTCGTGTGAGCACGATGCAGTGGTGCAATTTTCAGATCCAATGTTTTTCTAGTAATATATTGCAGTACTAACTAACTAAGACAGTAAGAAATTAATCCATGGTTCAGCCTGTAATCTTAGATTACGGGCCAAAAAGTGCCATAGTCTGATAAACAATTATACACAGTTGGAAAGTGTCAATACTACAGCAGTGTTTCAAACATGCATTTTGCTGGGCAAGTGATATACAAAATGTTAGTGACTATTTGAAGGTCAGACATTTTTTTTTTAACAACAGAACCACTTCGTTCTCAATCAACCAATTGCACACCAACTTATAGGCTTATTGTTTGTCTAAAAACATTCTTTATTGGAGTATGCTGTTCTAAGAAGGGCATTTCCTGGGGCTGTGTCCTTGTGTTTTTCTATGGTGCCTGATGTTGTTGCATGATATTTATTATATCATGATATTTATCATATCATGATAGTCATCAATAAATCATATACAATACATACGATCAATGATATACTGTTTGAATGACTGATGGCATAATGAATGCTTGACAGGAGATTGATGGTGTATTTCCCAGTGCTTATAAAACCCTATAAAAAGTAGGTTTACTGAGAATGCTTGTTCGGTAAAAACCATGAGCATTCTTAGGCTTGAAGAATCATGACTTCAGAATTTTCTTAACATCTAGGACAGCAGTAATCTCAGCTAACAGGTCAGAAACTGCCCTAGTTGGAGTAGTTCGCTGACGATTGTTTCACGAGGATCCAGTATCTGCCTACATGCAGTGGTAATGCCTGCTCTGCTCAACGTCTGATATCCCCGGCTCAGCTCATAAAACAAGGTTATTACCACCGACCCTCGAATATTCCCATTAACCATAATCCATCATGTTTTTTCTACAGGGAAAAGCATAACATTGTCATACAAGGTTTCATTTCAGATTCATATTCACTGACTTCACACACCTAGGAGCTAGTAATATGGATAAATGTCTGATGTAGTTATGTTATAATTGGATGATACTTTGAAGAGACTGACTAAGTTTTCTGATGACACAACAGTGGAGGGCTGCATCGAGAAAGCGGATGAGACGGCATGCAGGGATGAGGTTCAGAGAATGGTTAGCTGGAGTGCAGATAACAACCTCGAATTGAACGTGTCAAAGACAAAAGAAATGATTGTTGATTTTCGCAGGAAGAAGACTCCCATCCGCCCTCTTTCGTTAAATGGAGTGGAAGTCGAAGAAGTTGAGTCTTTCAAATTCCTTGGGACAATAATCTCAAGCGATCTCAGTTGGGGCAAGAACACACTGTGCATCACAAAACAGGCAAAACAACGCATGTACTTCCGCAGCTCAGGAGATTCGGCATTGCGCATCCAGAATCATTGGGAGCGAGTTGCCATCCATAGAGTCTATTTACCATGCTCGCTGCATGCGTAAATCCTGGAGCATTGCACGGGATACAACCCACCCAGCCAACCATCTCTTTGAGCTTCTTCCCTCTGGGAAACGCTACAGAAGCATCAAGACTAGAACCACAAGGCTTAGGAACAACTTTTACCCGCAGGCTGTGAGACACTTGAAAGGAGAGGTCTTCATCGTGCCATAACTCTGTCTTCTGCCAGTCCCGTTTTTATGTTCCTATGTCGCCATGCCCATTTTACTCATCTAACTACATGTATGTATTTTTACTGTTTTATTATTTCTTAGGTAATGTTCAGACAGTTGCAATGGTGCATTCATGAAAATTACTGTTATTATATTAACTTTATCCTACCAAGTTAGTACTTTTATGCCTGGAGACAGGTGAATTTCATTAAAATTTGTTGGCAGTTGGCTTTGTTATTAACTTATTCGCGTTTTAGCCTAGTTGTGTCTCTTTTGTAATGTTTCTGATTTATATGTACAATTTTTTTACAATTGGATGGCTGCGTCTGGGGTGGGTGGGTGAGTTCTTATGCCACAATGCCACAAATTCCTTGTTCATTTTTTAAATGTTACTTGGCAATAAACCGTCTGAATTTGAATATTATCATGCTTATTGGTGCCTAGTTCTGGTGGCTGCGAACTTCAGTTGAAACAGTCAAAAGGGAATCCACAATTACTATTACATCGGTGTTGGGCAGTCATAATATTTGTTAACATATGCCATGATTATTTTGATAGCCGGTGTCTTATTGTTCCTATATTGTAGTTGTGACTTGTGTATCTGCTGTGGGTATAATAATAAATATTATCATTAGTACATTTATTTTTATGTAGTGCAGTGTCATTGAAAGCTTTACATAAAATGCATGAAGTACACATAAAATTCATATAATCCTGTTAACACTAATAAACTTTAAAGGTAAAACTATAAGTGCAGGAACAATATGTATGTCAACTTTAATTCGTATTGCAGTCAGGTGACAGTATTTTCCCAATTTAATTGTTAGCAACAGTGAAAATTTTACTTGGGCCACTTTAATGAGCAGTGACAATGAAACTCATCGTACGCTTCATTTAAAATAAGTACCAGTCCCCAGGAAATTGTGTTACACTACTCCACCAGATGAAGCTGTACAGATGTGAATAAAGATAGCCGACTTCCAAACATAGATCTATGCAATACAATACAATAAATAACTTCTGTTGCATTAAAATCTTCAGGAAACCCAAGCTCAGCAGCATACCAAAACAAAATGGTTAGACAGTTCTAGTCAGTTTAACAGTTCCAGTCGTAAACAGCGGAATTGGTACACTGAGGAGTTACGGACTGTAAGCGAGTTTAAACAGGTGGGTTTTTAGTCAACGACAAAATATTTCCTGCCGACTTAACGTTAATGGGAAGTGTTCTTTCGACAAGCACACGTGAATTACATTGCTGACTTAGGGTCAATGACAATATAAGTCAGTGTGGTTTCTTCAGTCATTGGTTCTACGTCGTCGTTGTTGAGTGGCATTAGCCAGCTGTGTGCCTAGGTCTGCACATAGTCCGAGTGAGTCATCGATATTGTCTTAGGTATTTGCTTGTTAGAATAAATTTTTTATTTACATTTTTTAAAAACCATACTGTACTCTTATTAGGACGAATACAGTACTTTTGACATGGAATTGATAATTGGAATTGGCATTTGATTCTAATTACAGAAGTTCCGGAAGAAGCTTCACAGCATTGACCATGAGTTGCCAGAAGCTAAACGCCAAAAGAGAGACAGCAGCGAACACAGAGAAGAGAAACAGAAAGAAACTACACAAAAAGCCATGACAAAAGACACGCCGCTGGTCTCTAACGACCCGCGATGTGACTTCTGTTTACTTACGTCCTCGTCAAACAAAGTGGGTGTCCCTGAAGATCTACTCTTCTGTAAAGACTGTCAAGCCAAAGGTAAGGGTAGTTGCTATGGAGAGATTTGGTCAAATTGCCAGTTAAGTATGTGTAAGTATTTTTTTCATTTTGTTTACTACTACAGTAGTACTTGCCTTGAACAGACACTTCTGTATCCAAGCAAATGTGTCCCTACATGGCAGGTGTCCCCTCATCGGAGGGACAGGCATGTTGGAGTGGAGGGTTCAGTACAGCCACTTCAAAACATTTTATAATAAAAGTATTTATATAGCGCTGGATCGTTCAAAAATGCTCAGGTGCTTTACATATATGCAACCATAACTTATTAAAATATTATTAATTATATTAAAAATAAATATATTATAATTTATATTAATTATATTAAAAACAGTCATACCAATAATAAATATTCTATAAGTTAGTCCAAATAGTCCTACCATAAATAATATATAATAAAATATTTTAGTGCCCTCATATATAAATGCATACTGTGAGGGACCGATGTTGGAACACTAAAGACAGTCTCCTTCTGTTGAACACAGCTCACCCATCATGTATGGATTACTCGGAAGAACTGGCCAGGCGGGCCAAGAACTCACCCTGGCAATGTATTGACTGCAAGACTTGTTTCATCTGTGAGGACTCGGGAGATGCTGTAAGTCTGTCTTGTTTAGGAATTGAAATATATACAACTTGTTTTAATGTTGCATTGATAGCAGAGTTGACCAAAAGTCGGGAAACACCATGTAATGATTTTGATAGTGTTTATATTTATAATGCCTGTTTAATGGCACTGGTCTAAATTTGTGAAGAAATGTAAGGGGTGAGAAGGAGGCTTCTACCATTTGGTTTGTTTACGGACATCAGCTGTTATTAATACCCAGCAATTATGACATCTAAAGAAACATCGTTCTAGCAGCTTCAGCTTTGTACAGACATCTAAAGAAACATCGTTCTAGCAGCTTCAGCTTTGTACAGTGTATGTGGTTGCAGAATTTATGAAAATGAAACTTGCATGTTGGGCCTGTTATTCAAATTACACCTATTAAAACTATATCAATGTTGAAAACTGCATGTCATTTGTTATAATAAAATAAGCATGCTCTGCTTCCGTGTGACTCACTCTAGTTGGTTTAGCTACCTAAATGTACCTTGTAAATCCTACCCTACTTCAGTATATAAATAAACTCTTACAGTGTATGGTCTAATTGAATGGCCTTCTTTGTGTGTGACACTCACCCACAAAAAATTCATACCTTTACTTTTGGGGTTACAAATATACAGCTACAACAGGTTTGAGTAAAACATATATAAAGAGACACAATGAAAATCTGTTGTTTTCTGACTGCTTTGTTTATTTACTAGGATGCAATGCTCTTTTGTGATGCCTGTGATAAAGGGTATCACATGAACTGTCATAACCCACCAATTAAAGAAAAGCCAACAGGTAACTAAATGTTTGGATATGACAGTATACCCTAGACATGTAAAATTGTATTACTTTTGGCATATGATGTTATGTTGTACTGTTGTCTATTCGAAACAGAAAATGTTTTGCAGTTTAAAACAGTTGATGCTGATGACTAAATTGAAATGTGTGATAATTTTTGTTAGTCCTTTCAACTGTAGTTGAATGTGTGATATCTTCACCCAATGAGAACAAGCTGGAAAACTAGTTAAATGATAGTAAAGTAAAATTGGATCTAGATGTGGATGCAGCCATTTACAGTGTACACCAGAGGAAAAATCAGACTGGTTGTGAGATTTGGGTTAAAGTACACGTTCTCATTGTTTTATAGTAAAATCATGTTGTATACATGGTAATTTAAACTATATCTGTTGTACCTCGTTGTCTGCCTAAATGTGTTTTAATTAACCACAATTTTTCATTAATCTGTTAATGAATATCAACCTTACAATTCAGTACATTCACAAATAACTATAAAAAATTTTAATACAAGTGGACAAAGTTGATTGTGGTCAGGGTTTCACTGGACCCCGTGATGGGCATATCATTGCCACCCGTTAAATATCATTCCCTCCCACATGCAATGTAAACACGATATTCAGACCGAAACTTTCCATTATAGCAAAGCATGGCCAAATTATCTGAGGTTCATTTAAAACACAATTGGGCAGTCATGTTAGAATAGAAATGGTTTATTCTGCAACATGATGGTAACTGTTTAACACTAGTAGTGTAATTTTGTGTAGAACAACTGAAAACAGTTTAACACCAGATAGCAACATTTTTCAGTTGTTCCTAGTCAAGTTACAATAATTATGAATCCTGGTGATTAAAAAACGGGGTGTACGCTAATTAGGGTGTGTACGCTTAATGGGTTGAATACGGTACACTGAGTGATATGGAATGTCGGGTTGTTTCAGGGAAGTGGGTGTGCAGTGCTTGTGAGGCAGAGCTGGGACTGTCACCTAGCGACACTGCACAGGGACACCTGTCTCCACCAACAGATAACAACACAGGTAAGCAACACACCTGCCTTACACCTGTCTCGTTCAGGTGCAGGTCGACAGACACATCAGGCATGAGTCACTAGAACTTGCAAGACAGTTCTCCTTGGTGCAAGATAAGAATTATTTGATGCCTGTGTATTGGAGGTTGATTCTCCTAGCAGTAAGCACCAGGTACTCATTTGTACAGCTGAGTGAACTAGGGTAATGTGGATTGTAGACATGTACATGTATGCATGCATTCGAATACATGTGTGTGTATGAAAGCATGGTGGTGGAAAGGGCTGGGACAATGCCAGCGGATTCAATGCACAGGGCCCTACTGTACACTGGAATGTGTTATAGCAAGGCTGGGACAATGTCAGGGATACAACATGCACAGGTCCCTATTGTACACTAGAATCTGTTGTAGCAGTCACTTTGATTGGACGGCTGTGGGGTGGATTAGACAGCTGTAGGGTAACTGAGAGGCCATTGTAAAACGTACTCATGTTGTCATTTTAGTCAGGGAAAAGTACAAGAAAGAAAGTTTATTTTTATTTTTGCAGACCCCGTTTGTGATATAAATAAAAAAATTAATGATAGAAGAAAATGTGTATTAATTAAAAATACAAACACAATATAACTTAATAAGGGGTCAGTGACTCCTATAAAAACTTTATAGTTGCTCTCATAGGAGCCACCAGTGAAATATAATTAACTAACTCATTTATACAAAAGGTTGTGACAGTGCGTGTGCTGAGGAAGAAAGAAGTGCATGAATATTTGAGTTTATATATTGAGATATGTGTGATAATATGTAATATTAATTATAATAGATAGTAGTCGTGCATTCACATATGTATTACTGATTAAGTCGAATTTGATAGCAAGTATAGCAATTTAGTATTGTACATATAAAAGTGAGTGAATGCTAAGGTTAGTCCCTGTATGAACCCTATATGCTGCAGATGGTGGGGGTCCTTCCTGTCTGCCGACTCCCAGCGACTCCCCCGTACACTTCCCCGAGGACCAGAAGGCAGAGTCTGCAAAAGACTTTGTCAGGTGAGAACCCTGCCAACTAGTTCGTTTGGGATTCGCGGAGTTCTCGCTACTACAAATGCACTAATAATGATACAAGAACTTCCATTGCACCTAAATCCTTGGAATCCCAGACCCGAAGACACATCAGAAGGAAAGGGTTGGGCAATCGGTATACAATGTTCAAGTTGTCAGCATATGGATGAACACACTTGGAGCTAAAGAGGATAAGCATGGTTAAGAAGATAGGTCTTAGGGACAATTTTATTGTTTCTTACTGACCAAACACTAACAGGGAATGAATTCCAAAGAGCTGATGCGGCAACTGTAAAAACCTTAGTTCCAATGTTTATTAGCAGGATAAGAAAAACCCATCATCAGGGACATTTTATTGAGGTTTTTACATAAGAAGGAAATAAATAAGCTAGAAAGATTACAACAAACAGCAACTAAGTTGATTCCAGAACTGAGAGACTTTAGTTATGAAAGGAGCATAATTGAAGTGGTTTGACAGCACTAGAGACCAGGAGACTAAGAGGAGACCAAATAAAATATTGAATGGCTATGAAGATATTGATAAAATATTTCATTAAAATTTAATGAAGAGAGTATAACTGGAAGGCAAAGTAGCATTAGTAAAAAAATCAACATTTGGATATGAGCAAGTACCTATTTTTACTAGTGACGATAAATTAATGGAACACATTTTCTAATGATTATGTTAATACTAGCTGTGTAAATATATTATAGAAAAAATAGACAGATGTTTGATAAGGATCGGCTATTAACAGATGAAAAATTGGTGGACCCTCGATCTACCAGTGGCTTCATAAAAAACCTTCCTTGTCCACTTACCATGTAGAGCTTGTCACTTCGGGTGGCAATCTTGTTAAAATTAGGAAGTAGTTAAGCAGTTGGAATATTTTGTTTCCGAGGCTGACTCTGAATGTAATCCTTGTTTCAGTTCTACCATATTGAATGATGCACCACTACCAGCACTTCCCAAACTAGCCAAGACCCTGCCTGCCTCTGTGCCTGACGCGTCAGACTGGACGATAGACAACGTCGTTAAATTCTTCACTGATGTTGGCTTCACAGAGCAAGCAGAACAATTCAGAGAACAGGTTTGTTTCCCTTGTGTTAAAATGTATAAAAAGGAATGTGTTTTACCCAACACATGACATGAACTGTGGTTAATTATTTCTGTGTGTAAATCTGTGTTGGAATCTACATCAAGAAAACCAGTGTTAAAGAACTTGTTGCTGCCATTCGAGGCCTATGCAATTTTGTGCACTCTATATTGTCCTAGTTCACTCTACTTTACAGTTGAATACCTGGTGTGTGTTGCTAGGAACCTGCAATTCACAGGTAGCATATAATAATTCTCGTTTTGCACGAAGGAAAATTAGTTTTCACATTGGCATCATAATAACAATAATACGAACTGTGTATTTGCTTTCACAACTGTGTAGTTGCTATGCTATTTGTTTTCACCATTAGTGCATTTGTCACGCTGTAAACTTCTAGATATTTGAATCCGTGTTGGGATTAATGATCATTGACAGGTACATTTTGTAAGTTCACAGTTATGTGTTATAAAATCATGTTATACGTTATATCTGTTATAAGTTGTATCTGTTCTACACTCTTGATTGTCCAAATGTGTTTTAATGAATCCGTTTTTAACATAATTTGACCGTTATCTGTTTAGTTTGAATGTTTCGCCCCGAATATCGTGTTTGCATTGCCTGCTGAATGGCAAGTTAAATATTCATAAACAGATAACGGTCAAATTATATTTAATAATTGTGGGTCATTAAATGTGGGTGGTCAAGAAGGTAGAACAGATATAGTTTATACTAGTTATATATATATATATGTATAGTTTATGATAACAATAATTAGATTTTGTACCTTTAAATGCGATTATACTCTTTACTGATATGGTTTCTTCTCCCAGGAAATTGATGGCAAGTCTCTTCTGCTAATGAAGAGGAGTGACGTTCTAATGGGTCTGGCTCTAAGACTCGGACCAGCGCTCAAAATATATGCACATGTGGAGAGACTACAAACAAGGGGTGATACCCTCCTGTGAGGTGAATGGTCAGCACCCTACCAGAAGGTGTGGTCGCACACTAGTCAATAGTAGACGCTCTGATCCATTGACATTGTTCCCTTTTTTATCTAAAGTTGCGACTTCAGGTTGGCTTGTGTGATGTTACGAGACATTGAGTACTTGTATGTATTATCTATGCCACTGGGCATTAATATCATCGGTATGCGTGTGCAGTGTGTGGTTTAATATACACGGGCAATCAAATTACTTAAATTATGCAAGCTCATTCAGTAATATTGTATATGTTAAGTGAGGAAAATAAAGTTATTACAATATACCACAATGAAATCTACAAAAGACAGCTGTTGGAGATTCATCCATTACCTGTTGAACCCTAGGTTAATTACTAATGAATTATCATGGAGATATTTTGATTATTCAGCATCTGCTTCATGCTGCATAACACTTTAAACTAATGTAATGTTTATCATTTTTATTAAATAATAAACTGAACTTTCATTGCAGTTAAAATTTGTTTTGTAAGAGTTGCACTTCTTTAGGTCAAAGTGGTGATATGCAATGAATTAGTTGTCTGCAAGATTAAGCAGCTTGCAGTTTATAAATTCAATGTTTCCTGGTTGAAGTGATTCACTATGTTCAATCCATTTAACATGATCTTCCAGCAACGCATTGTGTTAAATGGTACAAAGTATGATTGTTTTTATCATAAAGTCATGTTATATAGTAAAGACATGTTATATAGTATAAACTGTCTATTCTAACTTTTCAGATTGCCCAACGGTGGTTTAATGAGCCACAATTTGTTTGATATAATTTGACTGTTTGTGAATATCGACATTACAGTTCAATATGTTCACAAACAACTGTTGACAATTTTCAATACCTGTGGACAAAGTTTATTGTGGTCAGGTGTTCGCGGGATTAACACCCATAAAATTACTTTCCCACTCTCCACTTGAAATGTAAAAATTATGTCCCCGTTTCCACCGAAACATTCAAATTAAACATAGCAGTCAAAGTATACTTTTTAATGTGAAAAAATTTGGGTGGTCAAGATGTTAGTAGATATAATTTGTAATATATAACATGATTTTAAAATAAAAACAGTCAATCTTTCCACCTTTAAATTTTATCATGTTCACATCTGTAAATAGTCACCTACATTAGTGAAAATGGTTATTGACCGTGGTGTATGGGCCACTCTTCCTGCAATGCAGTCTACTGTTTGCTGTGTATATATATTGTACATCTGTGTATATACTGGTCTGTCTAAATATTCCATGAACTATTGTTCTTATTCTTAGCATCATTTATCAAGTCATCATAGCTCACCTACTGTTACGATAGACAATCAGTATTCATGACACGTACTGTTGCTTATGGTGTGTTTTGCATAGTTTGCACAGAGGACGGAGCAATCGTGCAATACTGTCAGTTGTGTTTGTTCGACAACCTTGTTACTTGAAAGTGTTGACTTTGTTGATGAAATCATGTTCAACAAGGTGTTGGCAATGAATGTGGTAGTAGGAAGACCGAATGACGTAGCCCTTGTTTTTGTTCAAGGAGGACTTTGTTACCTTGTTGTGAATGGTCTCTTATGGCTCATCACAGAGCACCTCTGCATTCTCAGCCAGGTCTGGCTGTCCGTGATGCGATGATACTACCACCATCATACAAAGTTGGGTGTTTCCTACGCCGCCACTTTGTTAATATATATTCAGCAAAGACAAAAGTTGTTTTAATTGTTTTAATAACCTTGTGAAGCAAGTTTAAACAGGAATGAATGAAAATATCAGTAAATAAACTAAAGTTTGGAGTATTACTACTACTACTATGTGATACGTGCTATCAAGTTTGGTTGGTCTCGTTTAATAACGTATTTTGTTTTTCTAAAAAAAGCCGATTATGATAAGATTGGATGACTAGCAGGACATGTTACTGCAGAATGGTATCCATGGAATATGTTAATGAAGATACTGATTGTGATGTAATGTTATTTCATTATTCAATATATGAAATATAAAACAGTGTTATTGTTCAGTTATTTGTTCACATATAAATGAGCTACGTTTTCCATTACAACAGTTAAATATATTATATAGCTCTGGTTCCATTTGGACATCCTCAGTGTACTGAATATGTGCATATATTTATTGTACAGAGACTATTACCGATTACCCTGTTGGCGTTTTAACTACAGCAGTTGCAGGTATCGACTTGTTGCCCTTTGTAGTTATGTGATGAATAAAATGGAAACTATTTGTCATTCCAGGGTTGCTTTTTTTATAGCATCCTTGTATTAGTCAGATTACAGAAATGGGGTAAATTATTACATTTTAACCTAATATAGGTACCACATTCAGGGTTGAAAAAATAATGATTTAAAAATAAATAAAAAATCGGATTTATTTGATTTAAATAAGATTTATTTGATTTTTAAAAAATCTGGTATATAGACATTTATACAGATGTTTATACTTATAAACTCTTTCAAACGTGTTCTATTCAAATCGATTTGGGTAATTGTCTTAACAGAGGGTACATGATTTTTGCTTATATAAAGACATTAGACAATGTCCACAAGGTCTGTGGCTGTAGCAGTGCTAATTATTGTTTGCTGAGAGGGTGGATTAGTACCTGACCAGGGCTCTATGTATTCTAAGGATCTCTAACCAGACTGCAAACTGGTACATTATTAAACAATTGTAGCCCAGACTGTCTCACTTGAGTCAACATACTGAATTGATAACAACTAGCACAAGCTCTAAGTGAACTTTAACTCAGGGCTACTGACTTGAAAAGATGCTCTGGAAGACAAGTTTGTGTGACTTCACTGCATTCAGAAAGGGAATAGCTCAAACATACACAATGTCATAAAATATTTGACTGTCAGGCTATCTGGTGTCAATACAGCTACACATGTGTGCGCACTTTGTGCTTTTGTATTAAAAAAACATTAAAAAAATTTGTTGATCTCGATGCTTGTAAACAATTATTTGTGTTAAATTCATATAAATCAGCGATTAAAAAAATCTAAAGTAAAAAAATCATAAATCAATGATTTTTTTGGGAGTGATTTAAATCAATGATTTAAAGCAAACAACCCTGACCACATTCGACCTATTAAGCATGCATGCCATAATTAACATACATGTAGGATCCATAATTGTAGTTTGACTAGTGTGGAACAACTGAAGTGTTAAACAGTTGGCACCACTTTTCAGTTGTTCTACACTAATCACCAAATTACATCACTAGTGTTAAACAGATACCTTTTGTCTAGAGAAAAAAAAACAGATTCTTTGACATATTTTCAGGGCCCAATAAGTGAACTACGCTTATTAGGTTGAATACGGTAAACACTGTATTCATGGTCGGTAATCCTTGTAATTGCCCAATGTCATTGACTACTAACTTGCTACCACCTACTACTGTCAACCATTCTGGCACTAACAGTGTAATTAAACTAGCACCAGTACTGTTGTTGACTGGGCGTTTTTCCTTTTGTAGAAAATAACATTTGTGATAGCATGTGTAGAAAATAACACCTATAATCAAGCAATGAATAATAAATCTCTTGAATGTTGTAATCAAAATATATAGCGAAACCCAATTCTGTTTACACCACTCAACATATACATTTCCCTGTCCCACGTCATAAGCCGGTTTTAATTTAAATATGACTTATGGCAACCAAGTCATAAGCCGGTTGTAATGTAAATATGACTTACGACAACTTGTAGTGTTTAATTTCATGATTTATCTTCACGAGTACAATAAAAAACAGATAAGCGAGCTTATAATTTTTGGCATGCATACACACACGTGCAAACAAGACACATTTTATTGGCTTAAAATATAAACAAACTTCCAAAAATACGTCAACCACTGAAAACAATATTATAAATAATATTATAAATATCACAATCGAGAAGTAAAAGTAAATTCGTGAACTACAAACCGGAAGTTGAAAGAAATGTATATATATATATATATATATACAAGTAATATAAACTATGAATAAATCCAACAGGAGTAAACGGAATAATAAAGTATCACAATGTGCTTGTTTTTTGTTTGCCTTCTTTTATCTGTGTTTGTGTGGGTTTTCTTGCATTTTAATTACTAACAATACATGTCCGGTTACATCTACGGACTGCCTAAGTTGTGCAGCACAAATGCGATAGTTCAATGGCGCAGACCTCTAACCGGAGTCGGACTATCGAATTGTTCGTGTCAGGGGTGAACTGCAAGGCAGAGAAGACACGTTCCGTCGGAACAGTGGCGGATCCGCGTCGAAACACTTCCAGAGCATCAACATTTCATCTGCACCACACGAGGCTGCAAAATGGAAATCTTTAATTAATGAACCCTAATTTGTTTAATATGATTTTATCGTAAGATGTTTATGAACATCGACCTTTCCGTTCAGTACGCTTGCAAACATCTGTCAACAATGTCCACGATTATCTGGATGAGGCGATCACGTGATGAGCATATCATTAACACCTGTAAATTTACGTTTCCGTCCGCGTGCAATGTAAATATGATATTCGCAATGAAAATTCTTAATAAACGTAACGGTCAAATTATATTAAAATAATTGTGGTTAATAAATCTAACGTCTGCAAAAAAATGCATGACTCAAGTGTGTTTATTCACGACACTAAATTAGTTAATCTTAAAATTAAACATATCTATAGATATGTACAATCTCGTTTTAACTTCATGCTAAGCTGTGTATACTAATTATGGTATTCGAATAATGATTGTACTTTAATGTATTATTATATTACAAGTATAGCTCAAATGTTTTTTTTATTACTGACGTACCGACAGTTTTACCGTCGGGGCTAAGAGCTAGAAAGAGCACGCGTCCGTCATGGGCAGACAGGGTGGCCACTGGACGGAGCTGAGGGTAGCTCCACAGGGTGACGTCATGGCGTTCACAGCCGTGTCCAGTCACGATCTCCCGATGTCGCGATGACCACAGCATGCAGCAGATCTACGGTGTAAACACTGAACATAAACTATCATTAAGAAGTTTCATTAAAGTTGTGAGAGATTCTAGTGAATTGTGAAAATGGAAATAAATTTACTGCGAACTGCAATCGCAATCCGGTTTATTTTTCAAGAAACGGTAATTTGTGTTGTATTAAACATTTAAGCCTGCATAAAAAAACTGGCCTAGTTCTCAAAATAGAGAACACTGTCAAAACTGTCTATTTAACAAGATTTGCCATCCAAGCCAAAGGCAAGTGAACAAGGAAGCCATTGGCTTATCGAGAGTCCAACAATTTTCATCTGTGTGTAACCCGCCCTCCTGAGATATGTGTCCAACTTGTTTTTAAACATATTCACGCTGCTAGCAGTTACACAATCCGTAGACAATTTGTTCCATTCATTTAAGTATATAACTATTTTAAGTTAACTTCGTAGAGATCTATCAACCACTAAGTGCATGATTATTTATAGCCTTTCTGACGATAAAATACATTTCTCTGACCTGCTAGCGATATTAATTTTCTTACCTGTGCGTGTGCGTTCATGTCCCTGTGGTTTCTAGCATTTAGAAAATACCTGGGCTAGTTGTTACAATTGTCAGTTAAGTCACTTTTTGTGGAAAAGTATGTTAGATGCATTTTTTTTCTGTCAACGTATACGTTAAGTTTATTATTCGTGTTAATAACATGTGCGGTACAATTGATATTCCATATAGTGGTTAGGTAGATATGTGAAGTTTCCCAGGCGCGGTCGACTGTAACAACTAGCCCAGTAAGCGGGGCAAGTTGTTACATCATACGGGGCACGTTGTTACAGCAAAGAACGTGTGGATCGCAAATCAAGTGTCACACGTACTTGATACTGTTATTACATTTATTGGATTATTCATATTTATACATCTTATACACAGTGTGCATAACAATGTAGGTGTTCTCAGCTTCATATATTAAGACTTTCATTTTTAGTTACCAAAGGGCACTCATTCCTCGTAATCTTACATAACAAACAAGTGTGAAAGGAACATGAATTATTGAATGAAGTATGAAATAATGAATGGCAATATATATATGAAATGCGACTTCTACGAGATTGAATGTTACACGCATGTACGCACTCACGCACACGCGCACGAACATCCACATTCCGATGAATCGTGCAATATTAATTAATTGCTCAAAAAGGGCTGTGCCATAAACAAATTAACAAGATCTAACAATATTGCTATATAAGGCAACCACCCAGATGGGAAGTGGACAAGGAAGCCATTGGCTCATCGAGAGTCCAACAAAAATTTATTTATGTGTAACCCTCCCTTCTGAGAAGTTTGTTAATTTTGTTGACGTTGCTATCATTTACAGTACTGGTTAAAAACCAGTACGCTGGGCTTCACAAGTGAAATAAAGCGTTCACACGTTGTGATTAAATAAGTTGTGTTCTTTCAGTCGTTGTCAACACACAACTCGCTGACATTGGAGCTGCCCAAGCGTTGTCACAGTTGTAACAACTTGCCCCAGTGCAAGTGTAACAACTTGCCCCAGTGCAAGTGTAACAACTTGCCCCAAACACAATTTATTTTTTTGCAGTTGAACGCACGTGGACGACAAGAAATCGTGTCTTTTTAGTTTAACATCTACTTGACATAACCCCTTAGGCCTATATTATATAGGAGACGTTATCCGATTTTCATTCACGAAACCTAAACAGAGGCTGCCTGAGATAATATAATGTAGGCTTACCAACAACAATTTTAGGTGGTTAAAAAGTAAGTTTTGTCCACACCTCGTTAATGTCGCCTTCTTAATTACCGATTTTTGGACATTGTGTCTGTTGGTGGACTTCCAACCAACTACTGACGATGGTGACTCCATATGTGTGCTATGTTTTCGTAAAACGACTTTGTAACAACTTGCCCCTGTATACAACTAGCCCCGGTCTCCCCCAAGTGACCTGCGAGTTTGTGTTCACTTCGGCCAGTTTGTTGCCGGAGTTGATGTTCCATATGCGTATGTAGCCGTCTCCCAGCCCGCCTCCAGTCGCCAGCACCGTCGACTGCCACGGACACCACGCCATCGCCTACGGACAAACACGCAACATCACGTCATGGCCTGTAGACGAATACACAACACCACGCCATCGTCTACGGACAAACACGCAACATCACGTCATTGCCTGCAGACGAATACACAACACCACGCCATCGTCTACGGACAAACACGCAACATCACGTCATTGCCTGCAGACGAATACACAACACCACGCCATCGCTACGGACAAACACGCAACATCACGTCATTGCCTGCAGACGAATACACAACACCACGCCATCGTCTACGGACAAACACGCAACATCACGTCATTGCCTGCAGACGAATACACAACACCACGCCATCGCTACAGACAAACACGCAACATCACGTCATGGCCTGTAGACGAATACACAACACCACGCCATCGCTACGGACAAACACGCAACATCACGTCATTGCCTGCAGACGAATACACAACACCACGCCATCACCTACGGACAAACACGCAACATCACGTCATGGCCTGTAGACGAATACACAACACCACGCCATCGCTACAGACAAACACGCAACATCACGTCATGGCCTGTAGACGAATACACAACACCACGCCATCGCTACAGACAAACACGCAACATCACGTCATTGCCTGCAGACGAATACACAACACCACGCCATCACCTACGGACAAACACGCAACATCACGTCATGGCCTGTAGACGAATACACAACACCACGCCATCGTCTACGGACAAACACGCAACATCACGTCATTGCCTGCAGACGAATACACAACACCACGCCATCGTCTACGGACAAACACGCAACATCACGTCATTGCCTGCAGACGAATACACAACACCACGCCATCGCTACGGACAAACACGCAACATCACGTCATTGTCTGCAGACGAATACACAACACCATGCCATCACCTACGGACAAACACGCAACATCACGTCATTGCCTGCAGACGAATACACAACACCACGCCATCGTCTACGGACAAACACGCAACATCACGTCATTGCCTGCAGACGAATACACAACACCACGCCATCGCTACGGACAAACACGCAACATCACGTCATTGCCTGTAGACGAATACACAACACCACGCCATCGTCTACGGACAAACACGCAACATCACGTCATGGCCTGTAGACGAATACACAACACCACGCCATCGCCTACGGACAAACACGCAACATCACGTCATGGCCTGTAGACGAATACACAACACCACGCCATCGCTACGGACAAACACGCAACATCACGTCATGGCCTGTAGACGAATACACAACACCAGGCCATCGCCGGCAAACAAACTTCCAACGTACGGGTTCCCCTATCTGGTTTGTCGACTAAAATGTGCAGTCATTTCTACAAGAAATTCAGGTAGGATGTCATATTGACGTAATTCGTGCATACTTATGTAATGAGTGTCACACAGTTGGGAAGAGTATTCAAATATCTTTCCATTGACACCTCACTTGCAATGGTGAGCAAATGTGTTGTTGATGATAAAATGGACTACTATCTTTCCCTACCCCCGTCCTTACTTTCAAGCCTGGTTGATGTCGCTGGTTGTATTGAACAACCAAAATACACGATTGCAGCAAAGGTGGCAAACAACTGAATTTCACATGTGTATGTTACAAGTTTCCTAAAAAAAACATTGTGGCATAAATTCCCTGGGGGGTCCCCTATCTGGCCCATGGACTGTTTATCTTTCCAGACGTATATAAACACAACCATCCCATATAGCATTTCCAACTTGGGCTAATGTTGGCCCAATGTATGCTGCTACATTGGTTCAATGTTGACATGTCATCATTGGGCCAATGTTAGCCCAATCATGGCAATCCGTTGCCTAGGCCGGCATTGGACCAACATTGGTATTCCAAGACTGGTCCATTATTGGGCCAATGTTTGCATACCACCATTGGCTCAAGGTTGACATACCAATATACGGCCATGCAATGGTTACCGACGTAACATGCCAATACTACCGTTCTTTGCCAATATTGGCCCAAGCTAGTACATGTAATGCTATATAACATTTGCTACTCGACTTACCTTTATGGAGGCGTTGTGTGCCCGTATTCGCTGGTGCGTCGTCTTCTGATGTATGTGCCACACGTGCAGTTGGTGGTCGGTGCCGCCACTGGCCAGATAGTGACCGTCTGGCGACACTTTGAGGCCACACACGCCGCCATTGTGTCTAAGCTTGGTGAACGACGTCACGCCGGTTCGCTGGTCAATCTGCTGCACACAGCCACAATTCTGGCCGCTGTCGACGAACATAACAATCGGCGATTAAAGGTACATACAAAGTGTGATTGTTTTATTCTAAAATCTTGTTACACAGTACTGTCGAACCTCGATATTAAGATCACCTACTGGGGCAAAGTGATATGAATAGCGACGTGGCGAGACTAATGTCCTATACTTTAATGTTATGGAAATAATAACTAGATGCCAACGCTTAGGGTTTACCGGGAGGTCTTGAGGGTCTTATAGGCGAGCGTAGGAGACATTCCTTACGGCTTTGAGCTTTTTGAACAAAGCTAAAATTTGTGTCACGTATGCGTGGACGCCCGGTCGACGAATACGGACCCAGGTCAATAGAAGATGGAGTGACGTCACGATGCTAGCTGCTAATCTATCGAAGTGGAGCCTTTGACTGCCTCGTGCGTCTCCAGAGTCCAGACGCGGAACATGATGAGCGAGTGAGTGAGTGAGTGAGTGAGTGAGTGAGTGAGTGAGTGAGTGAGTGAGTGAGTGAGTGAGTGAGTGAGTGAGTGAGTGAGTGAGTGAGTGAGTGAGTGAGTGAGTGAGTGAGTGAGTGAGTGAGTGAGTGAGTGAGTGAGTGAGTGAGTGAGTGAGTGAGTGAGTGAGTGAGTGAGTGAGTGAGTGAGTGAGTGAGTGAGTGAGTGAGTGAGTGAGTGAGTGAGTGAGTGAGTGAGTGAGTGAGTGAGTGAGTGAGTGAGTGAGTGAGTGAGTGAGTGAGTGAGTGAGTGAGTACAGTAACGTTGTTTGTGAAACGCGTGTCCTTCTGACAAAACAATAACAACAACATAATGAGTTGGCCAAATAATGTGTACCTGACCATTACCTATAGAGGGCGCTCTCGTCGGGCGCCCACGCGAGGACATCGACGCTGCCGGCGTGTGTACACGTATGGCGGGACTTGAGTTGTAACAGCTGGTCCTTGTCAACGTCCCACAACTACGGCAAGTCACACACACAATCAACGAGTATCGTTACACTTGACAAACACAGGTATCCATTCAACGTTGTGGTCAGCATAACTTTGAGAGGAGACTTGTATTTGTTGAATATACAACAAGGCAACACATTGCATGTGGGGTTAGACCAGATTGCAGGTGGGGACAGACCTCATTGCAGGTTGGGACAGACCACATTGCAGGTGGGGACAGACCTCATTGCAGATGGGGACAGACCTCATTGCAGGTGGGAAAGACAACATTGCAGGTGTAGACAGATAGCACTGCAGGTGGGGACAGACAACACTGCAGGTGGGGACAGACCACGTTGCAGGTGGGGAAAGACAACATCGCAGGTGGGAAAAGACAACATTGCAGGTGGAGAAAGACAATATTGCAGGTGTTAAAAGACAACATCGCAGATGGGGACAGACAACATCGCAGATGGGGACAGACAACATTGCAGGTGGGGACAGACAACATCACAGGTGGGGAAAGACAACATTGCAGGTGGGGAAAGACAATTTGCAGGTGGGGAAAGACAACTTGCAGGTGGGGAAAGACAACATTGCAGGTGGGGACATATGACATTGCAGGTGGGGACAGACCACATTGCAAGTGGGACACGCCACATTGTAAGTGGGGATAGACCATATTGCAGGTGGTGACAGACTTAATTGCAGGTGGGAACATACCTCATTGCAGGTGAGGAAAGACAACATTGCAGGTGTGGACAAATAGCATTGCAGGTGGGGACAGACTACATTGCAGGTGGGGACAGACCTCATTGCAGGTGGGAAAGACAACATTGCAGGTGTAGACAGATAGCACTGCAGGTGGGGACAGACAACACTGCAGGTGGGGACAGACCACGTTGCAGGTGGGGAAAGACAACATCGCAGGTGGGAAAAGACAACATTGCAGGTGGAGAAAGACAACATTGCAGGTGTTGAAAGACAACATCGCAGATGGGGACAGACAACATCGCAGATGGGGACAGACAACATTGCAGGTGGGGACAGACAACATTGCAGATGGGGAAAGACAACATCACAGGTGGGGAAAGACAACATGGCAGGTTGGGAAAGACAATTTGCAGGTGGGGAAAGAAAACTTGCAGGTGGGGAAAGACAATATTGCAGGTGGGGACAGATGACATTGCAGGTGGGGAAAGACAACATTACAAGTGGGGAAAGACAACATTACAGGTGGGGAAAGACAACATTGCAGGTGGGGACAGATGACATTGCAGGTGGGGATAGACAACATTTCAGGTGGGGACAGACCACACTACAGGTGGAGACAGACCACATTGCAAGTGGGACACACCACATTGTAAGTGGGGATAGACCATATTGCAGGTGGTGATAGACTTCATTGCAGGTGGGAACAGACCTCATTGCAGGTGAGGAAAGCCAACATTGCAGGTGTGGACAAATAGCATTGCAGGTGGGGACAGACTTCATTGCAGGTGGGGACATACAACATTGCAGGTGGGTAAAGACAACGCTGCAGGTAGGAAGACATAATTGCAGGTGGGGACAGACTACATTACAGGTGGAGACAGACCACTTTGCAGGTGGGGAAAGACAACATTGCAGGTGGGGACAAACCATTTTCCAAGTGGGGACAGACCGCCATCAGAATGCATCCGCCATTACCCAGAGCACTTTTGCAACGTTTAAAACATGTTGAGTAAAGTTGTGTCCTGCTACTGAATTAGACTTTTCCAACGATGACAATGGACAGATGGTGACCTCTGCGTATCAACATGGCCGTCATTATGCCGAACAACATCGAATAGGATCGAAAATGGAGGGATATGAGGATTTTGTGAGTTTTTTCGGAAACAACTATGTAAGGCCTGTTGGACAACTTTTCCAAAGGGACCCGGGAATGCTTTAATGGCAAAGCTACCTGTGGTTCACTCCATGTGTTACATTCGTGCAGAGGCACTACATCGACGAGACGCAGTCAATGACGTGTGACTGCGGGGAACTCCAGACAATGTCCTGCTACTAGTACCTCCTTTGCTGCCGACTACTGGACGAGCCGTGCACACAGGAAGACGTCACGGACGAGGGAAAGGCATGCTTCAGAAAATACCAACACATCGTGTGAAGTAAACAAAAAGAAGACCCCAGGTACTTACAAGAATGTGACCATTGTCCAAGCCGAGTGCCAGATGGCTGCCGTTGGGCGCCCACGCCAGGGAACACACGAGAGTCGTCGAATCCTCCGTATTGAGTGGAATCATGTTACACTTCCCCGACTCGCTGTTCCAACTGTACACGAGGTTCCCGAGGGCTACCGCAATGTTGTTGGTGCAGCTCCAGTCGAGCACATTAGTGTCTGAAGCAACGACAGATGGGGTAGTCTGTGTCTGACGAACGGCTGGTCTGATGCAGAGTTTTAGCGTTAATGGGTACGGATGCACTCTTGCCAGATAAGTGGAGTACATAAGGTGTTGCTAGTGACGGAGAGTGACATTTTAATGGTGTTTATTGTAGGACAGACTATCTGACATGTAAAAAATATGACAACATAAAATTGGGTTTCGAACAGACCCCTCGAACGCCCTTGAATCCGCCACTGGAAGTCGTATGGCGCGTTTTTTGCCTTGGGATTTTAGATAGTTTGGCGTCACATTTGCGAATAAAATCGTAAAATTCCAACAGTCGTTGTATTTGGTGCCGTACACAATGTTACTCATGGCGCCGTACATAATGTTACTCATGGCGCCGTACATAATGTTACCCATGGCGCCGTACATAATGTTACTCATGGCGCCGTACACAATGTTACTCATGGCGCCGTACACAATGTTACTAATGACGCCGTACACAATGTTACCCATGGCGCCGTACACAATGTTACTCATTGCGCCGTACACAATGTTACTAATGGCGCCGTACACAATGTTACTAATGGCGCCGTACACAATGTTACTCATGGCGCCGTACACAATGTTACTAATGGCGCCGTACTCAATGTTACTCATGGCGCAGTACACAATGTTACTCATGACGCCGTACACAATGTTACTCATGGCGCCGTACACAATGTTACTCATGGCGCCGTACACAATGTTATCCATGGCGCCGTACACAATGTTACTCATGGCGCCGTACACAATGTTACTCATGGCGCTGTACACAATGTTATCCATGGTGCCGTACACAATGTTCTAGAAAGCCATACTCTACAAAACTAGAGACCTGGAGGCTAAGAGGAGAGCAAATAGATGTTTTTAAAAATATTGAACGATTATGAAGATATTGATAGGAATATGTTCTTCAAACTTAAAGAAAGCAGTAGAACCAGAGGACACAAAGCAGCATTAGTTATGGAACAGTGTAGGTTGGATATGAGAAAGTAAAAATTTTCACAGAGAGTGATAAGTGATTGGAACAAACTGTCAACTGATTGTTTTAATACTAGTAGTGTGAATACGTTTAAAATAGAATTGACAGATATCTGATAAGAACGGGCTTTACATGGATGAAACAATTGTTGGACTCTCGATAAACGAATGGCTTCCTAGTCCAATTGCGAGCATATGAAATGAAATGGTGAGTGGTGCCACTGGTGGGGAGCTCGAAAACAGGTGAATGGTGGACGGTCATATAACTATCCGACAGATGGAGACACTGAATATTATTTCACTGTCTTTCGAGTAGTAACGCACAGTACGCATTACTCACGTACTAGGTAGACTCGTCCGCCCCACTCTTGGTCTCTTGGGCGGACGTCCACACCTGATTTTTTCAAACGCCTATTTGGGCTTTCCGTAGACAAATGGCTACGGAACTAATAACTTAAGTTTTAAAACCGATACGCACTAACTGTTTCACATATGTATTCCGTGACATACAACCGACACTTGGGCGTCAAGAAACTGAAGAAATGTGCTCCAAATAATTATTTATGAGTACATGTATCGGTCACACAGAAAAGATTTCACAAATAGCCGCCATACTTTGCACGTGATGTGGCCTTTGGGTGACATGATCAAATGCGATTTCGTGTAAAATGAGGCCAGAGTGGGCCAACAGTACAGACATAAATAAAACACCCGTTAGTAAGTTAGTAGTTTATAGGGGGATGATTAATGATGTAATTATATGGCCAGCAGACGGCAATTCTTAGCGTGACCTTATATAGATCTACGAGAATCCCGTTTGGTAATATCGCTCACAACAACATCCGGTTATATACAAATGTTGACAAGCACATGCGTTCTGACAAAAAGCTAACAATTTCACACTTTTACACGGTTATTGTCAGGTAACTTTAGTGATATACATATAAGAATGCATACATACATGAAATACGTGTTTATTGCTCTGTTTATGGCGTTTTTGTAAGGTTTCACGTTTCATGAAAATACTTACGTTTCCGCCGAGCGAGACATTCGCCTAACAACAGCAACAGCCAGATAGAAAAAAATTGTACGGCGATTGACTTTGCCTACTCACGTAACAAATACAAAATAGGCCTAATAAATTGCTTCGGAAATGGATGCAATTTTTTTCCAGTAGTTTTCCCCATGTAAAGGCCCAGCTAGAGGTATAATATAAGGCTTACGCTCCTGTGTATATTTTAATCCTTGGTTGGACAAGGATTAAATAACGATTAGTTACCTAGCGTCCGTGCAGCGTGAGCAGGATAGGGGAGACTGGGGCTAGTTGTATACAAGGGCAAATTGTTACAGAGTCGTTTTACGAAAACACTGCACACATGTCGAAATACCATCGACACACTGCCCAAAAATCTAGGGTTAAGAAGACGAAATTTACGAGGTATGGATAAAAATGACTTTTATACTACCTAAAACTGTTTTGGCATGTCCATATAATAATTATCATCTCACGCAACCACTTTGTTTCGTGAATGCAACTTGAAGCATGTCTACTATATAGTATAAGTGGTTCAACTCAACTGCAAAATTGTGTTTGGGGCAAATTGTTACAACTGTAACAAGGCTCGGGCAGCTCGTACCGATGGCTCAGCCAGCGAGTTGTTACAACTGTAACAAGGCTCGGGCAGCTCGTACCGATGGCTCAGCCAGCGAGTTGTTACAACTGTAACAAGGCTCGGGCAGCTCGTACCGATGGCTCAGCCAGCGAGTTGTTACAACTGTAACAAGGCTCGGGCAGCTCGTACCGATGGCTCAGCCAGCGAGTTGTGTGCTGACAATGACTGAATGAACACAATTTATTTAACCACGACGTGTGAACGCTTTATTTCACTTGTGAAGCCTATCGTACTGGAACGGGTACTGTAAATGCCAGCAGCGTCATATAAAAAATTACAAATATCTCAGAAGGGCGGGTTACACATAGATAAAAACATTTTGGGGGCTCTTGATACGCTAATGGCTTCCTTGTCCAGTTGCCATCTGAGTGTTTTGCCTTGGATGGCAATCTTGTAAAAACAATTTATGGCACAGCCCTTTTTGAGCAATTAATAAATATTGCACAGTACATTAAAATTGTGGATGTTCGTGCGCATGTGCATGAGTACGGGCGTGTGGGTCTCATTCAATCAAATAAAAGTCGCATTACATATTTATTGCCATTCACTATTTCATGCACCGTTCAATAATTTACATTCCATTCATAATTGATTGTTATGTAAGAATCCGGGGAATGAGTGTCATTTGTTAATTAAAACGAAAAACTTAATATACGAAGCTGTGAACACCTACATTGTTATGCACACTGTGCAAAATATACATAAGTGTGTATAATCCAATTAATGTAATAACAGTATTATGTACGTGTGACACTTGCTTTGCGATTCATACGTTCTTTGCTGTAACAACGTGCGCCGTATGATGTAACAACTTGCCCCACTTACGGGGCTAGTTGTTACAGTCGACCGCGTCTGGGAAACGTCAGATATTTATCTAACGACAATACGGAATATCAATGGTATGGTAAATTTTTTAACACGAATAATAACATAAATAATGCATCTAACACACATTTTGCAAAAGTTACTTTAACTGAAAATTGTAACTAGTCCAGGTCTCCCGTATAGAGTGGAACAATTGTAACAACTAGTCCAGTTCTCCCGTATAGAGTGAAACAATTGTAACAACTAGTCCAGGTCTCCCGTATAGAGTGGAACAATTGTAACAACTAGTCCAGGTCTCCCGTATAGAGTGAAACAATTGTAACAACTAGTCCAGGTCTCCCGTATAGAGTGAAACAATTGTAACAACTAGTCCAGGTCTCCCGTATAGAGTGGAACAATTGTAACAACTAGTCCAGTTCTCCCGTATAGAGTGAAACAATTGTAACAACTAGTCCAGGTCTCCCGTATAGAGTGGAACAATTGTAACAACTAGTCCAGGTCTCCCGTATAGAGTGAAACAATTGTAACAACTAGTCCAGGTCTCCCGTATAGAGTGAAACAATTGTAACAACTAGTCCAGGTCTCCCGTATAGAGTGGAACAATTGTAACAACTAGTCCAGTTCTCCCGTATAGAGTGAAACAATTGTAACAACTAGTCCAGGTGTCCCGTATAGAGTGGAACAATTGTAACAACTAGTCCAGTTCTCCCGTATAGAGTGAAACAATTGTAACAACTAGTCCAGTTCTCCCGTATAGAGTGGAACAATTGTAACAACTAGTCCAGTTCTCCCGTATAGAGTGGAACAATTGTAACAACTAGTCCAGGTCTCCCGTATAGAGTGGAACAATTGTAACAACTAGTCCAGTTCTCCCGTATAGAGTGGAACAATTGTAACAACTAGTCCAGGTGTCCCGTATAGAGTGGAACAATTGTAACAACTAGTCCAGTTCTCCCGTATAGAGTGGAACAATTGTAACAACTAGTCCAGGTCTCCCGTATAGAGTGGAACAATTGTAACAACTAGTCCAGTTCTCCCGTATAGAGTGAAACAATTGTAACAACTAGTCCAGGTGTCCCGTATAGAGTGGAACAATTGTAACAACTAGTCCAGTTCTCCCGTATAGAGCGAAACAATTGTAACAACTAGTCCAGGTCTCCCGTATAGAGTGGAACAATTGTAACAACTAGTCCAGTTCTCCCCTACAGAGTGGAATGTCTGTCTTTCATCGGGTCTTTTAAAGACACAACCACGCATCTACGGGTATTTTACAGATAAAATGCTGAGACAAGGAAAGCCAGTCGTAGTGGTCAACAGAAAATGCAATATAGTGAATCACCCACAGAAGTCGTCTCGGATGTCCGGCATGTCCAGGACGCGGTCAGGCGAATTGGGGATGTATCGCTTGGTTTTAGTCTTCTTCGGCGTGTTCAAGCTCAGCTCGTTGTACATCCGCTCAAGACCCCTCATGCGGCCTGGTGGTGGCATCACATAACTCAAATCACGATACTGTCAGTGCTCACTTGAAACTAGAAAGATGGTGAAGTTCACATTGCAATGTGCCGGATGGAAATTTTTTATTGTCACAAAGTGATACATTTTCCACAAATTTACTTATTATTACCTACTTAATGACGTCATCCTCGTTTGTACTGATTGCGAAAATGAGGTAAAATTAAAACCTTTGGGATATGATCAAACAATTGCGTGATCGTGAAGATGAACTATCATGGAAAATGTCGAGTAATATAATATCTACGTACGTTACAGTTCAGTAATATAATATCTACGTATGTTACAGTTCAGTAATATATTATATACGTACGTTACAGTTCAGTAATATAGTATCTACGTACGTTACACTTCAGTAATATAATATCTACATACGTTACCGTTCAGTAATATATTATCTACATACGTTACAGTTCAGTAATACATTATGTACGTACGTTACAGTTCAGTAATATATTATCTACGTACGTTACAGTTGACTATGTATAAATTATGCATACATTGTGGTCGTCCGGTGGAAAATGGTTGTCTAAAGCCAATACCCAGCTGTACATCAACTTACATTTGATTGTAGGCTCTGTTCAGGATTCTCATTATGGAAAATCTAGCAACAACAAGGAATTGTCGGTCCCGATTAAAAGGTAGGCCCTACCTCAAAATCATAAGCTGGAACCTGGTTTGACATGTATTTGTCTACGGGCGTTATCCATTGGGTAAGTAGGACTAGTGTATGCATTCTATTTCTGTTACCTTCTGTTTGTGTTGAGTTAATATCATGTCCTGACCTGAGGTAGTGGTGAAAATAAATTGCCTTACGGAATTCGTGACACGAAAACATCACTGCAAATTGAGCTGAACTTCGAAACACTTCCTCAACATATGTTGTAGGCATGATGTTTTCGTTCATCGAAAGTATACGTTACATGAAGAAGCCGAGGAGTTACTCGCACCCATGCGGTACAGAAAGCTCGTGTAATATCACAGCAAACCAATCAGATAAGTCTCATGAATGTCCGTGCAAGGAATTTTAACAATCTCGACAGTCCAGTCACACGTAAGCTACACACAAGCACGAAGGATGTAGAGCACCTAGAAAATGTACAGACGCGAGCCACAATGCTGGAATGTTCACCCACACAGAGGGAAAACCTGATTAACTGTTGCAAATTCCTACAAAAAGAGAGGCAACTATTTATTATGGAATTTTTTTCAGTTAGCAGATACCAGATCAATTCGGCTGAACTCGTTGAAACTCTACAATATGTGATCAGGATTACAGATTAGACAGAAAATGTTCAGCTAAAGGGTACTGAGCCACGGGAATGAGTTGTCGGACCATGTTGGGAATGAACAAATGTGGGACACAACAAGTCCAGCTTGTAAAATTCCATTAAGTGTGTGAGCTCACCGGTCGACGAGCTCTTGGCCGGAGAAAATGTTAGGATGTTGTCGTCCCTGGTCAGACTACAGCGGGACGAGGCTGGGGAGGCGGAACATTGCGGGGAACAAGCGCCGTCGGAGCAGGCGCTCTCGACCGGCGACATCAGCTTGTAGTAGGCCGACTCGAAGTCGGAGTTGCGCCGATTCGGGATGAACCGGTCCAAGGAACGGGTGGGGGACGCCGTGAAGGAGCAAGAGCGACGCAGACGACATATTTGTGAGATCCTCGCCGGCGTGTTGACGCTCATGTTGCAGCGGTTACCGCGCGCCACATTGCTGCTGTCGGTCATAGCCACAACGGCGGGAAGTCGGCGAGAGAGACGACGTTGTTGCCGGGTGCGTGGTAATGTTATGGCGTCGTCGGAATGCCGCCTTATCAGTTACGTCGTGTGTGCAATCAAGCGTGCCGTGAGACAGGTGCGTGCGTGTGTACACAGGCGTGACCATCAGGTGGACAAGTCCACTATCGCCAACACGAGGGATGGCACTGTGAGTTTGGTGGGCCAGCCACCATATAGGTGAGCGTGGTGTTGCATTTAGGAACCGACATGTTAAAGTGAAGAGCTATGTTTATTCGCGGGCGATAAGCGACTGCCCGATAGCTCTAAATGCAGTAGTAGGCCTACGGGAAACAAAACATTAGCGATACACATGAACAAACGCTCTAAAAAACACGCAAAGCATCAATCCACACTTTAGACGATAATCTGCATGGGTGGAATAACAGAGACGATAATCTGCATGGGTGAAATAACATAGACTATAATCTGCATGGGTGGAATAACAGAGACGATAATCTGCATGGGTGGAATAACACAGACGATAATCTGCATGAGTGGAATAACAGCGAATAAAACGCTACACAGTCGTCGCTTTATCCTGGTTTGTACGCGTAGTCTAGGTTACCTGATTTTCATACAACTGCGCATGCGCTTATCGGTCGCGCTGGTTAACATGTCAGCCCTCAGTCAACCGGATAAATGACCGGTATATCCCACTTTTAAAACACATTCTGACTAAGCCACTGGCGTGATATTCTTGATTTGAGTTCCACATGGTTAGTCTTTATTATATCTTTGAGGTGCATAGCCCCCGAACAATGACTTATTTCGCTTTAATTAATCCAGCCCACTGCGACCCCGCTTCAAATGGACATGATACGGTAATATAAACATTCTCAACGTAACAGCCCAGGGCCCCGTGTCACGTGCGACCCCCGCCAACACTTAGCGCTGCAACCAGCACATTTACTGATAGTCTCGATCACCCAGTTTCTGGGTACATACATAATTAGCTAATTACGATGTCATCCGGGCATTTGGCTAATATTATTAATAAAAAT
>OY759265.1:23234924-23457424 GCA_963662155.1 Lamellibrachia columna | reverse complement strand
AATGATGACGTTGCCCTCGTAGTCTGAGCCGTCGTTGTCGTGATGGGCGCCGTTGGTAATGTCTGTCCTTCCGGTAAGAAGTACGTCTTGAGCATAGCTGCAAAACAAAACCTTGGTAAGTACGTATATCCAATAGTAAGTTATCAATAGTAACGGTTTCCAGTAGCTGTTTCGGGTCGTCGAAATGTCACAGCTTTCGTTGTTATGTGAACCGAAAATCGTAAATAGAATGTGCGTGTATTGTTTCTGTCAAACTATCCACGTGTTATTCTGTGGTAAAGGAAGACGTATTCCTGCAGCAGCGGGGGTGATTCTATAACATAACAACACCACAAAATCAGGTAAGGAACTTTGATTCAGAGATCCACCAAATACTTAAGAGTTTTGTGAAAGCGTCCTACCTATGCGGGGTCAACATCCAAGTGTTACACAAATATCTAGACTAGAAATAGAAATTTACGTATTGCCTTTCTCGGACATCCCGGGCAATAAGTTGCGCCAACCCTCACGGCTGCTTCACAATAGGCAAATATGGAGTAGCCGATGTTGACACCAATAATCGCATGAACATTATACAGACAGAAACCTGTATGGAGATTGGAGATCAACTCTATATTATAAAAGGCTGAGGTTATATCAGAGTTGCCCCCAGTCCACTCTACTATATGGTTAAGTCTCAGTCATCACCTGTATGCTGACAACACACAAGTTTATATATCACATTCACAAAATAATGCAGAAGCATCTTTTCTGATTTTAAGTGATTGTTTCACTGACATCTTGTTTTGGATGGAATCCAGTAAGCTGAAGCTTAACCCAGATAAAACAGACCTTATTTTTATTGGCACTAAGCAACGACGAAATAGGGTCATCAGCCATTTTCCAGTTAAACCGTTTGGCAGTGATACATCACCATCAGATACCGTTCGTAATCTAGGTGTTGTCTTTGATAGTGACTTCAAATTTTGCCAGCATATTTCTCAAGTATGCAAATCCTGTTTCTACCGTATACGTGATCTCCGTCAAATTCGGCGTCACATATATTAATATACTGCTAAAACAATATCAAGAGCACTAACTAGTAGCCGCCTTGACTATTGTAATTCACTACTAAACACAATTGCTAAAGAGACTTAGCTAAACTCCAACGAGTACAAAATTGCCTTGCACGTGTGGCGTGGGCGCCTCGTTTTTCATCATCACTCCCACTACTTAAACAATTACACTGGCTTTCTGTTACTTATCGAATCAATCTACTCTTACATATTGTGCTCTATCTACACAACAACCACCCTACTTGGCTAGTCTCCTGCATCTTTCAAATATCCTTAGGCAGTTCAGATCATCCATTTCACGAAAAACTTATTGATCCTAGAACAAAACTTAACTTGGGTAAACGTGCTTTCTCCGTCGCTGCGCCTACGGTCTAGAACGAACTATACATCACTTTGAAAACATCTGAAACTATAGCTACCTTTCCAAAAAAAACCATATTTATTCCAAATTGCATTTCCACCATAAATCTTCTGTGGTCCCCCGTTCTAATAGTGACTTTTGCGCATCCCTGTTCACGATTATGCTTAATGATTCTGTTTTGTTGCGCCTCTGAGCTTAGGTTCCTGAGGATATAAACGCCATATAAGTTAATTATTGTTATTAATAATAATATTATTATCATTATTATAAAGAACTGCTGAAATTAACTTCACAAACTAACGAGAATGATATGCCCACCACAAGAAGATGGAGATGGATCGGCAACTTTTGCGAAAGAGGATGACATTATAACAAAAACAACCTTGTGATGAACCCCCGAAGGAAAACGAAAACGAAGACGACCAAAAACAAACTGGAGGAGAGTTGTGGAGGGGGAAGTACAAGAAATTCAGGCTCCACACACAGGCTGCAGACCGACTGAAGTGGATATGTCTTGTTTCTGCCTTATGCGCCAGTAGGCACGAAGACGATTGAGTAGGTAGGTAGGTAGGTAGGTGAAGCATGTGTTGATAATCATACCTGGCGTTATTCCAATGGACTTCTTCCGGAAGATAAAATCCCGATATCGGACCCGGTTTAAATACGTAGGCACGGGTTGCAGGGCAGCCATGAACCCTGCTGTGACGTCATCAGCTGTGTACCTAGACGGTGCTACCACCAGCGGCGGCTCCACTGTCACATTCTCACTGAACATCAAGCGGAAGTGAATCTTCACACTTGTGCCAGCAAAGGTTCTGAAAAACGCAAGACAGCTGCTGAAAAGTGTCAATTAAAATTGAGCTTGTGTATAATTCCAGTCGGTCTTTTGTTCAAAGCATTTTGGTTGACTGTTGTAGTTCTTAAAATTGAAGAAAATATTACGGACCAATGTCACAAGACAAGACGAAAAAGAAATACGGCTTGCGACCGTCACTATAATATATGTGAAATCTGCTGTAACGTATCGGTTGTTTATGACATACTAGCCGAGTTGCCCGGGAGAAAAGGTAGTCACTGCGAGAGCTTATGACTCTTTGCAGTACCCAGTCAAGTTTTGGTAGGGCGATGGCAATGGCAGTGATGTCTACAACTTCATGCCACCAAACGCATGTGAACGTTTGACGTTGATCACGTAACTCGGGACAATCGCAGAAAACACGCATAGCGTTGCCAACAATTGTACGTAACTACGAACTCCTACTGTTGTTCCGAGTTACGTAATATACGTCAAACGTCCACGTAGATTCCTTCGTAATACCTCCACCCTGCTGAATTTCGAAACTTTTTTAACGCACCAACCATCCCCTTGACCCCCGCCGGGCACACGTACAACAGTTCAGCCCCATACACACGAAACTGACCTAGATATGATTGAACAGACAGACAAACACAGACACAAACACGTACGATTCGAATCTGCATTTCGGCCCAAATCGACAACTTCACCGGCCTAATTACAAATACAAGTTCAACATAAAAGGTTTAAGCTTAATACTGTTGCTGGGTCAACGACATTAGCGTTCTCGATATAGAGCACGTCAATTAATGCGTTCTTTTTGAAGCTTACAATGCCAGCGACTCACGTGTAGAGGTAATTTAAAGGCATATGGTCTGATAGTGTTATCGTGAAATCATGTTACATAATATAAACTATATAATTATGTTCTAACCTCTTCACCATCCAAACGTGTCTTAATGAAATACGCGAAAAAAGTATATCATTTGACCTATGTGTGTTTATGAATACAGCCGTACTAGTTTATCTACCTTAGGGTTCAGTACATTCGTTCACCTCCGCCTGCAAAGTAAACACGGTATTCGACCCGAAACATTAAAATTAAACAAGAAATCAAAGTTAATTAATTAAAACACATGTGTGCGGTCAAACAATCAGACTTTGCACCTTTAATACGACACGTTACAACGTCTACAATCAGATATTGAAAGAACATAAGCTGACTTCGTATCGTGTTAGCTCTTCATTCGTGACATGACGTGGAATGCATTTCTCGTAAGCGTTAGATGAGTCCAGCTATGCTATGCAATAGTGTGCTACGATTGGTAAATCCCACTGCTCGTGCGACAGAATCGGAACTAATTTAGAACACGTCCTAAACTTGGCATCGTACGAGTGACTCGTATCCGAGAGACTCGTACGGACTGACACACGCTACGAGTTGATCGTTTGCGATGTAATCGGATGGTTTCATCCGAGTACCGTGTAGCAGCCGTTTTATGCGTCATTTTGCACTTACGTCATCTGTGTGACGCGACAGCCCGTGTAGATGGCGCTCAACCTGCTCTGTCTGTACAGATCATTCACCTGCAACATTACAATAATACCGTTTTGACACAACAATTAAGGTATGTCAAACGCTCAATAATCCTGTGTTATGTTTTTAACTTAATTGCATTGGTTTCGACACATTCCTTGTCGCTGGAAACGTTTCTCTCATGATGTGTTTCTAAACCATGGAACAGTGTTTGCTCTGCAACTATTTTCTGCATTTTTGTATACAGTGCTGTTGACCACACACGTAGACATGACGTGTACTGTTTTACCAGGTAGCTGGGTTGGATCAAGGAAATACTACATCATATAGAAGTCATATAGAAGTCATATAGAAGTTATATAGAAGTCATATAGAAGTCATATAGAAGTTAAATAGAAGTCATATAGAAGGTGAGACGACAAGATCCTCCTCCTCATTCTCCTCCTCTTCATCATCATCAGTGAAAACCACAACAATTTAAACATGATCTAACAAATCATCATCATCATCATCATCATCATCATCATCATCATCATCATTACACATACGCACGCACGCACGCACACACACGCACGCACGCACACGCACACACAAACTGTATTTCGTGAATATCATGAAAACATGTATTTCATGAACAACTCAAGTCGCCACGCTGCTGTAGTTAACTCACAGCGGTCGTGTAGACCCTCCCTAGTCGCTCGTGGTCCCTGTTGGGGTGCGCTCTGTGCGGACCCATGTACGACGCGTATTTCCCAGCAACGACGATAGCGACGCATTGAAATGCATTGGACACTGCAAATACGATTAACGTTCTGAATTCGAGGAAATCGGATCGAAACAGAGAACATTGTAATATATCGAGAAAACAATGGAAACAATCGCACGAACGGAATAAACAGTTCTTGATAGTCGAGAAACCCACAATGTGTATAATAATGTCATTAACACTGTACATGTATCTGTTCCTTTCTAGAGTTTTAATGTTCTTTTGGCAATGTGAATACGACGATGATGAAGCACATTCAAGTATTGTGTGGATTAATTATTACAATGTGTGGATCAATTATTGTATGAAACGTTCACCTTTGACACTGATCCTGGGCGCACTCGTTGTCGCCGACGACACGACGGCATTGACTGTGCTCTCGATGGCGGTCGTCGCACCGAACGTCTGTTCTGATGACTTCATCCCGCCCGACATGGTCGTCGATGACGTCATCTTCGGGTGGATCTCCTTCGGGTGTTTCGAAAGCACTGCGAGTACAGCAATGAACGCAATGACGTCATCTTCGCCCCAGTCAGCATATTGGTGATGCTTGTAGCGATATTGAAATGTACAATTAAGGTATACAGTGTATGTCTGATTGTAAAATTGTAATTGAATAATGGTTGTTAGAATCGCCCCATATGGCAGGAAATCTTTCGTCATTTTCCAAACGCCCTTTCGATCTCCCGTTTTCAAATAAAAAGCTCCCACTTTTGTCGCATTTGATGTAACGATTTTTTTGCATTGAATTTCAGGTGTTGGGGCTTGATTGTATTTATTTTCATGCGATTGTACGATGTACTAATTATGGTTGCATAGCAACTTGAGAAAGCCGACACATGAAAATCTCTTCACTTGCAAATGTGCACGTATTTTCGCAGGCGGGACGGATGAAGAAATATATCAGCTCTCTTTCGTAATTCGGGTAAAAACATTCAATATGTAGCGCCATCATAGGAAAATATTCGTTAAAACCTCCTTGAACAGATCTCCCGCTAGTTGTTTGTGCCAACTTGAAAGGTCTGGTTTGTTAGAAACGTACGTGCGTGCGTGTAACAAATACCTGCAAAGCGAAGCACGAGCGCTATGGCGACGGCAAAGAGCAGCACCAACATCACAACGACGCCGAGTATGAGCCGGCGTCGAGTCGGGGATTTCTGCTTCCGGTTGTCGTACAGGCGCAGGTCGTCTTCTTCCGGTTCCGTCGTTTGACGGTAGATTCTCTCCCCAGTCGACGACACGTCATCCTCAATCTCGTTCACCTGCGGGCTGTAGCCAGGATTTTGAAACGAGAATAACTGCAAGAAACGAGAGTACACGTGCGAGTAATGTACGTCAACAGCACTCAAGCGTCTGGCTTGCGACTTTACGTGTTCAATTACACGTATATTTAAATATGCAAGGCATGTTCACCTTTATTCTTCGTTTTTCGGTGAATAGGTCCCTTGATGTGACTAACAATTCACAAATAGTCAACATAGAACTTTGTCAGAGGTGCTGCTGTCGATAACAAACTTGTGTTCGAGGTAAAAACGCTGTCGTATATCAAATACAAGTCTTGTCCCTTCTTCCAAAATTCTGCCTAGCCTCAACATGCTGAGGGAAAAGGTAGACCAATAGGCGAACAAAAAATAATAACTTATATTCAGTTTAAAAAAATTTACATCTAAACTTTTGGATAATAAAGTGTCTGAATGTTACTGTTAAATGCGTCCAGACTGTTTAGGCTAACAATGAGTTGAGGGAGGGAGTTCCAAAGTCAAATAGTACTGGTGAAAAATAATATAAGTGGTAATTTCATCTGGAGAAAGGGATATGATAGGCTAAGGAATTGTCTCCTATTGATAATATCCACTGGAACAAGGCACTGATTTGAAGGTATTCCCACCAGACCATTAACTAGTTTGTACATCATGCTTTGCTTAGCTTAGCATCTGCCGTGCGGTATGCCAGCGGCCCCCACTCCAATGCCTGTAGCATGTCTGCTAATCTAGAAACATTGTGATGGCGATGCAAGACATGTAAATATGTACTTAAAGAGAACGTCGTCAAAGTTCGTCTAAATTAACTTTGTGGTAGCACTATGATAAATAGGAAGAATGCACTAGCGACACCTGTTGTTATACTTTAATACGGAGTGCCTATGCTACTCTGTGCTGTACCAAAACAGTGCACCATTGTCAGCTGCCACTAGAGGTCGTTTCCGGGGGAAACTAATTTTACTAACTCACTGTGGTTGAACCGTTGATTTAGCGTTTATGTTGTCCCACTGGGGTTAGTGTGTGTGAACACAAGTTGAACGCGAGTGACAGTGCCATATGTGGCGGGCATTAATCAAATGGGTGTTTTCCAAACTGCAACGTAGAATTGGCGTCTCTGAAGTTTGTTGTGGCTTTCTGTGCATTCTTCTGTGTAATTTAAAAAAGACGGGCGTAAGGCAGAATACTTTTTCCAGAAATTGTTCACTCTAGTTTATTATGCTCAGCCTTGGTATTGCATTTTACTGGACACGCCAATATTAAATTACACCTTTGCAAAAGTGTTTCTGGACACTTTCTTAATAAGAATAATAAAAAAATGACCAAACACAGCGCTAGGCGTTCTGCCTCGGATACATTTTGCTGATCTTAATTCAGTATCATACGTTTACATTGTCGTTGTTGTTGTTGCTGTTGTTGTTGTTGTTGTTGTTGTTGTTGTTGTTGTTGTTGTTGTTGTTGTTGTTGTTGTTGTTGTTGTTATCGTTGTCAGTGTCATAATTATCACAGTTACCGTGGCTATCAGAGTTATCAGGTTTATTATGATGTCATGTTATTCATGATTATCATCATTATCATCGTAATCATTATTGTCGTCGTCGTCGTCGTCGTCACCACCATCTTCATCATCATCATCACCATCATCGTCATCATCATCATCATTATCGTCGTCGTCATCATCATCATCGTCGTCGTCATCATCATCATCATCGTCGTCGTCATCGTCATCATCATCGTCGTCATCATCATCATCGTCGTCGTCATCATCATCACTATCATCATCATCATCGTCGTCACCACGATCATCATCATCATCGTCGTCACCACGATCATCATCATCATCGTCGTCATCACCATCATCATCATCGTCGTCATCATTATCACCATCATCATCGTCATCATCATCATCGTCATCGTCATCACCATCATCGTCATCATAACATGGACAATGGCAAAGTCACAGCACTCACTTTACTTGATCTCTCAGCTGCTTTCGATACAATTGATCATTCAATCCTTTTACAACGCCTCCATAGATATTTTGGAATTTCTGGCCCAGCTCTTCGGTGGTTCAAATCATTTTTATCAGACAGATATCAAAGTATTAACATATCTGGCACATTATCTAGCCCACAACATCTACCATTTGGAGTGCTACAAGGATCCGTCCTTGGCCCTGTTCTGTTCAGCTTATATACTACACCGCTCAGCCAAGTTATTGCTAATCGTAATCTCAGTCATCACCTTTATGCTGATGACACACAGGTTTACATATCACTTTCACAATCAAATGTACAAGAATCTGTTTCGACTTTAAGTGATTGCCTCACTGATATCTTGTCGTGGATGGAATCGAGTAAGCTAAAGCTTAATCCAGACAAAACAGACCTTATTATTATTGGCACTAAACAACAACGAAATAAAGTCATCAACCATTTCCCAGTTAAACTGCTTGGCAGTGATACATTCCCATCAGATACTGTTCACAATCTAGGTGTTATCTTTGACAGTGACTTCAACTTTCGCCAGCATATCTCTCAAGTATGTAAATCCTGTTTCTATCATATTCGTGATCTTCGTCGAATTCGGCGTCACATATCTATATCTACTGCTAAAACAATATCAACGGCACTAATTAGCAGCCGCCTTGACTATTGCAATTCACTACTAAA
The DNA here is from genome assembly GCA_963662155.1 of Lamellibrachia columna. Lineage (NCBI taxonomy): Eukaryota > Metazoa > Annelida > Polychaeta > Sabellida > Siboglinidae > Lamellibrachia > Lamellibrachia columna. The sequence continues at coordinate 23,448,978 of OY759265.1, read as the reverse complement.
TAACATTGCTAAAAGAGACTTGGCTAAACTCCAACGAGTACAAAATTGTCTGGCACGTGTGGTTCTCAGGGCGCCTCGGTTTTCACCGTCACTACCACTACTTAAACAGTTACACTGGCTTCCAGTTTCTTACCGAATTAATTTTAAGCTGTCCACTCTTGCATATCGTGCTCTATCTACACAACAACCATCCTACTTGGCTAGTCTCCTGCATCTTTCAAATATCTAAGATCATCAATTTCACAACAACTTATTGTACCTAAAACAAAACTTAACTTGGGTAAACGTGCTTTCTCTGTCGCTGCGCCTAGCGTCTGGAGTGAACTCCCCATCACTTTGAAAACATCTGAAACTATTGCTATTTTCCGAAAAAAAACTCAAGACATATCTATTCCAACTTGCATTCCCACCATAAATGTTCGGTTGTCCCTCGTTCTGATACTGACTTTTGCGCGTCCCTGTTTACGATTACGCTTACTGATTCTGTTTTGTCGCGCCTCTGAGCTCAGGTTCCTGAGGATATAGGCGCCATAGAAGTCAATTATAATTATTATTATCATCATCATCGTCATCACCATCATCGTCATCATCATCATCATCATCCATTCGCGTGTTCAGCGAGTGTTGACGGTGTTTATGGCCAGCCAAGCGGGGCACACAGCGGGAGTCGAAGTCTCTCGTGTATCGCGTCACTTCACCTCTGGTCTCGAGTCGACTTCTTTGAAACGTGATGACTCTCAATACGTCTTTCTCGACTCGGTCAGTGGTGGGTCTGGAGGGGTTACGGGGGTTTGGTCCAACCCATTTTTCTGTCAAACCCCAATTAGATATTTTCTAACCCGCTACATATTTCACCCTCCGAGAGAAAGAATCCGCGCACGGCAACTCTGGGTAGATACGGGAACCTTCGGATTGCAAAGATACAAACAGTTGTATACGGAACGGGACAAGCATAATCGGTCAAAATCCACGTGTCATCAAACTCCTTAGCGCGCTAAGTTCTGCATAGGCACAGAATGTCCACATTTGAGATGTTGCCTCAAACTTCCCGGGCTACATTAGCCATTAGCAAGACACGAAAGTGTAAACATCAAACAACGTCTGCTGAACCACCCGCGAGGAGTGCCAAGTATCAACACAGCTAGCTTCCTAATATAATATTATATCTTCGAGTGTTCCACGGTTAAAACCGACACTCTTGGTCACTGGACCGTAGAAAGTGAATGCTGACCGGTCAACCCCACTGACCGGTCAACACCACTGACCTTTCATAAGATACAGTGGGATTGTCATCCAGATCCAACAACTCCGGAAGGACATACGAACAAAGACGCTTATTGAGAATATGTATGCCATATGTATGCCATATGTATGCCATATGCAAACGGAATGGCCGCTTTTCCTCAAGGTCCTGCTGTTTGGTCGAAATGTCCCGCTTTTTGTAATCCCTCAAAGTTTTTATTTTACAATAAAATCGATCTAGATTTCTAGGCACATGTTATTTCTATGGTCGCAAATGATTTCACATTTCTCGCGCATACGTTCAAAGCGTACGAGAACGCTAAATCAAATTGACAACTCGTAAAAACAACACGTGTGGTTCCACTAAAATCGACGACAGTTGAATCGAGAAGGATGTGTCCCGCTTTTCCACAAGCGGCGCTGTAGTGTAACACGTCCCATTCGCCAACCCGCCCTGTGTGTCCTGTGTTACACGTATAGCGATCATGTGTATTCTATTTACATCTCTATGGTTGTACGCATACTTTCAACGTTATTTTTTTTAACGCTATCGGCCATCACATAACACGTGAACTTCGCGGCTGCCAGGACGGAAATGACGTGGATGCGGTTTGTGCGCATGTCTGTTTCCTAGTGAACGCTCGAGGCTTCAACGACTTCGTTGAATAGCCGAGTCCACAGAGTAGATCGTCCACAACACGAGAAGGAGCCTGCCTACACACTATTAAGCTTAAGGGGAGAATTATTTGGATAGTACACATTTTCATAGATGGCAGACAAACTAAATTACAACACGTTTCCGAAAAATTACGCATTCAGTGATGTCGGTGTCAAGAAACGCAGTTGAACAAACCTGCACTATGCACAGCGTGCATCAGAGAAGCAACGATTCCCACAAAAAAACCTACTGCTGTGGATGAATTAATAGAGACAGATTCTGCTTTTTCTAATTATTAATTGTAATATCGTAAAGGTATGTAATAATATATGTGTGTGTTGCTCTGATCAGTTTAATTAATATGCTCTGTATTTTGATGCGTCCCACCAGCCGTGACGTCACCAGACATCCTACGAACGAATATTGCGCAACAGGTAAACCATTAATTTTATATCTGAGTGATGATGGTGGTGGTGGTGGCGGCGACGGCGGCGGCGGCGGCGGCGGCGGCGGCGGCGGCGGCGGCGGCGGCGGCGGCGGCGGCGGCGGCGGCGGCGGCGGCGGTGGCGTTGGTGACGATAATGCTTTGTTTAAATGTGTTCGTACATTTGAGTTGTATGTTACAAAAAGGTATGCGAGCGAGCGCCTGATGTCGACGTCTTGACGTAGCAGACTTTGAAGATAATGCAAGGGCATGCATATTGTTGTGGTGTTTTAACAGTTCTCTGTTTTCTTTCATGCAATCGATTTGTAGGTTGCAGAAAGGAACGTTGTAGCAGCAGCAGCAGCAGCAGCAGCAGCAGCAGCAGCAGCAGCAGCAGCAGCAGCAGCAGCAGCAGCAGCAGCAGCAGCAGCAGCAGCAGCAGCAGCAGCAGCAGCAGCAGCAGCAGCAGCAGCAGCAGCAGCAGCAGCAGCAGCAGCAGCAGCAGCAGCAGCAGCAGCAGCAGCAGCAGCAGCGGCAGCAGCAGCAGCAGCAGCAGCAGCAGCAGCAGCAGCAGCAGCAAAGGCCGCAAAACAGGCAATCCTTATTTGCTGTTGAATATGCATGTGTCTCAATTGCTGTATTTACAAGATGTGTTTGTAGTGCAATTAAAGCAGTGTCGTAAATATCTCCCTGTTATATGTCTATGTCTTAGCTCTACAATGCCAGCCGTAGGCGAACCACGAATACAAACAGATGTTGACACCTATATTTTAAACACATTGACGCACGTACCCATAACACCATATAGGCCACATTGAAGCACGTACCCATAACACCATATAGGCCACATTGACGCACGTACCCATAACACCATATAGGCCACATTGAAGCACGTACCCATAACACCATATAGGCCACATTGACGCACGTACCCATAACACCATATAGGCCACATTGAAGCACGTACCCGTAACACCTCATATGACACATTGTAGGCCCCCGTGTAAGAAAATACTGCCACGACAAAGAATATGTAGACGTTTACTTTGTACACCATCGAGGGGTACGTCGGCAAAGTGACTTGTTTAGTTATGAGACACCCTGTACACCCAGATGTCACCGGGTGTTACGTACGCCGTAACTCGCATGGCTGAGCAACATATGCGAATCCCTCATTTCCGCTGCAGTGTTTTACCGTTTTGACTTTTTTACCGGCTCTGCGCCACACATCAAACCGCTTCCAGCAGCGATGCTACGGGGGCGGATACAGCTTCCCGGCGAGTGAGCTGAGAAAATACTACAACTACACCGCTCATTCAACAAACTAAACGGATTTGCTAAATTTCGCCGTGAATTCTGGGACATTAATCGAGTTCTGAATAATATTCCCAAAATCGCACGCACGCACGCACGCACGCACGCACGCACGCACGCACGCACGCACGCACGCACGCACGCACGCACGCACGCACGCACGCACGCACGCACGCACGCACGCACGCACGCACGCACGCACGCACGCACGCATATTATATATATATATAGTTTTATATATAATTTTATTGATACAATTATGGAAATGCCACAAGATACGGCGCATTCGAAAAATAGACCAAGAAATCGCACCGCCACTGCAGACTGCTATCTGTGTTCAATCAGACACTTTTATGAAAAACCCTACGTTGGCGTCAGAGAACGAGATCCGATACATAGAGTCAACATCGTTGTCGCTGGTCTGGTACTTAGATGTACGCATACTTGAAATTGCGTGTCACCGAGTCTATAAGCCTTGAAGAGAGGGTTGACTCGTACCCGGAAGAAGAAAAAGAAGTATAGGCCCCTGTTATACAGTATATGAATTTGAATTGATAACCAGCAGACCTCGAAAACGGCGACAGGAATTAATCAAGACGTAGCCGACGGCTTGGTAGATCGCATGCAACTCCCAGACATGCAACGAACGTACGACGATCGCGTAACCAGCAAATATAATGAACCACGCGTATACATTGACACATCTCTCCTTACAACAGTGGCGGTGGCAGCACACTGCGTGTAAACTACGAGTTGACTACATGAATGTAATTGCTGCTGTTAAAAGTTATGTCACGTACGTGGATGTCAGCGACGGCGGAGGTACAGTCGCTGATATCCACTTGTGACGTTGTTAAAGCCAGACATAGGCGCCTACTTTCAACAATACGCAAATGCAAGATATCGAATGTATTTCCAACGTTCTCATAAACGTCATATAAATGCGTTATATTCTTCGAAATTAATCCAGTTAAGTGAAACAGAACTGGACAAACTAATAGTAATTATTAATACATAAATCATTAAAATAAAATAAAACCCTGGTGGTCCCTGGTGGAGCGTAATTCAATTAATGGAGGCAGCATTTATTTATTTTAATACACCCGATTCTGACTTATTTAATTGGGTTCATTTCGTGGATTGCAACGGATTTATATGACGCGCGCACGCACGCACGCACGCACGCACGCACGCACGCACGCACGCACGCACGCACGCACGCACGCACGCACGCACGCACGCACGCACGCACGCACGCACGCACGCACGCACGCACGCACGCACGCACGCACGCACGCACGCACGCACGCACGCACGCACGCACGCACGCACGCACACTTGTATTTATGCTTTGCTGAAAATAGGCGCCTACTTCTGGCAAGGGACTACTTCTGTCCCATGACATCTGTAGCCAACCCCGCTGGCAAGTTGCCCGTTTATATCCTGCTTCTTATCTCGCCATCGCCAGAGATACTGCCCAAAGTGGCACTGTCCGTCTATTTCTGGTCAAGAGTACACAGAAGATACCGGATTATAAATAAAAACAAAAACAGAAGGCGTAACGGAATGTTCGCAGGATCAAACTGCGCACATTCCCGCGCGTCAATCTAATTTAGAAACGCCCGTTTTCCCGTTACGGTGCCATTCACTGTGTCGTTAAGTGCACCTTTTGTATGTGTTTGTTTGACATGAAATGCGTGTTTTATATAATGACAGGTTACAGCAGTTGGTTTACTGTTTTTTCCACACCAATATAACTTGCTGTTTTGTTAATGACTGTTGCGTACACCATTTATATTACACGCTTTGTGTTAGGTCAATGTTGCGTGACCATCTTTCTAAATTGTCTATGCATACGAACTTTTCAGTTCGGTAGTAACTGATAGCATTCTTGATAAGGAACGTACAAAGTTATAATCTTGAAAGTTATGCAGGGTCTACAAGTAAGCGAATTACGTGTGCAAATTGAGCATGCAACCACGAATCACATGCCAACGGCACGTCCTGTTTTTCAAATGTGTATTACTTAAAGACAACAGTCAAACATTCTTTTAAATAACTTCGTGGAAACACTACATACCCAGCGAGACCACACTCGAACAATATGTCTTTATACCATATAAATCTAGCATAATAACTAGAGATGCTGATGCTATGAAATACAACTCATAACTTTGGGAGGTGGTCGATCTCTCGCCAAAGGTGTTGGCACATCTGCTCTCTTAGACACTGAGTACTTTGACGTTTGTGGCATCCTGTGGAGATAGCGTCACGCTTCAGTGCGCACACGCTTCGCTGCACGCTGGCGTCACCCCTACGTCGCGTCGCCTTTACAAAAAGGTGTTGCAACTGCTGATGGCGCCAAATGCGCCCACGCTTCGGCAAGCCTCACAGGTAAACCGCACAGCACATCGGTAATTTAGAATGACAGTAAACGTCGTTTAGAATGACAGTAAACTCGGGCAATAAACTACCGCCGTCACGGCCTGTGACACCTTCACGGTCGGTGTTACACAATGTATTCGACAAACGATCAAGGGTGACTTGTGCGGGACGTTTGTTGTATGCTTTAGAAATTAGTTGTGGTGAGAATATACGCCGTGACTGTACACCTTCAGCTCGTACTCAGCCTCCGTAAATCTCAGCAGGGCCGGCGCGTACCATAACATCCACACTTCGCCTGACAGCGACACAGTCGCTGTACCTTCTAGACGCTGCACTATCGACCTTCATCGTCTTATCCAACATCCTCTCATCTGTCGCCCTTGCACCGTTCCTCAGCCTATTCACGTCCCAACTTACTCTCAGCCTATTCACACTGCAACCTACGCCCCGCCTATTCACACTGCAACCTACGCCCCGCCTATTCACACTGCAACCTACGCCCCGCCTATTCACACTGCAACCTACGCCCCGCCTATTCACACTGCAACCTACGCCCCGCGTGTTCACACTGCAACCTACGCCCCGCCTATTCACACTGCAACCTACGCCCCGCCTATTCACAGATCAGCCTAATTTTAGCCAACTCACATTCCAGTCAACTGTCATCATATCCACACACCAGTTTACTCTGAGCCTATTCATTCATTCATGCCTCGTATTAACATATTCACATCCCAGAATACTATTAGCATATTCACATCGAAACCTATACTATCAGTCCATTCACATCCCAACCTATACTACCAGTCTATTCACATCCCAACCTATACTACCAGTCCATTCACATCCCAACCTATACTACCAGTCTATACACATCCCAACCTATACTACCAGTCCATTCACATCCCAACCTATACTACCAGTCTATTCACATCCCAACCTATACTACCAGTCCATTCACGTCCCAACTTATACTACCAGTCCATTCACATCCCAACCTATACTACCAGTCCATTCACATCCCAACCTATACTACCAGTCTATTCACATCCCAACCTATACTACCAGTCCATTCACGTCCCAACCTATACTACTAGTCCATTCACATCCCAACCTATACTACCAGTCCATTCACATCCCAACCTATACTACCAGTCCATTCACATCCCAACTTATACTACCATTCCATTCACATCCCAACCTATACTACTAGTCTGTTCACATCCCAACCTATACTACCAGTCTATTCGCATCCCAACCTATACTACCAGTCCATTTACATCCCAACCTATACTACCAGTCCATTCACATCTCAACCTATACTACCAGTCTACTCACATTCCAGTCAACTCTACGTCTACTCATCGCACGGCAACAATCCTTTTAGCTAAGCTTTATATATATCCCGACACTTCATATTTCGATCGACACAATATGCTCCGAATGATATATGAATGATGAAACCATTGGTTTATCTTGAGTCTTGCATTAGGCAGCTGCACAGTTATTATAACCAAAACAAGTACCATTAAAACAACATTGTTCCCTGAAGTTCCTCTCCCGTCTGTCGACATTTCAGAAGCACCTACGCATGAATAGACACACGTCTATGCAAACATAAGCATGCATGGGGCATACACATTCCTCTAAGCTATGAAGTCTAATGACCAATGACAACATAGGCGACTTGGCCGTATTTCTACGCGTCCTGTGGCCGGGAGCCTGAGTCCGGGTACCGGGTACCGGGGTCGGGGTCCGGGTACCTGACGCCCGGGGAGCCAGCGTGAAGCCTTCCGCCTCGCCGATCCGCGACGCCATGATGTTAGGACAACAGCGCCCGGCTAAGCCGCTGAAAAGGTCGACGATCGAAGGATATGCCACCCGTGGTTTGACAGAAGTCCTATGGCGATAGGCGAAGTCACAAAGGATGTGCCACCCGTGGTTTGACGGTGATCACAGCGATTCTACGTTTTTATCGCCTCGTGTGTATGTTTCTTAACGTCAATGCATAAACATTTGCGTCACATTTGTCATACATGAGAACATGTGTACTGTGATAATGGGCCCATGAAAATGGGAGCACATTTCTGAAAGAAGAAATAAGTTGAAAACTTGTTCCTTCTAAATGAGTACTAACAATATCCCTTATTGAAAACATGTTCCGTTTAATTGAGCACTAAACAATATCCCTTATTGAAAACTTGTTCCTTCTAATTGAGTAGTAAACAACATCCCTTATTGGAAACATGTTCCTTCTAATTGAGTAGTAAACAATACCCCTTATTAAAAACTTTTTCCTTCTAATTGAGTACTAAACAAGTTCCCTTATTGGAAACATGTTCCTTCTAACTGAGCACTAAACAATATCCCTTATGTGGTAATATAGTGATCGAACAACGGCATACGATGCCACTACAGTTGCATTTAATATAATAACTCAACCAAGACCGAATCGTCAGAATGAAGTGTAACACATAACACGTTGCTGTCTAAATGAACAACCTGTGCTAAAGTGTGAACAGAACATGGACATAACAGAACACCCTACTTTGTCGAATTATGCGAACGACAGAAAATCAACAACGCGGAACCAGTAATGCCTGTGGGACAGAAATCACACTTAAAATATGAAAGCATCGACCTCTTCAGACCACTGTGAATAATGAAAAGACATGTGCTTTATTTAGGACAAAGGATGCAGGACTGGATATGTGGATCTAGAAAGAAACGCTGACAAATAAAGAGTCTATTTGCTGTTCATAATGCATGTTTCCAAACTCGTGTTGTGATCATGGATCACGTGGAACGTCAACTGAACCGTCTAAGACAACAACGCTACAACGGCTACAAAACCGACCGACGAGAAAGGCCAACAACACAGAGGGACAGTAAACACACCGACTTACCTTCAACGGAATGAAGTTCCTCTTCGGCGGTTGAGACGTCGGATGTTGGTCGCCATCGGTCAGCAAACTCTCGTTCTCCACCCGCGAAGTCATGCCGGCCTCGTTCGCTTTCACCATACTGACAACGAAGTCACACGGACGACCGAGACGTCGGCATTAATTGTACGCCCTCCGTTGTCGACGGACTGGCTTTTATGGAGACTTTCTGCGAGCGTCCACCGTGGCTGGGAGTCAACCGCTTGTCAAGCGAGGAACGCCCAGCGTGGACACGGCCGTCTGCTTGTCGCCGCTACTGTCTCCAGTCAGTCGCACGGTCACGTGAACATGTTTTCACTGCTCGACTTATGGAAACGTCACTCACGGATTGCCTCTGCGAACCACCACAAGCTCTCGAAATAAAATTTATGTTCGCGAATGCCTCACTGGACAGCGACAAAGACAGCGACCGGACCGCGGTGCAAATAATGCGCTGGTCACCGAAGCCGCGACGCGTGTTGTTGTTCACGTTCAATCAAACATTCAATGATTTATCCGAGATTCTCTTTCACATTTCTAGATGCCCGCTATCGACCTGTCACACGTGTGCAGGCACTTGACGCATTTAAATACCGTGAATCGCGAGACCTTAACACATCGGTGCCACCAACACCATTCACCGAGTTTCACACAAAGAAGACTTATTGTATAAACCATAACTGTTATAATGCTCCTGCCTGTGGCGTTTGGCATTTCATTTCATACGAATTAGAATGAATGAAAGTGAAACGCCTGCTATGAGTTTACTGAAAAATAACTAAAGCAGGGTGCAAATCGGGGACGGGGAAGTTACCGGTCGACGGGAACAGAAGCACGGGACGAGAGGCCGCGCGCTGTTAGAAGCCGGCTCCTGTTGCTTCCTATGCCGCCATTTCACGGACCCCGGACAGAGGGATTTATTGGGTTTCCGCAGAGTGCTACATGTCAACAGCGCTTAATGGCGATGTTAAGCGAACAGGTGCTGGACCAGCAGTAGTCACCTTTATTTATCGGTCTTGCTGCTGTAAGCTATTCACAGTGAAATACCCTCGCCAGCTTGGCGTTGATGTGAAGTACCGGGCGATATATGACAGGGTAACCCAAAGAAATGGCATATCGTTCCCACTGTACGTCACAAGGTGTCTGGGCAATCTGCTGTGGCAATCCTAGGTAATAAATCAATATGATGAAGCCATTATTCGTTTTTATTTTTAACATTGTGTTTCGAGTCAGTGTAAGTAGTGGTTATTCATAATTATCACCCGCATAGCGAACATAGTCAGTGTTAATTATGTATGCAGGTGGGGTATACAGGTGGGGTATACAGGTGGGGTATACAGGTGGGGTATCCGTTGAAAGTATGTGCTTTGTATAGGTCCGTGTGTTCCATGTACGCGTGCGAATAATATCCAGTTTATTGGGAAAACTCGTAACCGGAAGAAGAAGAAGACGAAGAAGAAGAAGAAATTGCTGTGAAGAAATGTTTCCATTAGTTATGCAGATGAAATTGCTTTATCTTCGGCCAGTGTGGCTTCGGCCTGTGTGGCTTCGGCCTGTGTGGCTTCGGCTTGTGTGGCCTCGGCCTGTGTGGCTTCGGCCTGTGTGGCTTCGGCCTGTGTGGCTTCGGCATGTGTGGCTTCAGCATGTGTGGCTTCGGCTTGTGTGGCTTTGGCCTGTGTGGCTTCGGCATGTGTGGCTTCGGCCTGTGGGGCTTCGACTTGTGTCTGGAAATTCAGCTGTTGTATCCGTTTGTTGCCCAAGTCCGGAGGTTATGAATTATTTGACCTCTGCACCCGTGCGAGGTCAGCACAGTTTCTATCCCCACAGACGCACGCCCCTAGTGTGTTTTAAAAGCTTCAGCCTCAAAGACATACGTTTTTGAATTCATGCACATTACAACATTTTCAGAAGGCCAAGTTGCATTTTGCAGTGATGATACGTGTGTAATTTATTGATATTTAATTTATTATTATGCATAAAACCTATAATTATTCCATATTTGTTACATAAGGTTTTCGACGTTTCTTTTTTGGCTCTGTGAAGTATGCTGGTGTGTCTGTGTGCGCGTGTGTGTGTGCGCGCGCGCGCGCGTGTGTGTGTGTGTGTGTGTGCATGTGTGCGTGTGTGTGCGTGTGTGTGTGCCTGCGTGCGTGTGTGCCTGCGTGCTTGTGTGTCTGCGTGCTTGTGTGCCTGCGTGCGTGTGTGTGTGTGCGTGCGTGCGTGTGTGTGTGTGTGTGTGTGTGTGTGTGTGTGTGTGTGTGTGCGTGCGTGCGTGCGTGCGTGCGTGCGTGCGTGCGTGTGTGTGTGTGTGTGTGTGTGTGTGTGTGTGTGTGTGCCTGCGTGCGTGTGTGCCTGCGTGCGTGTGCATGTGTCTGCGTTCGTGCGCGCGCGCGGTGCCCGCTTGCATGCACACATACATCCTACACTTGTTAGTGCGTGTTCGTGACTGTGTGTGGTAACTTAATGTGCCTTTTTCTGAGAAAATATAACGTAATGTGTGAACACCCTGTATGAGCCAAGCCCCACTGCGCATGAGAAATCGTCGCGGTATGCACCCCCATTGTGCATCCAAGTAAGCACCCACGCTGATTTCTGCGGTACAAACAAACCCTGCCAGCTGCATAAGCCGCGTTGACGTAGCTTCGTACTTACTAGGATTCTCAAAGAACTTGCGTGGGCACATTAGTTATATAATGACATTTCAATGTTTGCGATTCCCTGAACTAGTTATTGTGAACTGGACATTCAATTAAATATGATACAGAAATACCAAAAACGTAACGCATTACCATATGACATTAAGAGAACCATGAAACTTTACATATGTAAACTAATCCAATATTTAGACTTAGGTTAAACCCATGTAACCTTGCTGAACATTTAATACACAAAACAGAAAGAAAATAAGATTTGTAATGATAATAATAATAATAATAATAACAACAACAACAACAATAACAACAACAACGACAACAATAACAATAAAAGATGACAACAACACCAATGACAACAACGACGACGACGACGACGACGACGACGACGACGACGACGACGACGACGACGACGACGACGACGACGACGACGACGACGACGACGACGACGACGACGACGACGACGACGACGACGACGACGACGACGACGACGACGACGACGACGACGACGACGACGACGACGACGACGACGACGACGACGACGACGACGACGACGACGACGACGACGACGACGACGACGACGACGACGACGACGACGACGACGACGACGACGACGACGACGACGACGACGACGACGACGACGACGACGACGACGACGACGACGACGACGACGACGACGACGACGACGACGACGACGACGACGACGACGATAACAACAACAACAACAACGACGACGACGACGACGACGACAACAACAATAATAATAAGTAACAATATAGTGCCTAAATTCACACATTCGTTTCCAGTGCGTTGACGATTGTCTGGATTTAACATCCCTTCTTTGAAGCACATCGCTGACTTGGGTCGGTTGCAGCTGGCTCAGGACCAGCGAGCACCGACGACGTCGTAAGCCGGGTCATAAACAAAGTCCTGGCTCTAGTTACTCTTCCTTTACGTAACGAGAAGCCGTGTGCTAATGTCCGAGTGAAATCGCAGATGTACAAACAAGAACGCGTCGACGATGAAACAAGGGGGCTTTGTATCGCTGTGTATTTTATTCTACTTCGTAATGTGCGGAGGCGCCCCTGCAAACAACATGCCCACGACGTCTTTCATAGGGACAGAGGCGTGAACCTTACGAGCGTGCCAGAGCTTACAGCACTCAAGCCTATACTCACTACGCTGGGCGCTGACTAGTTCACGTTGACTTTTGTCGGTTGTTTCCGCATATTTACAGACGACCCACGCGCGTAATTCAATTGAAGCGGCGTCTTCGAGTCCGTAGTTCGGCAAAACGTACGTGACGTGGCCACGCTGCACAGGTCTAGGACTACGGCACGCAATCGCTGTGAATAGTGCTTAGTGTGAATAACATAAACAAGGAATGTACACACGTTATTAAAAGCTTAGCATTAACCTTACCTTTATAACTGGTTAATAAAAGGTCGAACAACGTGGCAGCGTTCAAACATTTCCTTCAATTTCAAATGAATTTATGATTGTGATATGTGGTACAATCATATTGTGGTACAAAATACACTTTATTAACAATGCTGAGATACTGTTGAGTGTATTACTGTTTAGTATATTTGAATCTTAAAATGCCCCGGCCCCCCCCCCTGAATTCACGAGCACCGAATTCACTCACCACGCGAGTGACCGCAGAAAAGAAACTGGCGCGCTACCTGGTGAGACCAGTATGCCCTACTCGGCCCGCGTATCCATTACGTGAACTCAACACTTAATTATAGGGACTAATGCGCCAAAAGGATGATTACAAATTACGTGACACTTTAATGAAGTCACGTTTCTTCGCCCAGTTTTCATGTTCGTCCCATGTAACGACCCGTCGTGCTAGGCACCCGTCGTGCTAGGCACCCGTCGTGCTAGGCACCCGTCGTGCTAGGCACCCGTCGTGCTAGGCATCCGTGACAATTTAAAAAAGATCCAAATGCATACATAGAACCACAAAAAGTTAGGCCTTACAAGATTTAACAAGATTTAACAAGATTTGCCATCCAAGCCAAAGGCCCAGATGGGAAGTGAACAAGGAAGCCATTGGCTTATCGAGAGTCCATCAGTGTTCATCTACGTGTAACCCGCCCTCCTGAGATATGTGTCAACATTGTTTTTAAACATATTCACACTGCTAGCAGTTATACAATCCGTAGACAATTTGTTCAATTCATTTATTGTCCTCTGTGAGAACGAGTACTTCCTGATATCCAGTCTACACTGATCCTAATTTTACCTTATGTCCTCTAGTTCTGCTACCTTTCTTGAGTGAGAAAAACATATTTCTATCAATATTTTAATACCCATTCAATATCTTAAAAACTTCAATCTGATCTCCTCTTAACCCTCTTGTCTCTAGAGTTGTTAAACCACATTCTTTCAGGCGTTCTTCATAACTAAGGTCTCTCAATTCTGGAACAATTTTAGTTGCTCTCCTCTGTATGCGTTCAAGAGTATCTACGCGTTAAAACTCGTTTAAATGTTTCGTAACGTAGGCTACGGGTGTACATCTCCACGTCTGTAACGTCACGTAATTGCATAAACACGTAATGACACTTATTATTAGGCACCTCTTCTATCTATGTAATACTTACTATAGGGCACACAAGTGATTTCCGTTCAGTGGCGAGAGTTGGCCAGATAATGCACTTCCGGCCTCAAAGTATTTGCCCTCTGAAGCATGTATTCGTTTTATTTACGTGTATGGGTTTATCAATATTTGCTCGGTTGATAGACACTTGACTATTTGTACCGTCCGACAAACGTAATTTTTAGATTTTTTATAAGGATTTTAATAAAAAAATCTCAACATGTGAGTTACGCAGTTGTCTCTATACTCTGACATGGTCTTAATATTCTGACATCAAACAAGATTAACGAAACGAACACAACGTGCATAAATCGTTTTTCTACGTGATTTCGGCTGAAGTTTGCCGAGACAGCGCTGCTAGCATTCTCAGCCCAGCCGCTCTAACGGCGACCTTCGGAGCTTGGTGGAGACAAGGATGCACGCGTGCGGAACTTGCGCTGCACGTGTGAGGCGCCTACCGCGCACGCACAGCGAAAGAGACATGGCACAAACCCAGAGCTAAGTCCGTATGTCGCTGTGACACGCAACAAACATGATTTTCTTGTGAATATCTACGTGTTATTTTGGCCGAGTTCGCTAGAGTTCACCAAAGCAAAGTCGGCCATAAATTTCCACTAAACCACGCCCCGATGTATAACGCAGCATGGGAAAGGAGTGAAATAGTTTGTAAACACTACCGTTAAGACAAACATCAAGACGTACATGCAACAACAGTGCGATGGCCTTCCGATGAGCCGTGATCTGCATCATACCAGTTTGATTACGTACGTCCCTCTATTGCACATATATAGACATATCTCGCTATAATTAGAGCTCGATAAGATAAGTCTTGTTTTATTTACATAACCTATTTGCTGGACACAAACAGGTTGCTAGAACTTATTCCGGATCATACGCAACAACTTCGGGGGTCACTGGGTACACGACACATTTACGCAATAATACACAGGTATGGTTTAACATAAAACTACAAGTCGTGATTATTGTTCTTAGATGTCTAGTAGTCTAATAACTGTTCGCATCTAATATTTGTAGGACTACCCCCTCTATAAGCAAGAAGATTTCGCTATTGTAAGTACCACTATTGCCACCTAGCGGATTAAGAAAATTTATTCGTCACCGACACGCCTAGTTTTGGGACAGGCCGCGTAACCTCTGTTGTGTCTGTTTGCCGAAGTCGCTTTCGATATGATACTTCTCCATAATATTTAGACATATGAATGGTCTATGTTTAATTTTAGAGAATTTGAATGTACTACCAGAGTAACTGGTGCATTAAATCAATTAAGAAAGCGTAAATAAAAAGACCGCACAACGTGGATTCACATATAATAAAGTCGCTAACACAGTTCTTCTTGACAGATCTTCCTCATCAAGCAAATGTGTGGTCTTTTGGCTGATTTACATAGTTTTTGCTCAGCTGGTTTACCTTAAAATGCCTGTCACCGTGGCGTTAGCATTGGTCAATGTTGTCTGGTAAACAAATTCTCTCGAGAAAACGTTACTGAACATCCAAACCAAAACAGTTCGTACGCTAGCAGCGCATTTAATAGCTCAGTAATGATGAAAGACTTAGCGAGTACACAGGCGTCAACATTACTGCCTCCGGGCGGGAAATACCTCCTGCGTGTTTTCCTTGGTCCTGCTTTCCCGCTTTTTATTCCGCTTTTTTCGTAATAAAAATGTCGATCTCAAGAAAATTCGCATTTTCTTGCGAGTGCGTTCACCGCTAACGAAAACGGCACGTCAAAAAGGCGATCCGTAAAACAGTACGTTAAAAAATGACGAAGTAATTATTTAAGTGTAAGGGTGTGTTCTGCTTGCTCTTGACCGCGTTCACGCTATTTTACGAGCAGATGTTGATCCTTACGCAAGTACAGCTGTAACAAGCCCGTCAGCCGGATTTTACCGGCAGACGAAGCTCATTCTGGTCTGGTTGAGTATACTTCACCGAACAAGAAATGATGTATCGTTGACATCGGGGGCCACCATCCAAAATTGTCTGACAGTTCGCTTTGCACTTTCCCCGCCTTATTACTTACTTATATCTTTATCTAAAATAGTATTGTTACATACCATTGGCTTTGTCTCGACGAGATCTGTCAGGAAATATATGCTATTCCTATAGTGCTATGCTAATGAAGGATTCAGGTTCCTTTAAAGTGTATTTCAGAAAGCTATATTTTTAATTCACTATTTGAAGTGTCTTATGTTAAAGTAAACCTTCAAATGTGCGTCACAAACAGTAATATAGGCCTCTACAATAGCTGTTCCTACGTAAACTTATTCTGCTTGTTAATGAACCAATTTGTATTGTTACGCCCGATACCAAGCTCCTTCACCAATAATAGAAATTAATGTTTTTCCTAAATTAACTTTGTTTAGAAAGCAGAATATAATCAACTTCATGATGAATATATTATTTTATAGCATTTATTTGAATAAGTGCCTTTTTGATCTTCGTGCTGTCCAAAAAAGGTCAAACGTTATCTGGTAACGCCCGCTACCAAACTTTATTATGGAATGAGACATAACTAATGAAAATCATTACTTCAAAATTTACAAATACGGGAATAACAATACTTGTTATATATTTGAATGTTTTCTCATGGGATGCTACCAATAACACATCAAGTGAAACCCATTTAGACGAATGTTCAGCATGTCACCACAACTGTTACGCCCAGTACCAAGCTAGTCATCTATCGCCAAAACGTGTCAACTAATGTCCGTTAGCAAGACAATATTTTTTATATTGCTGTCTTACATTTAGGAGCATAATAAACATCAGTATTATAATGTTATATAGAAAACATCTCAACTTTGCTTAAAAATATTATCAGATGGTTGTTATGCCCAGTACAAAGGTATGGTGATTATTGTTACACGCTTTAATGTTGCACAGCTAAAGATAAATTCTGACCACTTCGCCCAGAGGTATCAGAAGAAGTACTTCCAAAATCTACTGCAGGAAATACAAGATCTGTCAAAATGTTACGGTGGAAGCGACTTGAGTTGGATAATGGCTACAAACAGGTGTCGTTGGTGACACAGGATGTACCTGCTGATGAATTAAGTGTTTTCCAAGGAAATATTCCTTGGAAAAGTATTTGTCAGACACAAAGAACTCATCAAGAAACAGTACGCTATGATATAAAAGGTCATTGGCAACCTTAATGAGGACATACATACTGTGTAAATGAACTTTGTAGAAAACATTATGTCTAGCAACATTACAAAAATCCAGTCCGCCTAGACGCCAACAAAAATCTCTGTGACGCTGCATCCACTGGCAGAACTTTACACAATGAATGTTCAGGGTTAAAATAATTTAACTGCTAATTAGTATCTTGGAATGACGTTCTCATTGCAAAGGGCCAAATGGATGCGTGGTAACAGCACCGAGTGGAAAACGTCAGGAATCTGTACAACGTCTGGCGAAAGGACCACCCCACTATACAAGGGACAGTTTCTGTTATAAGAGCTATTGCCATGAAGTCAACACTAATACATTTCTAGGAAATGATGATGAGTGGGTGAAGACAATAGCTAAACGTCAAACATGCAGACACGCACTTGTGGACGTAGTCGAGGACGTGGGTGTGGACGTAGTCGAGGACGTGGGTGTGGACGTAGTCGAGGAGGTGGGTGTGGACGTAGTCGAGGACGTGGGTGTGGGCGCAGAGAAACTAATCACACGTAGTCAAAACGTGTAACATAACGTGATGTAGAAATGTGTATTGCTGTCCTGCACAGTAAACACCAGTTTGACATTTATAGAATACATGTAGGTTTATACTATAAATACAGTTGTTAAGCCCGATACCAAGTTACTGTGTGTGTTTGCGGTCACGCGTAGAATGTGTATCACTGGGTTACGAATCACATGTAGCCTACAATCTTTAATATGCCGATTTGTCTTTGCGGTCCAATTTCGTATGGGGCGTTTTCACGTACAAGGCACACTTTTAGTCCCACACAGCCTCAAAAATCAGTGTTCAAATTCCTTGGTTTATGTTATTTTCTAAAACCATATATTATATTACATTAATACAGACATCTTAGGAGCATGACGTTACGTATATTTCCTAAATATTGGCTTATGAAATTTGCAATCTGGAGAGAACATTCTTTAACACAAAATATACCAAGTGTTAAATCGAATTGTTGTATTGGACTTGATTATTTCAACGAATACTATTTCGGTTATAACCGGGTCGGTGCAGGACAACCGGGTCGGTGCGGGACAACCGGGTCGGTGCGGGAGACAGGGTCGGTGTGAGACAGTAGGGTCGGCATGCACACGAGACGGTTGGGCGAGGACATCGTGGCGGCCTGTCGCAGCGTCACTGACTAGGGGTGCGTTGAGTTCGATTCAACGCGAAAGACGGACACTGTCGAAAGAGCGGTGTACCAGGCTTGGCTGGCAAAGTTGCGGAGTTGTACATTAGTGAACCAATAGAATCGGATTACCTGACTCCTTGTTATTTTGCTATTCCACTACCATGTTATTGTGTACAACTGTATATTAAAATGTAATTAAATTTAGTTTGGTATCATCAATTACATCATTCCTTAGGCATGTCCTAAGGGGCGGGTTCGGGGGATTCTTTGCAGTTCTGCTTCTTGCACAAAATAGATTTATATATTTATTGAGTAATGGTAATGTTACAAGTAAAACTGTCTGCACCCTACGAAAAATAGTATATATAAGATTACATAATACAATGTGATATGTGCATAACACATTTATGTTTTGTATGTTAATACATGGAGTGAAACTGTAATAAAATAAATACTTACTTACTTACTTACTTACTTACTTACTTACTTACTTACTTACTTACTTACGTCATAGTGACGTCAGTTGAATTGTTGTTTCTGCTACCTTTCTGGCACCTTTCCGCAACTTTTCTGCTACCTTTCTGGTACCTTCCCACAACGTTTCTGCTACCTTTCTGGCACCTTCCCGCAACGTATATGCAACATTTCTGATGCCTTACGGTAACTTAAAATCCTCTCTAGAAAGAAGCAAGACACAACAAATATTGTTGAATTTTCGACATTTATTTCAAAAACAACTGTATCTTTGCAGTAAACATATTACAAATTCAAATATTACTCATACCCATGTACACGCACGTACGCACGCACGCACGTATGCACGCACGCACACACGCACGCACGCAGGCACTCACGCACAGTTTAGTAAGCAATCAGTGGGGGCTATGCTGGGGGGCTTGTGCTCCTAGTGGAAGACAGTCGAGCCTGCAGATATACTGATTATTTATTATTGAATGTTCTAAAAACAATTGCATCACGTTATTATAATATTATAATATTTTTTCATAATCTGTGTAATAGAGTACCCGGAATGTTATAACAGTAATATGTAATAATAATTGTAATAGGTAACAGACGTTTGTTTCTGTAATAGTAATAGATTAAATGTTTTCAATAGTAATAGTAATAGATCCTAAAGTACTAGATAATAGTCTATTACTTTTCTATCACATCTATTGCTGCGAACTTACACATTTTTTTTATGTCAAGATGTTTTTTCTTTTGCCCGACCCAAAGCACCCCATCTTCTCTAGACTTACTCTCAGTCCATGTTGCCAAAGATTTCCTTCCAATCTACCAACCGTTCTTGAAGGTCTGCCTCACTGTCCGCTACTACTGCCAGGTCGTCGGCGTATAGCAACTAGAGGAGAATGTCCCTTGTACTCGCTTTCCTGCTGATCACCTCCATTACTGCAGTGGGCTTAGGGCACTCCCCTGTCTCCCCTGAATTCCTCCGATATTTCCGGTCCGTACACCACTATACCTTTTTGTCTCTTCATATGTGCCTTCGACCATCTTCACCTCCGGCTCTGGGACACCCATCCACCTCAACGTGGCCATGGCCATATCTATCAGAACTGCATGTGTCGTATGCCTTTTCAAGGTCTATGTATTCCAGAGACATATTCTCCTGTCCCTCCAGTTTCTTTTCCACCAGTTGTCTCAGAGTGAACATCCGTCGTGCCTCTCCCTCTTCTGAAACCTTGTTGTTCTTCTCCCAATTCACCCTCAACTATCCTCCTTATCTTTCCATCCAGAATCCTCTCTAACATCTTCAGAGCGTGACTCAGCAACGTGATACCTCGGTATTTTCCAGGGTCATGAACATCTCCCTTTCTTTTTCATACAGGGACTATCAACCCCGTCCGCCACTCCTCTGGGATCTTCTCCTCTCTCATGCAGGTATTTAACAATCGTCTTGTCCACCTAACCCCAATACGTTCAGCCATTACCAGTATCTCCACTCGTACTTCATCAATATACCTGTCGCTCGGCCTCTCTTCGTGTTCTACATTGCTCTCTCTACCTCTGCATCACCAATCTCCTCCAGCTTCACTTGTCCTTCTACTGTACTTGGTAGTTCTTGTTCGCTGTTTTCCCTTTGGTTCAGCAGCTCCTTGAAATACTCCTCCCATACCTTTAATACATCTTTCCTGTCAGTGACTAGCTTCCCATTCTTGTCTTTGATTACTGATCCAGTTTTTACATCCTTGCTGTCTTCATCCCTCTCTCGTGCCATCTTATATATCAACTTCAATCCTCGTCTAACTGCTACTTCTTCCGTCCACCAAGTTTGGTTTTCCTTGTTGGTGATGATCCCTTTTCGAGACGTTCTGCCACACAGCTCCTCTGCTACGCCAACAAAAACAAATTTGAAATCCTTCCATTCTTCTTCCACTGATCCTACTGTTGTATGTATTTCCCTTGTCATGTCGTGAAAACGTTTAGGGTCGGCTACATTTAATACGTCCAAAAGAAAGACTTTAAAGAAAGACAAGAAGAAAGAAAAGAAGATGACTGGCCACAATTAGGAGTGGACCAAGACTTGCTGGTTTATTAATCATTAAACCACTTCAAGGAGTGCGGGAATTAGCTGATGTTGGCTTGTTTAAAACGTAACCTAACATCTCTACTGCTCTACAGAGCCACTTCATTAACACTGTTCCTGTGGAGTAGCGCTGTAAGCTAGCTGTGTGCAGGGCAGGAAATAATCGACCACTGGCCGCCATCGTGTATAGCAGAGACAGTTAAATCCACTAGCATGATACATATACTGCATCTTACTGTTTATAAGGTAAACATAACATGTGAAAACTATTAGTGTAGAAGCATTTATATTATCCTTATGTTCAGATTTGTCATTGGGCTCACAAGATGGTTATACAACCCACAAGGCAGGTACTCATCCAGGATCAAATCAACCAGTTAATACACGTGTCTGGACACAAATTTGTCCACATAATCTCGTGAATTCACGTAAGGAAACACGTGATTTTAATCAGCTGAAATACGTGAATTCGCGTGTTCTCAACCAGTTAAGACACGTGTCTTGACACGATATATTTGTCCACAGAATCTCGTGAAATCACGTACGGTAATACGTGAATTCAACCAGTTGAAACACGTGAATTCACTTTCAGAACAAGTGAAATCACGTGTCATTGTTACATGGGGACGTCATTATCGACATCAGAAAAATTGCCGATGAAGAGTACAGTGAGACGACTGCAGAGATGGTCAATGTAGCTGGGACATTGACAGCGATCTCGATACAAATTAAGGCACAGTGGGAGGCAGATCATGACATACAACGTGGAGGCAGACACCCAAAAATATACCAGCAACGCTTTGTATTCCTACCATTTTTAGACCACGTTCTCCAGGAATTTGATACGAGATTCGAACAATCCAATAAGAAGGATGGCCATGCTCAGCCTGAAGTTCCTACCCAATAAAGTGGGCAAGCTGACATAACCTAACATAACCGACCTCCAATAATGCTATTGCCATGATCTGCCATCCCCAGCGTATATGTCAGCTGAATTCAGACTGTGGAAGAAAAAAATGGGATTCGTTAGAAGAAACAAAAACCTCCATAATTACATGAAACAAGATTTAACAAGATTGCCACCCCAAACAACAAGTTCCAGATGGCAAGTGGACAAGGAAGCCATTGACTTGTCGAGAGTCCAACAATTTTCTCATCTATGTGCAGCCCGCCCTTATCAAATATCTGTCAACTCTATTTTTAAACATATTCACACTACTAGTCTACTAGCATTAACACAATCATTTGGCAGTTTGTTCCATTCATTTATCACCCCCTGTGAGAAAGAGTACTTTCTCATGTCCAACTTGCACTGCTCCTCAACTAATGCTGCTTTGTGTCCTCTGGTTCTACTGCCTTCTTTAAGTTTGAAGAACATATTCCTATCAACATCCTCATAACCGTTCACTATTTTAAACACTGTTTGATCTCCTCTTAGTCTCCTGGTCTCTAAGTGTTGTCAAACCACATTGTAATAAGCGACTTTCGTAACTAAGGTCTCTCAATTCGAAAACAGTGTGCGATACCGTGTGCTATACCGTGCGCGATACAGTGTGCGATACCGTGTGCGATACCGTATGCGATACCATGTGCGATACCGTGTGCGATACGGTGTGCCATGTGTTTTGGATTTGATAATAAAAAAACTTTGGCCTGAATGAAGTGTGAAGTCTTTGGTCCAACTTTATTCGGAACTGTTTGGACACGCGAGTTACAGCTTATAGGCCTACGCACTAGATTTATTCTGTTTAATGCAAAGCGTCGGCGGTGCAGATTAATTATAAATTATTTTAAGCGGTTGTTTTTCATATACTTATCACCTATATACGGTGGTCTCGCTATAAGGCCATTCTTTAAAAGCGGTTGGTAAATATAGGTAATTAACACTCTGTGAGTCCACGACAGCAGTCGACGGATCATACATTTACCCCTGCGTGGGATATTTTACTTCTCCTGGCATAGACACCAAGTAGAAGGAATCAGCAGATTTTACTGCGTCTTCCAAAAGACACAGGCAAAGTGTGTGAACGAAATTGTTCAAGTTTCGAAACGGCGGTAGGTGGAATTGAACGATCGTCCTCTCGATCGACAGTCGGGTGCTCTAACCGCTAGACCACCGATCCCCATTTGGACGTGTGCCAAGGACTAATGGAACCGAAGCCTGGAATGTCCTGCTCCCCGGCTTACGAAATCGTGGTGTAGACAAAGACCAATTATAAATTCTTGACGCACTAGAAGCCAGTGCAACCGCACAGGTTGATATGACATTTAACGAAACTACCACCAACGTCGCGCAGAAAAACGTCATTCCCCAGGTACTGAGCTCATCACCGGAACTACTTTACGTGAGTATATAAGAGGCGAAGTGAGAGGTCGTGTCTAGTGAGTTTTCGCGGAAAGCCCAGTCTTGTCAAATACACAGGTAAGCGCGGCATTCTTACATACATAACATAACTTGCATAAAAGGAATGATATCGATGCATTCTACGCAAGGTAACGTGACAATTATAACGTCAGCCACCATTTGTTAAAGGTGTCGCTTGAACTGGCATCGTCTGTAGAGTACTTCCGTGATTTATCAATTATCTGTGCAAACACAGGCCTTGTTTTATTCTTTTCGTTAGCTAGTAAATACATGCACATTACTTCAACATAACAATAAAATTGGTCTTGTTTTAATCTCCTGGTCTATATTGTGTTATAAACTCATATTTTGCGTTTTTCAAAGCTAAGCTCTCCCACTCTAGGATCCGTGTGTTTGTTCTTATCTATATTGTTATAAATTTAGCGATGTCCTTCTACTGTCTGTATACAAAGTGCTAAACAAAGTTTATATGTTCCTTATATGTACTACAATTACGAGGGTAAAGTTCCCATAAAAACACTATAGTTATAAACCGAAGATAAACGACAATCGATTGTTTGGCGCTGGTCTAACTTATCATCACATAACTTGACCGGATGCACATATCAATGTACCTACATTTGCGCATACTCGGCATTACTTTTCACAAGTTGTGTCAACACAAAACGCATTATGTAGTCATTCGGTCCTGTACACTTCAAATACGCCTGAAGTCTGAATAACGTAAAATGGCAGCTGTCATCTTAATATATACATCGCAAAATCAACAATATATTTGAAAACAGTATTTACAATGCTATTATTAATTAAAGTTATGTATATATGTGTGATTGTGTACGTACAGTGTATACACTATGTATCATCATTTCTATAATTGAAAGTGCCCTCTTGGGATATTCATTAAAACGCCCAATAAGACAACGATATACCTCGGGCAAAAACGTATGTATCTTCGGAAAACTGTTAAGGGACTTGGTCCGAACTTTAAGCAACTTAGTATAGCCACCCCTCTGTTTTCAGCGCAACGATGATGCTGTTTGATCTACGTCTGATTGCTGTCGTGGCGTTGTTGACCCCGGCGTATTCACGCACCCTCAGCGACTCCGCGGAAGACTTAACGGGGACGCCGGAAGATTCCGGACGAGTCCTGCCGGTAGTCGCCAGGAACGTTGCGGCGACAGCGAACGATGGAGACCTACAGCTTCAGTCTCCCAAGAAAAGGTCGTACGTTGCCAGCCTCCCACGAGAACAGCGGGCAGATAACGTTATCTATCGCATCTATGGCCGTTTCCACGGACCGCTGGCTGTTGTGCGGTGGTGGGTGGATTCAACGGCAGCCCCTACGACAGAGGTGCCGATCCCCAAAATACACGCCATGCGTTTCGGTTGAAGAACAACACGGCTATCAGAAACAGAAACCGTTTATTTGTCCCACTTTTGTCATATTAACTACGGGCAATAGATAACACGATCGTTGAAATAAACTGTTAGCAAAGCATTGTGCATGGTAAAACTACAATTTTAACAGGATTTAGCTAGATTCAACAACATTGCCATCCAAGACAAACCCAGATGGCTAGTGGTCAAGGACGCCAGTGCTTTATTGAGAGTCCAACAATTCTTCATCTACGTGTAACCCGCCCTGCTGACATATTTGTCAATTTGAACTTAAACTTATTCACACCTACCAACATTTACACGATCTGCAGATAATTTGATGTATGGGACCAGATGTTTTGCTGGCGTAGAGGTCACCCGTTTTTACTTTCTATGCTTCCTTTAAACCTGTTTTTAATGTGACTATTTGGATCCAAGGGGCACATGCCGCTTGTTTTCTTGTTTTTTGCTAGTTATTGACATTGTAATGCTTTTGCAGTTCTGTTCGAATGAACAGGTCTGCCGGGGTGGGAAGTGTAATGCGCTTTGAACGACCCCAAGGACCCGATATAGCGTTATATAGCAACTTGCCTTTTCATCTTGAATTGTCTAAAAATCACTGAAACCTTATTTATTGTACGTACAAAGCGATTTTTTTTCGATATTCATGGCCTCGTCATGTCTTGGTGTTGTCAACTATCGTAATGCATTAGTCATACATACATTGGTATGTACGTTAAGCAATTAACTTGAAGCGTGGAGTTGTTAAATTGCAGTTAGCTAATAAACCTTGATATTTAATTATATTGACCTAACAAGAAACCCTGATCTCAACAGACGCCAGTTCAAGAGAAAGACTTCTTGATCTCTTGAACATTTCAACCGATGACCATCAAAACATGCTTCAGTGTAGTACTAGTGCATATTATGATGTTTAAGTTGTTTATAATAAAAATAGTATATGTTATGCCAGAATTGCACCATGTGGTACTATTGTTGTATTGTAAATAAAACATTTGTAGTGGCAGCTGGAATAATGACTGATTCGTGTCTTACTTACTGGAATTTAGTACATACGGGCATATATGCGCAAATACATACATTCGTTCTATAAATAATGTCTCCAATTATTTGAAGATATCTTCAAATAACGATTGAATACCGATTGCGCCGGCCATATGTGCCCTCGAGGGTGGCCGCGCAAAAACGGCTCCAAAGTGTTCTGTTGTCTAAAGAAAACCACGAAAATGCGGTGGGGTGATTCCACCTACTGCGGACATCTCAACATTTAAAAACAAAATTACAAAAACACTTCGACAAATATTATAACCGTTGGGCGGTAGCACACTACGCTATTCGTACCGCTTTATCCTATAGGTAGCGCCACTCGGCTGGGCGCTGCTATGGCGGAGAAGCGTTTGATAACATCGACTTCGGGTGGCCGCCATCCAGGTAAGATGTTAGCTGGCAACTGCCTTCTATTTGCATACGGTATGATAATAATGGCTATGGAAATGGCACCTTTACGTGATGTATAGGTCATCAAGTAATAAACAATACTGGAGTGATTACTGAGATCACAGCTAGGCAGTCAAGGGCCCTTCTCGACATTTATTGGCTTCAAATTGCATGTTGACTGAGATAGTACAGTCACACAAAAGTCGGTTCGTCATCTTGTCGCATTGCATAATCAACATTATAGTAAGAGCGTTCAAGGTTGTACACAAATTTAGCTCGTTTATGCGTGTGAAACCCCAGACAAACTGCAGGTGTTCATGGACGTATTTATGTTCAAGGAAACGGCCATTGCTATACTTGGCTCCAAGTTGATGTAGGCCCTGGGCTTGGCTTGGGTCTATTGACCCCGTTAATCGACGTTGTTGATTACGAAGGCCTGTACTATAGTATTGATTAAGATCTTGGATTTGGCTTTTTGTACCCTTCTTATAAATTTTGTTGTTGTATTCTATGACTGTTGATAAGGCACATTTACGTGGGTTTTAACATAATACATTGTCATTGTTAGGTTTAAATTTTGTGGAATTCCAGCAAATGCCAGATGACGTCTAATTTGGACTAACTAATCAGTATACTAGTTGCCATTACTTATTAGTACATCCTCCGGTAAACTGTTCCACATACATATGAGCACTCATCCTAAAATCGTCTAAGAGTTGGGTTGTGCATGATTGGATCCATATTGGTACCTTGTAAGGAGGTTCAGGCTTCAATTTTCCTGGGAGTCTGAGTCTAATACTCCTTGTCTGTTCCTTTGTCTGAAACTTGTTGGGGGGTGGATAATTTGTTATTTCTTTAGTTGTTAAATTGGTTCATATGGGTAGGGTAACCACTTGTAATTTTTTATAACTATATACCACTGGCCACGGCCAGTCTTTCCATATTTATGCAGCACTTTGTTCGCAGTGGTCGTGTGGTAGAGCATCAGGCTTTCGATTGAGGGGACCAGGGTTCAAAACCACCTGCTGCTGTTTTGAAACTTGGGCAATTTTATTCACCCTACTTTGCCCGTGTCTTTTGTAAGAGACACTAAAAGCTGTTGGTTCCTTCTATCTGGTGTCTGTGCCAGGGGAAGTAAAAGATCCCACACAGGGGAATGGAAAAAAACCTGTTGTGGACTCAGTGCGCCTCACAGACCTGGTGATCTCAATTTCTAAGCTCACTATACTACCTCCCAGTTTAGCTGTGATCAGCTGTAAAGGGAGTACCTCATCAACCATCAAGCCATTTTTACCTTTGTAAATTTTACCTAGCAAAAAAACAATTGCACACCGTTAGTGTTAAAACTCAATGTCTAGGGATTGTGGCATCAGTGCTGGCTTACTTGTGACTGAAAGAAGTCTGATTGATGCATTATTCCCATTCTTCTCTCTCTTTCTTATGAACTGGGTTGTATGAGTTATTGCCTGGTGGAGATATAATGATAACATTGAATAGAACTTCATGCATATATATTGGTAGCAGTGTGGCAAAAAGCTTACCAGAGAAGTTGAAATTATGTTTGTGTGTGGTAAATGCATCGTTAAATAAATTTATGTGCATTTATTTGCACATTAAAATGTGCTTTACATAATATTTTACTGAGAGTGATCCTAATCTATGCTTTGAATAACATTGCTATGACCTGTATGCAGGTACAGCTTGAGGCAGGACTTCATTGAATAGCCAACATTTATATGTGCAGTGACTGGACTAACCTTTTTAGCCCAGCAGGATCTTGCACCTGCAAACTTGCATTGCTCTTTTGTCCTTTGAAACTCACACAGGGACAGCCTACCTGTTGTATTCATCTATCAGTATCCTGATATAGTCTCTTGGAAGGTATTATAAGGTATGGAATGAGATCTACTGTGCTAGTTATGTCATACATGTGTGAATTATTTGTAGACTTTTGCAATGAATAAGTGAGTAAATTGCTTCTGTTTTACACTCCACTTAATAGAATCACTTTTGGGCAGAGCAATTTGAATCTGTTAAATGGCTGATTCACTTATTGAAGTGACACATTTGATTTTGAATGCAGCGAAAATAGATTCTGTCCCAGCCAATATATTTGATTCTACTAAACGGCCGATTTTTTTAGTGATGTTATGCGAACATGAAACGTAGAGTATCTGGTGGTTTCTGATACTATCATGTCAAAAACCTGCCAACACCAAACAGGAATACAAATTAAACAACGATTCAAAATTCTCGCAAAATCCAGCCATTTTGACTTGTATCCAATGTAAACAAACCACGCCCTGATCGAACAAAAGCCAATTATAAAGCATTTACGTATTAGAGTGACAGCTCACTTTATCTTGCATTGATAGATTGAAATATTTGTGATAAATACTGTTTACACAACGGTGTACATGGAATATAAAAATGACAATTTGACTTGTGATTGTGGTCCGTGTTGTAACTCGGCTGAGCCGTACCGTAATCGTAGACATCATTGTATGAACCTGTTGGTCTAACTCTGACTCAGAGCTTGGGTACACACACATTTTCTTGGGTGCACCCCAACATCCATTTCTGCCATTAACAAGCTTTTCACTCAAGACGTCTGGATCCCAGAGACACCCTGGGGAAGGAGATTTCTATATATATGTCATTGCACTACTCTTGATACCGGTACATATGCCCATAGTTAGATTTAAAATAGAAAGCACTCAAGCTGAGCCTGAAAATAAGACATACAAAATTTAGGTGTCTTATCAAATCAACATGTCTGATCAAACCCGAAAGAAAAGGAAAGGCAGTGCAAAATCATCTGCCACCAAAACGCCCAATGCCAATAGATTTACCTCTCTGGTCAGTAAACCCGTAGAAGATGAACTCGCAGCCAGCTGTATGATATGCAAAACAAATTTCGGAAGCATGGACCATATGGTTCAGTGCGAAAGATGCAGATGTTGGACATACCAACAATGTGCTGGGATGTCCGACGAGGTATATAACTGTAGGAAAGGCCACGATATGGGTGTGTGTCAGCAATGACAAATGTAAAGTGGCTGTAATAACAGCTATTGCAGCAGATGTAGAAATGGAGTAGAGATGCAGCGCATTTCTAGAAAACTTCAATCATTGGCTTGAGCAAGTAGAGAAACAAATGGAAACAAAAGCTGACAAAATGATGGTTAACCAACAAGCTGTAGAATCCAGAAAGCATAGAGGGCTTAGTGACTAGCCTAGCAATGGACATGTCGAAAAAAAGTTTACATGGTCAGGGATGAATCCCTAGAAAAAAGCAAAGGGGCAAAAATATTGTGGTAAGGGGCTTAGCAGAAAAAATTAAAAGGAGGATCAAGATCTAGCCAGTGAGCTGTTCAAAGACAGGATGTATACAGGTCAAAATTACAAGCATAATGAAACTTGGTAGAAAAGAAGGTGAATCAAAAATGAGACCACTCAGGGTTATACTAAAAAAAACCAAGAAACAAAGGATGAAAAAATACAAAAGTGAGACAGGTCAAAGCTGAAATGTACAATTTGAAAATAGTTTTTTTACATTCCAGACAAAACCAAACTAGAGTAGAAAGGGAAGCTGACATCACTTTGTGGGTCCAATTAAAAGAAATGAGCAAAAAAACCAAAACAGCAGATTTAAAATCAGTGCAGGTCGGATCATGAGCATCCCACCAAACCAAACCTAGTAAACCAAAAGTCAGCTTCAAAAAAAGAAGACACTTGTAAATATGTACACAGCACTATTCTTAAAAATGGAGACTTGGAAGACAGAGGAGGAGTAATGCTATTAATAAAAGATAAATTAAACCCAACACCATTCTTACCTGGCAATACAGATGCAGAAATCTTATGGGTTATTATATCCCCACACCCTAATATTCCTTGGCAAGTTGGAGTATGCTATAGGCCAGAAGAAGATCAGGCACACATTAAAAAAAAAAAATTCAATAAATACAATAACAAATTCTAATTGTCTCTTTTTATTGGCGATTTTAATTTTAGAAAGATAGATTGGTCCAAAGGGGAGGGAAATAGCCAACTAGAAAACAGTTTCATTGATACTCTAAATGACAACTATTTGGTTCAGATGGTTGATAAACCAACTAGAGGTAATAACATCCTCGACTTTGTTTGCATTTCAGACCCCAGTTGTACAGACGTATAAAGGTACTACTAAGATGTCCAGTTATTCGAATACCATCACAATCAAGAAAAGTTTATTTGTAGTCAAAAGCCAATTATGATGCATAAACAAAGAAATAAAAAACACGGATTGGACCAAAGAATACAATAATAAATCTGACTGAAATGTAGGATCATTTCAAGCAGTGTTATACCCAATTAGTGGAGAAACATGTCATATTCAAACAGATAAAGCAGGGATCAAGATTAAAGCCTCCATGGGTAAGATATAAATAATAAAAAAGGCAAAAAGAGAAACATTCTGAACAAGTAGTAGCAAACAAAAGTGGGCTTTCAGCAGATCACATAATCTATGAATTAGAAAATGAAAAGCTACAGACTGTCCTAAAGGAGGCAGAATGGCACTATGAAAAAAAGTTGGTCGACCAAATAAAAGCAAATGATAAAAAATTCTGGAACTACACTAAACACTTTACACCAAATTATCTTGATACCGGCACATATCTGCATATTTAGATTTAGAATAGAAAGCACCCAAGTTGAGCCTTGAAAATTTTATATCAATGTAGCAGCAACCTGGGGGGCCACAGCTTAAAGCTAAGGAAGACGTACTTCCAAATAGAGACCCGTGAACACTTCTTCACAAATCGTGTCATCGGAAAAAAATCTGAAGAAGTCGTGTCAGTGCCTACTCTGAACACTTTCAAAAAGAAATTGAGGTCTCTAGCCACTGGCTGAAATAGACTATAGAACCAACTAAGAGACGCAAAGAGCTGTTGGTCCCTTCTACCTGGTGTCTATGCCAGGGGTAGTAAAAGATCCTATACAAGGAAATGAAAAAAACTGTTGTGGCAATCTTGTAATCTTAAACTCGCCATAACCTCCCAGTTTAGCTGTAATCAGCAGTTGATCAGCAAGAGTATCAAGCATCAAAAATTATTTTATATGATTATTCCCAGTTAGGTAATCTTGAATCTTCATCAGTCTTTAAATTTTTACCTTAGGACTAAAAGGTTTCATATTTGTTCCTTCATATGGTATGAAGACTGTGAAATTGGCTTCTGATTTTTGCATATGTTGATTCGCAATGATAATAATTAATATGTTACATAATGTTTTTTTTAATCAACATGCTTGACATATTTCGAGAATAAACCTATCCCTTGTGACCTTCACATGCATGATTAGGGTTATGGCATATTGAAGACACAATGTTAGCCGCATATTCTAAACAGTGTGTCCAATGACCTTCTGTTCTTATTGATAAATATTAGTTTTATAATTGTTATACTATATTTTTGTAGTGGTTTAGTAGTTAGTGCATTGTCCATGGTTTTTGTTAGAATTAATTTCCCCAAAAATGTTTTTAATGTAGTTTCATTTGCAGTGTTCAATATTTACTACATAGAGTACATTCTTAGCTTTTCTGTGTTATCTGTTACTTATTATAAATAGTTGTTTGAACTATAACTGATTTAAGCAGTGCAGCAACTGTCCAAATATTTCATTTCCAAATAGCAGGCCTATGTGTATTCACAAAATATATCCTTTTCTTCAATTAGCATATCCTGCTCAGGACATCACTGTCCAAATCTGTATACATCATGGAACTAACCATGCCAGTTGAAACGTATATAAATATGTAAATCATGTGCCAGTGGTAATAATGTGTATCAGGGAGTGCTGCTGCAGTTAATGACGTAGGAGTGAGTAATCTGGACGCAGCCTAGTACCAACTCTAGTGCCATTTGTCATACAGTCAAGAATACATGCTTGGTTGTGCATAGCAGTGGCATAATTTAGAGTTGTCAATTGCCTTTTTTACTGGCGTTTACAGTTATGCAGACTTTATGCTCTGCTTTTTGCTGGTAAAAACTTCTTGGTGGTGATTGTTATGGTAATTAGGAGCTAGCTTGTGTGGGGCAGAGTATATGTCATTCTGTCTCTGTGTTGACCCACTTGTTTACCCGGGTCGTGTGCCACTCCTTATACTGACAACGTTCTGTGTCATTTACACCAAACTAGGACCCAGTAGAGGTGGCAACTCAGGTATGCTTATAACATTTTGCAGTTTGGCACAAGTTAGAAGTACATTTTATGTGTATGTCTGTATGATTTTGCACTTGTAGTTTACAAGTGTATGTGTTACATTTAATGTTACATTTAATGTAACACATACACTTGTAATGATTTAGTCACTTTATATAGCTGAACCTGTTTCACCATTGGGTGCTCTTAGTGGTTTGTAAGTGGTGCACTTCATTTTCTTGCAGAGTGTGTAAACCTGTGTAAACCATATAGTGCCCATTAGAAACCAACTTGCAGGCCTAGAATAGTGGACAGTCTTAAGGTTATCGTGTACAAGTTAAAGTAACCTATTTCCTCAGTGGTGATTTGGGTGTTAAGGTAATCTTGTTACATACCACTCAGGCATCATACACCTCTTAGAAGGTGCCACAAGGTTATCCTAAATGACGTGGTCAACCTTGATGCTGTGATAACTTAGATCAGATATAAAGCCATGCTGCTGCGACATGCGCAAGGTGAAGTGTCTTCACCATTATGTGGGACCATCTCCTCTTGGGAGATTGGCCATTGTGAATTGCCACTCCTGCCTGTGTTGTGCTGGTCTGACCATAATTCATATTTTGTTAACTCCATCCATGCCTTACAATTGTCTGTCCACGTGGCTCTTGGTGTTCCCTTGGCTTGTTTACTTTGAACCATTCCCTCCAATATTTCCCATATTTGCTGTTTGTTTTCCTTCTTGTCTGAATTTTTTTGGTAGGTCTAGTTTACTTCTTGAGAAATGGTACATGATGCTGTACTGGTTAATGGACTGTGGACAATTAATTAAGTTGCCAATAAGAAGTAAAAAAAATTAAGTGACAGTTTTGAGTGGGAAACAAACTCACAGAAAAAAGTCACAGAAATTAAGTTACAAGTTCGGATAGGAAATTAATCCCTGCTTACTACAGAAGTCCAAATGCATAACGCTTCCTTTTAAAATGTTATCATTCTCCCTGATTTTACTTGTGATATTTTTCCTGTGATTTTATTTCATATAAGCTCGGATAATTCATGCACATTTCATACCCAAACTGTCTATGTCTAGACTATTTATCAAGCAAGAAAAATATAAATATCAAAATGTAGATATCAGCATAATCATACGTGTGACTATGGGGCCCTTGTGACTGAGATGACTGCATGAAATGGTGGTCCATAGTTACAATTTAAATGATGATGACCACTACTACACTAGTGGGGTGCAGCAGTTAGAATGTCAGACTCTCAATCGTGAGGACCAGGTTTTACCCCTCTTGGTGCTGTTCTGAAGCTTGGTTAATTTTGATCACTCCACTTTACCTAAGTTCACTCAGCTGTATAAATTAGTGCCTGACTGTGGACAGTGGTGGACATGTGTGAATGAATAGTCTTCATGTAGTAATTGGAACATGGCTGAATGTTTCCCAGAGAAGTCGCTTGGTTTTGGAATGAACAGGTTTGCCAGGGGTGAAGTGTAAAGCGCTTTGACTAGTCCTAAGGACTGGATGCCTTGCTATAAGAACTTACCTTTAACCTTTGTCATGTGTGATATTCTGAGAGAGGATGTAAAAAATTATGAATGACTGACTCAATAAGAATACTTAGATGTCCTTAACTTAAGAGGTAATAAAAAATAATTAACACATAAATATCTCCTATAACTCATGTGTGAGTCGCCCTCCCACCAGCACCATCCCCCCTGTAATATTTAAATGTATATAATCCTTACTACTCATATGCCATAAATAGGCGTAGCATGTGATTGTAATGTTTACAGTTGTGCTTTAGCTTTCCTTCCTGGCAGATATAGTAAATAATGCCCACATCAGAGCCACATGGCGACCATGATTTTGTTATTAATGTTATCATGGCATTCATGTTACTAGCCGTTATCATTATGCCAACAACTGGTGTGTAATTTGTAATCTATGCTGTACAAAATAAGTCAAATTCAGAATATGTTATAATAGAAGAACGTGTTAATTTACCTTTGCTCAACAGCATCAGATGCAGTTATCCAATTGTTATCATTCCAGGAGATAGGGTTATGAGGATATGGGTCAGTATCGTAGTTATCACTATCAAGTTATGAGTAAATGCATTTAGCACAAACTCACTCTTGCGAGGTTGTTCAGCCAAATGCAAGAAAGGCTGTGGTTTAGCAAACAGTAAATATACCAGATGTATAGCTAACATATTTTTGTGATTTGTAAATCTTGCACAATAGTGTGTCTGAAAGCTTCCACCAGGTCAGAAAAAATAAATGCCTTTATTGCCATTTGTTAGCTATCAGTATGCAGTTGTGCAGAAATCTGGACTGCTGTTCGAGCATGTATTCTGACGCATGGTAGTGTTACTGGCTGGGTTATTTGACTCTAGACATTGAATTGAAGTATGAACATAGCCTTACATAGGGCTAGATAATAATAATGGTGCAGATGATAGCATAATAAAAAAGTTACTGCCAGTTGCTTTTTGTCTGAGTGGTTCGCACAAATTTGGCTACTGGCCAGCTTTGCATGTTCAATGACAAAAGTTTTTGCTTTGAAAAGAACTTGGGGCTGAATGCTTGCCTTGTCAATGCCAATAATGTCACCTTTTGTGATAATTCCACTACTGCTTTGAAGACAACCCAGCTGCACAGGTGCACAGTCAGTATTCATATAGCAAACATTTGATACTAACAGTAACGCAGGACATTTTCTCTGAGACTGAAGCAGCACTTTTTTTGCTTAGTGACTACCATGGTAGCAATGCGAGTATATTGTTAAACCACCAAACAGCCAGAATTTTGGCCTTGGTCCAGCTAACCAGAATCACTAAAGTCAGTGGGTAGAGACCTAACAACTGATCCGTAATAAATGATTGTTTTATAGGTGGATAACAACTTGAATCTAGAAGGAGCAGACCACAACGATGTGTGGCCAGCAACTGAGACTCCTGCTATGGAAGAACTTCACGTTGCGGAAGAGGCAGCCAGTAGGTGTAGGCTAAATGTCTGCCTTTGTATCCAATCTAATGTAGTAGGTCTTCAGGACACTGTTACGTTTAATACACTGGATCACAGGATCAGGTGTAGGTATCAGCTGTAACAAACTTGTCTTGTATTGGGTACACAGTTATTGCATCAAATCCGAAGTACTACATCTTGGGGACACTGTTAACATTTAATACACTAGATCAAGGTGTACGTGTCGGCTGTAATAAACTTGTCTGCGTTTGCATCCAATCTACAGTAATACATATTGATGACACAGCATTTAGCACAATGGACCAGGGTCATCTGTGTGTGTTGACAGTATTCACAGGTGGAGTGACCACTTGGTTAAAAATAACATTCAGACACAAAGGCCTGTCAGCATGGGTGATTGTTCAGCATGTATAGTGGCTAAGTACCAATGCAAGACTCTGGTCACAAATCACAGTGCTGCTTGTCTTTCTTATAAAGCCTGATTTGCATGACTAGTTCACTAAATGGATGCCAGGTCAATTAACATATATGCACACCACAGCTAGAGAGTTCACATAGGGCCACAGAAACAGGGCTATTGACCTGGCATCAGGAAGTAATTGTGTAGTTATTGTTGTGTTCTACAGCACTGTGCCCTGACCTTCCATTCAGGGTTCACACCTTGTAGGGAGAGGATGGATACAAATCATGGGGGGTGGGTGCATTGTTGCTAACCGAATAGACCTTTCCCCAGTATAAGATAAAGCGCAATTGAGCAGGCACAATTCACAGATTTGTTTGTAGAAGCTATTGGCTTTGAAATAGTGCATTTTTGAGAGGTTAATAGGCGGAGGGATTTACATGAATTTTTTTCCTATGGGCAACATGGGCACATGAATATATGGATATTTTTGTAAACATTGACGGGCACAGCACGTGGGGGCGTTTTAAAAGAGCTGGAGGTGTGTGATTTTGACAAAACTTTTTTGATGGCAAATTTTTTATAATCAGACGAAAGGTTAACATGGCCACCTCTTGAGCAGATCAAAGGTAGCAGGAAGCATCTCCTCTCCTATTTAGAATAGAGATAGATTGGATCATGACAAAGTGTACATTGGGAATATAATCTGGGTAACCGTGAGTTGACAACAAGGTACTAGAGAACTTAGGCTTTGCAGATGTCTTAGCATTAATGAGATAAGATGAGATGCAAAGAAACGGCTAATCTGAACCAGTGGACTCAGCAAACAGGACATAGGCGAAAACACTTGAAGTACGTAAATCTGACACCGTGATTAATTTGGGGGACACGTCCCAATAGAGAAGTTTAAAACTTCACCTACTTGGGCAGTGTGATGACAATCGATGGTGACCAACAATGGAAATAAAAAGTCTTGAGACTGTTAAAAAAAAATTAGATTTTTAATTCAAATGTTATCTCAGTGTTGATGCATGGATTGGAAAGCTGGAGGCGCAGAAACCGAATCAGTCTTGTCTTCAGCGGATAACATTTCAGAAAGAATTTCCCAAAAAGCTTTTTTCTTTTTATGACCTTTACTGATGATATTGTGTGGTTTGCTGTACTGATACCTGTGTCTGTTTGCCGCGCTCAGTTTCATGTGATTGCCGAGTTGCTTCTGCCTCTGATTCTCTTCCTCCTCCTCACCTGGGTGAAGCTCAGAGGAACGCAGTCACACAACCATGAATGTAAGTAATGACAATAGTCACTCAACCATTAATGTAGATAATTACAGCAATTGACATAGATGACAGTTTTACAGCATGGTATTGCAGTTTTAGATGAGACATGTTAACTCGCCATGTGAAGCAAAATTATGTAATTTATCAACTTATTCCAGCACTGATGCGAGTTATTTCAATTTTAAGTGTGTACATCTGTTTTCGTCGCATGGTAAAATTGTTTTTTACAACATGCCGTTGCAGTTTTAGATGAGATGTTTTAATGTGCCATATGAAACAAAATTATATCGTGATTTATCAATTTATTCATGCATTGATGTGAGTAATTTCTGTTTTCACTGCTTGGTAAAATTTGTGATTTTCTGCAAAGCAAATGGTTTTATTAGAGATTATAAATTTTTCATACAGCAATGAAGGTGTTCATTAATTTTTTTCGGCAACTTTTTTGGTCAACCCTAGACAGAAAATGCTGAAGTCAAAAGACAAAGCAAGAACTTATTAAATATGTGTTCATTGTGTTTTGTTGTGTTCTTCTCTTGAAACAGGTCATTATGACGGCAAGCCAATGCCATCAGCAGGCCCCCTGCCATTCTTTCAGGGGCTCTTGTGTACAGCCACTAACACTTGCCATCGCACCATTAGGCCAAGTGAGATCGCAGGAGTTGTTGATTACTACAACAGTTCTCTGTGAGTTTGTGTGCATGTGCAGCCGCGCATGCATGTGCAGTGCTGCATATCATTTATATGCTAGTATAAAAATCCTGTTTAAAGAGTCAGATGACGCCGCTAATAGCATCACATAAACAATATAAAACACTAAAAAAACTTACATCAGACCCTCCACTCCCCACCATCAGACCCCCTCCCCTACATCAGACTCCACTCCCCACCATCAGACCCCCCTCCCCTACATCAGACTGTTGTAATGCAAAACTACCAGCACACGCTTGAAGTCAGCATCCTTATGAACTGTGATCAGAAATTAAGTGATGCTTCGGGAAAAATATGTCAATGTATGATACAAATCAAAACAGCTGTTATTTTCCCCGTCTTCCCATCAAACCAATGTTGTGTTGTGCTGCACAACAGTCTTGTGATCATTACTTAACCTATCAACATTTCTACGCAACTGAGGATTTTTGCAGATAACCAATCTGATGCCGCTAGTGGCAATTATTATGATGTCAACACTATGCGTGATTAATTAATCATATGGTTTTCTCTACCGGTACTGCAGATTTGGGCATATCAGTAGTTACCCATATCCCTTCAATTAGCTAAATAATGACGAGCTGTCAGGTCAAGTGAGGCACTTGAAAGTGAACCAATGTGATCATACTATTGAATATGGTCACAACAGCATCGAGAGTAATGGAACAGGTCAGTGTGATTTCAACTTTAACTGAGACTAACTAATGTCTTTGAATTCTAATTGGACAGCCTCTCTATTGCAGCATGTCCCAGCTTTTCCTGGATGTACAGGAAGTGCTGAAAAATGAGTCGCAGATCGAAGCTGTGAGTAAACTGCTCGAGGATATTGTCACCTTGCAGAACATGCAGGAGAAAGCGGCCAGTGGGAAACTTGACTGTAAGTAAAAGTTCATTTGACCTTTGAAACGTGATAGTGCGAGCAGATCAGATATATGTGTGGCAGTACATTGTAAGTTGTGGCTGCAATTGTATACTTGGCACCTTTGTGGGGTGAAATACATTTGTTTTACTTGAAATTCTACATAAAACCCTATAATTTGTGAACCGGCCTGTAGCATTCCCATTCCCAGCCAGGCTATGACACATATCTACATCCAATCTATGCTTGGTTTCATCGGAAATTTGTCTTGCAACAAAAGTGTTTGCTCTTCGACCGATCAATATTGTCATTCGTTATTATACTGGTATATGGGTATATTTGTCCTGCGACAGGTCTGCAGCTGTAAGAATGTAATTATACTGTATGTTTCTGGGACAAAGTGTGATCATTTAATATTAAACCATTGTGGTACATTTTGCCAGTCACAATGTTAGAACAATAGCTTTATATAACATGATTTTTAAGATAAAACCCATCAGACTTGGTCCATTTAACCAGAATGAGAAAACCTTGATATGTATCAAGTCTATATTGAATTGTCTCAGTGGACAGTAATCTGCTAAGAAAAATATATTTTTTTCTTCCAATTAAACCTCCGCTGTTTGCAGGTAGAACATTGTTAGACACTCCTAGAGCCATATGTAACCGTATGCTTGAATTATCTGGGAAAGCATTGCAGGAATAAAATGACTGTTTGATGGCAATCGTTCAACTATAGTGGACTGGTACATGGATTGTGGTTGCATTCTGTCCAGGCACCTTCAGACTGGGTGACGTGCTAATCAACACCACGGAACTGACCGAAAATGCAAAGAAACAGAACATAAGTTTATCAGACGGCTCGCTCCAGACTCTCTTGATGAACGCCACCCTGAACACCTCGCAGGTAAATAAACTTCATTAAATACCTTTTAAAGTCATTCCGTTGTTAAGAACTACTCTGGCATGTAATATCACAATAATTAGTGAATAATGTCAACAACAGTTTAATTTGTTTAACAAAAACCACAATGCTAGAATCAGAAATTTTTTTTACTGATGCGACATTTGAACATTTACAGACATGATGGAACATGCATTGGCGGTGATACACAGTTGTATAGTGCTTTAAAAATGCGCTATTTCAGATAGCCCCTATTACTCC
The DNA here is from genome assembly GCA_963662155.1 of Lamellibrachia columna. NCBI lineage: Eukaryota > Metazoa > Annelida > Polychaeta > Sabellida > Siboglinidae > Lamellibrachia > Lamellibrachia columna. Next base: position 23,409,093 of record OY759265.1, on the reverse strand, counting down.
GTGAAGGTATTTGTCTATGCTGCTATTACTGTGTGTGTGCTATTCGTTCACTTATCGTTGGAATAACATGGAGTGTTTTGAATACTTTTAAAGATCATTTAGTTGTGTCAGCCTGGATCAGTTGAACCATAAGTCAGCGGGTGACAAGATTTTTTCATCTGTGATGTTCGTTTTCAAGTTTTTATTCGACTTCAGAATGTGTTATTTAATGCAAACGATTCCATGTTTCAGTTACTGCAGCTAATAACCACTCAAAGCATTTTGTCATCGAAAACTCCCGACATATCAAAAAACCTCCAAAAACAAATATGCAAAAAAGACGGACAACGATTCTTTCTACTGCCTGACACGGCTGAACTGAATGCCATGACAGAACAGTTGTGTCAACTCAATGACACTCAGTTTGAAGCACTGGTGAAGGATGTCCGTGAACAAGTTGATATTAAAGAAGTTATGAAGCAGGTAGGAACTAACTGCACATTTGTGTCTAAAAAACATTTTTGACCAATTTCTTATAAATATTAAATAAATTATTGCACCACCCTAATATTTATGCATAATCCAACTTTTCTGTGGATTGCTATTAATTATAATATCTTGCATGTAATATATGCATGGAAACATTAAAATTAGTTTAAACATCTATCATCAGTACTATTGTAGGGCACGGTGACTGTGTGGTAGTATGTCGAACTTCACTCACCCAAATTTGCCTGTGTTTTTCGGAAGATACGCTAAACTAAAAGCCGTTGGTCCCTTCTACCTGGTGTCTATGTCAGGGGAAGTAAAAGGTCCCACACAGGGGGTAAATGTGTAACCTGCTGTGGACTCCATCTCTCACGAGCCACTGCAGAAGCATCCATGACATGGCTCAATCAATTCTGCTAACTACCTCGCACGAGAACATGATTAAGTGAATCGGTACTATCTAAAATATGAGCATGGTTTAAAAAGTACAATATTTGCACCTGTTAGGTTTATGTGAAGACAATTTTGAAATAGTGTGTTTAAAATGTCTGATTATTTGGTACAGATGACCAAGTGTAGCGAGAAGACAACGGGAAGAAAACTGGAGATAAATAGCAACATCATCCAGAGAAACAGGGAACTCATGCAAGATGTAAGACACGCTACTCTTTATTTCTACATCTACAGTCAGTTACGTACAATATATATGTAATATGCATGCATGCCATCATAATATATGAAACATGTAATCAAATAGACTTTACTAAATGCAGTAAGTTGCTGTTAAGAACATAACTTAATGTGCATGTTAACTTGTTAACTGAATCTTTGTGTACGAATGGCCATGTTCATATCCAGCAGTCCTGCATCTGTGACAGAAAGAATCATGGAAATCTTCGATAAAACTGTTGATTGGTGACCATTGCACCTAAGCAGAATATGCAAATCTGCCTCAATTCTCTTAACTTATTGATTATTAGTCTAAATTAATAATGTTATATTTCGTGTTTTAATCTTTATTGCTGTAATACATTTACCGTTAGAAATTGTATGAACAGGAATTTGAAAATATGGGAAAAAGAACAGGTGTGATATAGAAAAATTATCCCATAGAATAGTGACCCCCGGGACACTTTTCTGTATAGAATTGTGACCCTGGGGTCACTTCTGTTACAATATGCCCTTTGAAATGTGACCCCCACTATAGAATTGTGACCCCCATCCTGAAACAATTATGTTGAAACACAATAAGTGGTTATGAGTTTGGTGACACATTTAGGCTGATTAGTTGCATGTATCTAACTACATAATACATAAATGGGGATAATTAAAAAATAATTGTTATGAAGTGGTTCATCGTTCACGCATACGCACCATAGTTCCAATGTAATATAGCCATTTGGTATTTTTTATTTAAATATAATAAATTCCTGCATAAACGTGTATTTCATATATTTAATAAACTGAGTTTTAATTAATTCTGATTAATTGTGTTATTACAATGTTTACACACAAGTTATTCTTGTGCATGCATATAAATTATATTTTTTGCATATTTTAACATACTACATACAAACCCAAAATCTAAATAGAATGCATAGCAAACTTACATACATAAATATCTGTTATATTTAAATTGCAGTATGGACAATAAGTAATTAGTATCTGGAATTGTGACCCCCACTATCGAATTGTGACCCCATCCTAAGCAATTATGTTATTACTTCAGAATGTATATCAAATTTACATACATACCTATGTTATTTTTAAGTAGCAGTTTAAGCAATAAATAATTAGCAGTGGGGGTAAAAATTCTATAAGGGAGGGTTATTTCCTTTATAGAAAAGTGACCCTGGGGTCACTTTTCTATGGGGGTCACTTTACTATCTCACACTGGTCTTCCACACTTGCTGAAGGACGTCATCTTTTTCAGTTTGGGTGAGGACTGCTTTATGACTGAACATTGCAACACTGATATTTATTAGTGTTTTATAACATTTCAATAATATCTGTGTATAATGTGTTACAGCTGTCATCTTCTGTCACCAACAGACAAATTGACGATGAAATAAAATAACCAAGTTTTACAACATATAAAGATCGTTGTACTGTATATTTTTTTAATGAAAATTGCAGAACATTCTCTAATGCAATATTTAATATCTATGTTGGATGTTCTGTTCAGCTTCAAGGACTGGGCAGCCTGGAGAAGATACTGAAGACGTCCAATGGATTGTTTGGAAACAACAACAAAGACTTGAAGAATGACTCAGCCACTCTGTCTTTCGTTAGTAGAATGTTCTGTGGTCGAGAGTCAAGCATGTTCAGAAAGGTGGAAGCGGCCACCAGTGTCCTGCCCACGCAGGACAACGACGACAAACCTTTGGAGTACAATTACGACAATGAAACAAGTATGTTAAATTTACATTAATTTTAATATAATTTATGTTTAATGTAATTAAATTATTTAATTTTAATGTAATATAATTTTAATGTAATGTAATAATTTAATTGTAACGTAATATAATTACTTAATTATATGTAATTTAATTATTTAATTTATTGTCATTATTTAATTTTAATGTTATTTTATTTTAATGTAATTTAACTGTTTAATTTTAATGTAAAGCGCCTCAAATAGTTTTGAGTAGATTTGTTGCCATATAAGTGTAATATTTTTTATTTATTTATTTACGTCATGCAAAACTTCTCTTGTTGTCACCAATTTCAAAGCTGTTTCACCTCGATCGTGCAATTGATCTGTTTCTCATTTCTCTTACCCATGATCTATTTTTGATTAGTATTTTAGTAAATATGCTGATTCACAACTGCAACATGATTACGTGAAAATGTGAAACTCCCAGTAAAATGGAAGCTACTGCTGTGAAACAATGTCACATTGATACATAAGATATCAAGACGTGGTCTTAATTACATTTTAACAAACCTAATGAGTCATGAAGCAGAAAGTCAGTACTGGTATATGAACATGCCTTTAATTTACAAAGGTTTAGTAGTTGGAATGTTCAATAACAAAGAGATTGTGTCAAAAATCCACTGCAACGTTTGGTTAATCACTAATACTTCTTTCTGCCGATCTAGCAACTGTAGTTTACTTTTTAACCAAACACTCCTACCAATTTATCAGTGGCACTGGCATAGTCTTTGACATAATTTTGCCAAGAGGATGTGATTTTTGTATTTACAAGGGTACAACATCAGTGTGTAGTATTAAAATCGATTAATTTTTTATCAGAAAAATTATGTAGTGTTTCAAGTAGTCTCACAAAATAATTTAGTTTTTCATTGAAACTGCGCCATAAAAAACTAACCAAAGACTAGACAATATTGCTTTTAAAATTGACTGAATTGTGCCACATTGCTCATTTTGTTTTTAGCTGAGTTTTGCAATGACCTGTTTCGCGATCTCCAGAAGACGACCGCTGGTCGAATAGGATGGAAGCAATTCAAACCAATGATCCGTGGATGGATCACGTATTCCCCAGACACACCTGCAGTGAGGAAGATCATAAAGGAAGTAAGTTGGTTTAACTACGTTTTTGTAACTTATATGAAAGGTGCAAAGTCTAATCATTTGATTATAAAATCATGTTATATGATGTAAACTATGTATGTTCTAACATCTTGACAGCACAAATGTGTTTTAATGGATCACAGTTTTTAAATATAATTTCACCATTATCAGCCAATGAATATTAGCCTTGTCTTTGAGCAGGCAATGTAAACATGATATTTGAGGCCAAACATTAAAACAAATAGTTGTTGAATTATATTTGGATATAAATATAAATTTTTGTTCATTAAAACAGATCAAGGTGTTAAATTATGCTGTATAACATGATTTTACCACAAAAACTAAAACAAATATTGGTTGTTAAGCAGGTTTCTGCTATATGTGTGTGTTTGTTCAGGCTAACTCTACATTTGAGATTTTGGCACGGATAAAGACAGCATCGCAAGATTGGATGAAGATTTCACCAAACATAACCAAGTACCTGTCCAGTAATCCACAAGTTAAACAGCTGAAGGCAAGTTATATAATTGTGATATTAATTACATATGGTATATGGTAGTTTAAAAAGTACACTGCAGTTTTGTAGACATTACTGGCAAGTTATAAGATGTACTATCACCTTTTAAGCTTTGTAAGAGTAACTCAGTTCACTGCCTAGTTGTGCACTGCACAAATGTTGTACAATATGGATTAGAAGGAGAAATCCTACTGTATCATGGCATACTGTTTTGTCATTGTTTAGTTAATTATGTGTAAATACTATTTGTATGTATATTAAAATCAGAGTCATAACTATATGTCTGAATTAAGCTACAATGACAGTTATTTTGTTTTACCTACAGGACAGCCTGGAAACATTGGCTTTGATCTACCCAAATATTACAGCCTTTGATCAGTTCAGCAAGTTTCTTTCAAACGAAACAAACCCAGATGGATCATTAGATTGGAGAACCCTCATTCATAACATGAATGTATCCATGGACCAAATGAAGAAATATCTTGATGTAAGTGACACCACTGTATGGAAATAATGGTTTTCAACTGTGGTTGTGTATTTGGTAAACCTTTGATTTTTTGTAGTCATCTCCTGTGAGTTGGAAAGATTACCCCAGAAGTTTGTGAGTAGTCCATGCCTTGTATAAACTGGTTTGTCAGCTAAACCCCTCTGTCCCTCTGGAGATGGGGGCACCTACCACGGATACAGATGTGTTCATAAAAGAGCAGGGGTCACTGAGCTTAATATGGGAATTGTTAATTAAAATAACTGGGCAATAAAAGATCTGTTCTGTCTTTCTATGCAGCTTTTGTGGTTCATAGCAGCTAAATGATAATTATGTAATTTGTGTAATTAAAACTCAGTTTTATTGTTATCTTTGACTACACAGCAGTTTTAGTGGTTAATGAAGTGTTTTTTTGGTAATAATTTTCCAATACATTTTTACTTATTTTGATTGTGCCTGCATGTACTTGGGTCCTTGGTATATTATATTTTTAGCATTTTATAAATGACTACTAAAAACAGTAGTTATTAATATTTATGTTGCAGTGTTTCAATTTCAACAAGTTCAAGGGCTATGCAAATGAGTCCGACTTGGAAACTGGAAGCATGCAGTTATTGCAAGAAAACACCCTTTGGGCAGGTATGTGTTAAAGGTCTTTCATCATTTCGATTTTTCTTTTCAGAATAATTTAATAAAAAATCAAACCTACATTGTGTCCACTATGAAATTTGCTCGTTTGTGCAAATGTGTTATTTAGTTTTAATGAAATCATTGGACAAACTGTTACATTACTTTTGCTTGGATCTGGTCAAAATTCAGCAAAAGGGCAAGAATTGTCCAGATCTATTTACTATGACAGGCTATTTGCACTTTCAAAGTTTCCCAATCTAACAATCAATGTCGATTCTTTTGATGATTTAAAAAAGTACATATTCATATTAAACCATCTGCGCATATTTGAGCATCAATGAATTTGATTTGTGATGGGCTAAATTAATTAAATTAAATAATTCAAGAGGGAGTTTTAAACATATTAAACATACGTATGTCATGAATATCTGTGTGCATTTCTGATGGAAATCTGCATAATGAGGTTAACGGGACACTTGTCTGGCACTATTGTTCTGTGGCAGGCCTTGTCTTTGATGTTGACCCGCACGGCAGAGACCTGCCCACCTACATATCATACAAGATCCGCATAGACACTGACCATGTGGACACAACAACTGGGAAGAAAGTCACTGACCAGTGAGTGTTTGGTCAGTAAACATAATGGCAGCCAGCTCGTCATTGGCTGTGTTGACCATCCTAGTCATGTTTGATTTGTGGTCATGGTGATCATTGCTGGTCAGTATTTTTCTAATAATCAGGGCTGTTAGAAGTTTAAACTGTTTAGATGAGTAAACATGCAAGTAACAGGGAAACCTCATTTAGTAAAAGTACTGTAAAAAATGTTTATGAAGCAAAAGTAAGAAGCAGAAAACATATATGAAATTTGCCGACATATTTTTTGTGTGATTGCTGGCAAATTAAAAAAAAACAGCAAGAAATTTAAGAATTCTGCATTATATTGTTCACACAGGCAAGTTTTAGTCTAGTTCTTGACACCAACATTGTAGCAAAATCAGGTGATTAGCCCTGAATTCTCGTATGCAAGCTGTGCTGGCTGGCGATGAAATGTTGATTTCAATTAAAGTTATTAACGTGTTATGGCCACACACGGCAGGTAAATAGGAAAAAAAAATTTCGGCCAAAAGTATAGAATGGGTCTTACTGAGTCAAAAATATATTGAACTTTTATCAGCCAGACCCCCGTTTCCATGGTAATAAACAAAATGTCCGCCATTTTGAGCAAATATTGGCAAATTTGGAAACACTACCATTCTTTATTGAACACATATATGATTATAATTCTTGCAAATCCATGTTCAGTACACATTCTACTATACAATGACCAGAGCATTTGTTAAAATGTTGTGTTTTTATTTTTTAAATAATTTTTTGGTAAAGTGTGAAAAAAAACTTTATTTTTGGCAACAAATATGTGTTTATCTTTCAAACTATTGATGATTTTTAAAATGTCTCTGGTCATTGTACAGAGTAAAGTATGCTGAATGCAACATTCAAAACCTTATTTGGATAGCATAATTACTCACGGAGATATCCTTTTTCCAAATGCAGAAAACACGTTTTTGAGAAAACGGCCGTCAAAGATTTGTTTACCATCAATACTTCTGATACTTTCAAACTATGTGTCACATAGATATTTCCTTTGGCATGCTTATATAAACTATTACACTGAATATAACAATGTAAACATTATGTTGCTGGCATAAGTACTTCCAGAGATATGCTTCCTGCAAATGTGATATATGAACCCAAAAAATGGACGCCATTTTGGAATTTTTTTGTGTCATTATTAATATACAACAGAAGTTTCTTATCAGTATTCTTACCAGTATGGTTGATGGGGCAGGAGGCCATCTGGCCTGTATAAGCTCCTTTATTAGCAGTTTTCTACAACTTCTGTTGATTTGAGTACTTGATTTTAGCAAATTTCTTTGGTAGGTATTTGATAGTGTATTTACTCAAATAATGACTTGATGCATGACTAGAAGCCGAAGGTGTTGAAGAAGTTGAAGTGTCATGTATTTGATAACATCAATCATGATTGATTCAACAAATAGAAAACTGTTTCTAAATGTGTAACTTGTTCTCAGGTCACCTGCAGACAGGCTATAACGCCTATATACATAACAAAATATTAACTAAATTTGTTAACCTCAGGAACAACTAAGAAACAACTAGACAGTAACAGAGTCCACAAGACAAACAAGGTTCCACAACATTCAGTCAAATCCGCCAGCCTTGTATGCTGGCCCTTCTTCCTTCTCGGCGCTTGGCCTGTGCCACTGTTCTACTCCCAACTCCGCCGTCGGTCCCGGGAACTGTTGCCGGTGTCCGCGGTGTCGCTAACTCATCATCTGCAGTGACAACGCACGGCTGCATTTCTGCTGTATCCGGCTGTATCGCCGCCGAAAATGTCCTATTTGCACGTGCATCCCGCAGTTGCTGCGTTCTCCCTTTCTTTCTCTGCCCAAAAGCATGCTTTGTGGAAAACTTATTCGTTCTGACTCGATGATTACTTTCGTTAGACGCCATCATTGTGTACACTCGGAAATAGCAACATCGTGCATTGTGGGAGATCACGCGTCATATATGCAAATGTCTGCGCCATGTATGGAAATATCCGGGTCAACGCGGGTCACAAGTACAGCGGAGCGTCCCGACAGTGACGTAGCATGATGCCGAATACCAAATAAGGAGATAGTCGGTAGAATACTGCTTGCATATATGACGATGTCTAGCGGATACGGGTCAAAGGGTGGGGATGCCGTCTAGACAGGCGGTTAGAGAACGGAAAGGGGAATCTATCCGTACCAAACAAGATGGCGTATGGTGAATTTACGGCAGTGTTGCTAAGGTCTAAACATCGCATATTTTCAAACTTTTGAGAATCAAAACTGGATTATTACTTGATAGGGGTACACTTTATTCAAGAATAAAAGTGACTTAGAGGTATGTGATCGTTATAAAAATTAACTTTATTGATAATTAACATACAAAGCTATCGGAAAAAGGACGAAACACATTTTGAGCATATTTTTTCAAAATACGTAATTTCACCTGCCGTGTGTGGCCTTAAGTGTAATGCCAAAAAACATTCTTCGTTAAGACTACAAAAGTACAGATAAATGTATTTCATTACAAAGTATTCCCACAAGATTGTATTTCATTACAAGCAAATAAAAAATTGTCTCCACAAATATAGTAACGATAAACATTTACTATCTTACATACCTACCCTGCAAATAATGCAGCATGACCTTACCTTTAATTGTATATTATTAAAATGTAATAGAAATTTTTTTTATAGACCATGAAAACTTTGCAAACAGTTAGTTTTAGTTATTGTTAACCCCTTTCCCTGTTTAAGCCGAAACAAATGGCTTAATTTTGTCATTAAGATTGTTTATTTTTACATTTTAATGAACAGATGTCTTCACTTTCATGGCTATCTGCATATCTTCATGCTTTATTTTCTGTATAATTTAGTTTGGTTAATTTCTTGCCAAAAGAGATTTCAAATAGACATACAGTTGAAACCGATTTAGGTAATACAATTTTTTTTATCATATTCAGAATTTAATTAACTTTTAAAAAATGTTGAAATCTCAGTTTGTGATTTTTCCGACTTAAGCCGGGTTTTCTCGTGCAGTGTTACATATATTTGTATACACCTATTCCTATACTTGCCAATAGGATATGGCCATTCTGTTTGCATCCAAACTCAACTTATGTAACATATTTTGGCCTTTGTTTATTAAACTAGTCTTCTTTCTAACAAAATAGCACATTTCTTTGAAACTTTGCATTGATTCTGTGTGTGTCGGCCTTGCTTAATATATGTTATGCATAGTCTAGGTTATTCAATTTTCATAGAACAGCGCATGCAATTATCAGTTGCACTGGTTAACATGTCAGCCCTCAGTCAACTGGAGAAATGACCAGAATCTCTCACTTTTAGAACGCATTCTGAGTAAACCACTGGCATGATGTTCTTGTTTTGTTCTTGTTTTAAAGATCATGTAATTGAGACGATGAATATATCAAATCTCAATAATCTCAAATCTCAATAATCTTGTTTCAGATTCTGGGTACCTGGACCGCGTGATTCCATTCTCATGGATCTGAAGTACATCCAGTATGGATTTGTGTATATCCAGGACATGATAGATCATGGCATAATCCGTTTGCAGACAGAAAAGAATCCCAAAGTCGGTGTATTGCTCCAGCAGTTCCCGTATCCATGCTTTATACACGATGAGTAAGTTCACTTGGCTAAATTTACTTCTGTTTTCGTTAGAAAATGTGGATTCTACAGGTATGTATATTTGAGATCGTTATAATTAGTTATGATTTTGTAAAAAAAATCTATTCATTATGCTATGATGTGGATTATATTAGTTTGAAAAACATTACTGAACAAGGGCGGACAACATTTGGTAAGTCTCTTCTGCGATTTGTAATAACTTCAACCAAATTTGTCCTTTCTAGCTATGGAAACATGCAATTCTAACAACATTCCGGTGAAAGGTGAACCCGAGCTCAGCATAGAAACACGATGCACAGCTGATAAACATGCACGCACTCACACAATTCTGGGCTAAATGGAAATGTTAACAGAAGCCTACATCAACGCAATAAAGTTTCTCCTGTGCTTAATAATTGTTCTAGCTACTTTTGCTTTGTAGATCTAGAAAGTAGTGTAACTGGGTAGCAATAAATTGATATGACAACTCTGTTTTAATTGTGTCGCTCCTGTACATTATTTTTGATACTGAAACTTTGAAATGGATTGCAAATTGTGGTACAAAAATATATTTTCAAAATCACATCAGTTCAGTTTTCTTTACCTGGAAATCATATTTACAGTCGTTATTGTTGAATTTTGGGTCCTCAAAATAAAGTGGAAAAAATCAGCAGGGCAGCTGAAAATTTGAGGGAGGAGTTCTTTATTGGATAGAATTAATTTAGTACCTACACAATTGATATTGATCAGAAAAGAAATTTATTTTTGGTCAAATGTTGCAATATGCACTGTATGGATGAAGACGATACTTTCAGTTGTATATAGTTGCTGTTTTCTAAATTGTGCCATTTTTACCATTGAAAGTGCCGTTTTGGGACATTAGCCTCCAGCAGAAATAATATAAAAATTTACGTGAGTGATATTTGTCCCAACTGGTTGGGCAATGCTGCGTCTCATGACAATGCGAAGCTAAATTATGTGTGTGTTTACATGATTGAAATGTCTAGACAATTCAAATGTGACCTATTGAATTGCACCAATCCTGACTTGAGCTTTGATGATAGGTCATGACAGGTGCACGTACTGTCTGTCATGGTGATCAAGGAGGTAGCTAATTGGCCACCACCACAATAGTGACTGACTGTTGGTCAAATTGGACCCCGCCCCAATTCCAGAGACATAACATTAGTCTCAAAAAGTGGACTTGTTAGTTGGTCTGCCGATGTCGGCTGACCAATTGGAGAATTAGTCACTCGTGTATAGCAGCCATATTTCCAGCCTCATCACTAGCTCACAAAATAGAAATGTTAGCAAAATTTGGATAATCATTGGCGACTTTACGAACATGTCTGTTGTTGCAGCTTTGTGCGCAGAATCGGCAGCAGCATCCCACTGTTCATGACGATCGCGTGGATCTTCACTGCATCCATGATAGTGAAGGGCATCGTGTACGAGAAAGAGCAGCGCTTGAAGGAGGTGATGAAGGTGATGGGTCTGACTAACGGCTGTCACTGGCTCGCATGGTTCATCACCTGCTTCATTATGATGTTCATCAGTGTCCTGCTGCTCCTCAGCATACTCAAGGTCAGTACGTCTCACTTGTCACATGTTTAATCATCCATCCTCAGTTATTTTCGTGCGTCTCTTTTCACATAAAAAATTAATGTTTCTAATATCCACTACGACATGCTAGTGTCATCATTTGTTTCTAGTATCCACTACGACATGCTAGTGTCATCTTTGTTTCTAGTATCCACTACGACATGCTATTGTCATCATTTGTTTCTAGTATCCTCTACGACATGCTAGTGTCATCATTTGTTTCTAGTATCCACTACGACATGCTATTGTCATCATTTGTTTCTAGTATCCTCTACCACATGCTAGTGTCATCATTTGTTTCTAGTATCCACTACGACATGCTATTGTCATCATTTGTTTCTAGTATCCACTACGACATGCTATTGTCATCATTTGTTTCTAGTATCCTCTACCACATGCTAGTGTCATCATTTGTTTCTAGTATCCACTACGACATGCTATTGTCATCATTTGTTTCTAGTATCCACTACGACATGCTAGTGTCATCATTTGTTTCTAGTATCCTCTACCACATGCTAGTGTCATCATTTGTTTCTAGTATCCTCTATAACATGCTAGTGTCATCATTTGTTTCTAGTATCCTCTATAACATGCTAGCGTCATCATTTGTTTCTAGTATCCACTACGACATGCTAGTGTCATCATTTGTTTCTAGTATCCACTACGACATGTTAGTGTCATCATTTGGCCAATATCAGTTCTCTACTACGTTGAACTTGTGTTGGTTATTGCATAAGTGTTAATTTGTTTTGATGAAATACTTGGACAAACTACGAAGTTATTTTTTCCCAGATCTGGTATACATAGATATATATTATGACATAAAGTTGTACATACTTTCACAAGTTCCATTACTAACAATAACACTGTTTCGATGATTTTAGCAAACGTAAACCAAGTGTGCTTGTTATCTAAACTATGCACTCACTGTATATTTGAGCATTAACCAACCATTCATTCGCCCGCCTTAGGAGGGAGATTTTATGCAGTCAGAATGAGGGGAGTATAGCGTATCTTTCACATGTTCACGATGGCTGTGAAGAAACACACAACTTACACAACATTTAGGCAGGTGCGCTGCTCTTGTTTCAGTTCGGCAAGCTGTTGGAGACCTCGGACATGTCTGTCATCTTTGTGTTCATGATCGCATACGCAGTGGCTACCATCAGCGAATGCTTCATGTTCAGCGTGTTTTTCTCGAAGGCGAATGTTGCGGCAACATGTGCCGGCATCTTCTACTTCATCGGCTATCTTCCCTTCTCTCTGTGTCAACAATGGAATGTGTTAATGACACCGATGCAGAAAGGGGCTGCTGTACGTACTGCTGTTATGACTTTTCTAATTATCACATAATTGTCATATATATATATATATATATATATATAATATATATAACAGTGTGTTCTTATGTAGCACACTATCCAGTCGTTGGGACTGCTCAAAGCACTTTACACTTCACCCCCTGGCAGACCTGTTCATTCCAACGCCAACTCGACTTATCTGCTCCCCACATCAAAACCTTAGCAGTTTACATTTAAATGATATTATAAAACAAAATGACTGAATTTAAATTTTTCAGTAGAGCAGGTTTTCCCACCACAAAGGTTCAAATCTTGAAATTGAGCCTGAAGATGGGGTAAGGCACAATATTTTGTATTTACAGTGCCTGTCGTCGACGGTGGGATTTGGTTTCGGCTGGACCTACATCTCCGTTTATGAACAAATGGGCATCGGCATGCAGTGGAAGAACATTGCAAAGAGCCCAATGCTTGATGATAAGTTTAACTTCCTCACGTGTATAATGATGATGCTGTTTGATGCCGTTATATACGGCCTCATCACGTGGTACGTCGAAGCCGTGTTTCCAGGTATGTTCTCCTTTTCACATAGCCGATTATCAACTTCACGATTCTGTAAGATGCTAGTCTAACCTGTAGTCTTTGATTATCCATATTTAATTATTCCTTGACTGTTTCCGTTTATTTAAACATGGCATAATTTGAATTGGCACCTAGCAAAAATAGCACTTGAGTTTACGAAAGGTAATATGATGTTTCAAGTAAACGTTGATAATGTGCTATGCTAATTACATATACATTATAGTAAATGCATGTATGACCACCTTTCTCGTAGGACAGTACGGAATGCCACAACCCTGGTACTTCTTTGTCACCAAATCTTACTGGTGTAGTTACGACTACTCGGCAAATAAAAACTTGGAGAGCGCGAACAGCTTGTATAATATGAGCTGCACACATGAAGGTAGGCAGCATGCAGCAGTATTTATTGGGTTTATTCTATTTGTCTGTCTGCGGAGAGGCAGATGCAGAGAATCCAGAGGCCACAAATAAAATACGTTTTGTAAAGGTGTGAAAACACAGTTGTTATTGTGTGCCTATTCTGTGTTATGTTTGTGTATCGCACAAATGTGTACACATTTGTATTGTAATTCATATAATAGTAATTGCTAGTGAACTAATTTGCAGTATATAGTGAAAGAATAGGTTTCCCTATATGTAGTCATGTGATGGATTCTCCCGTCCATTCAGGTGGTAAGCGTGGTTGATGTATAGTTATATTGGCCGCATTGTGGATTCCTCTGGGTAATTGTGAGGGTCAGAAACCCCCATTAGAAATGTGCATGACATTTATGCCATGTGTGGAATCTTAAATTTTTTACAAGATGCCAATTAGTGCAGTAAAATGAAGTATAAACTATCGGTAACTTGATATTGCTCTGGGATGACCATGTTTACCCGAAGCAGTTCAACATGATTCATGTGCCTCAGTTGGGAGGGACAGTATGTAGACTAGCCTCTTTGTTACAGCATCAGTAGATATATAATAAAATATTATGTTAAATTTGTATCAGATCGTGAGAACTTTGAGGATGAGCCAAATAATCTGACTCTCGGGGTGTCGATCCGTGAACTGCGCAAGGTCTATAAGCACGGAAATAAAGTGGCCATCGACCGACTGACCATCAACTTCTACGAAGGACAGGTGACGTCATTCCTTGGCCACAATGGAGCAGGAAAGACCACTACCATGTAAGTGTGACAGAGGAATATCTCTGTGGTAGATATTGAGATTTTAAAGCTTCTTGGTTTGCTTCACCTAGAGGCTGGAATTCTGTGCGGTTTGAAAATTATGTTTAAAAAATTTACCAAGACCCTGTATTCTTCATTGTTTTGATAGCCTCTGTTAGAATTAGTCTTTGCGAACAAAACTGTATCTTTGGTGATTTATGTAGTCTTTTTTCTGCCCACAACACATAATCAGATGCCAGTGGCTCTGACTGGTCAGGTCAGGGAGACTCCCTTTAAGACATAAAAAATTGCTATCATGGCACTCTACTAAAGTAAAAAATAAATATACTACACTGCCTACGCAATCAAGCACAATATAAATATACAGTCATGTCTGGTTTATCCGATCTTCGATAATCTGTTTTCTTCAGTAATCAAGTTTTTTTTAGAAAGTATCTTGCAGAAACTGTACCATCATTTTCACCAAGGGGCAGTTCTCAAATTAAAATGTTACTATTGAGGAATTGGCCCGTTTTATGTCGACCAATAAATGGGCAAGTTGTCCAATGCAGTTTTTTGGCTAGCCCATTGGACAAATGTTACCCTAACTGGCAACTGTCTTTGTTGATCAGGTCGATCCTGACAGGCCTGTTCCCGCAGACGGCCGGCACTGCGTACATCTATGGCAAGGACATACGGTCAGACCTGAATGAGATCAGAAAGAAGATGGGAATGTGTCCACAGTACAATGTGCTCTTCGACATGTATGTGGGCAACATTGGCATCACACCAAATTGTTCGAAAGTTACTGCACATATTGCCATTATAATGGTAGCTATGAAGGTTATTTTAAAAGCGAATGTGTATATCTCCGACAGATTCATGCTGTCATTTAAGAAATGGTTACAGTGAAACAGTAACAAATAATATGATATTTAATTGCAAAAAGTAGTTAATTTTATGCTTACATTTTGTTTTGCAATGTTTGCTTGAAATTGCAAAAGTAGACGTATGATGATTTAATCGCCAGATGGCATTCCGGGATCGTTGTTGACAAGATTTTCGTGAAATATCTGAATTATAATTCTAATGATGTCTTGGAAACTACGACAGTACAACTTTTCATTATGGTGCTGCATAATATTCATCGGCTATTTTCAGACTAAGATTTGGTGTGCCTTTTCATAAATACATGACTCATTTCACAAACCAACCTATCTAGTATTCACTATGACATGCTAGCTTGTTTGTAAAAAAAAATTATTTCATTTTGGTGAAATCATTGGACAAGTTATACATTTTTTTCACCGGATGTGTTTGTAGGCTCACTGTGGAGGAACATCTCTGGTTCTACTCAAGACTGAAGGGCATGGACAACAAATCCATCGAACAGGAGATGCCTCAGATGATACAAGACGTAGGGCTGCCTCACAAACAACACGAACTAGCAAAGAATCTCTCAGGTTGGCTTCACATTTCTTTTCTAAAGTTATGATGATTATTTTGGCAGCATAAAACTAGTCTTTTTAACACCACAAGCAATCATTATAATTTTTACAAGATGTCTTTCTAAATGTATGATTACACATACACCAATGTATGATGATGACACATTCATGTATGATGACACAATGTATGATGACACATACACCAATGAAGAAGTATCTCAACAACTTTCATGTGACCCATTCACCGGAAGACTAGAGGATTTGAAGTATGTGCTTAAAAAACAGCACCACGATGGTCTTGACTATTTAAATACTGTTGACTAACATTGACTATACTAGCAAAATGCCCATCATCTGGATGGGAGGACATGGTAGTTTGTTGTGTGTAGGATGGGCACTACATAAGCTGCTGCCAAGAACCTGCTCTGGTGATGGAGCAAACGCCATGAGCACCTATCTAGGCAGATACCGGCACTATGCCAAACATCAACATCATTATTGCAGGTGGAATGAAGCGCAAGATGTCTGTTGCATTGGCGTTTGCTGCTGGGTCGAAAGTGGTCATCTTGGATGAGCCAACTGCAGGTGTCGATCCATTCTCCCGCAAGTCCATCTGGGATCTGGTGCTCAAGTACAAGGAAGGTTTGCGACCTGGCTTTCTTTTCCAAGTCTACAGGAGCAGATGTGTGAATAACACATGAATCTGACGTGTTAAGAATGTTGATTCAGCACCACCCTTTCGCCAGTTATGTGGCAGTTCAGGTTACCTGTTCACTGGGGCAATAACATGGTGTAGATAAATAGTTCCACTCTGCACTAGCTGAAATAAATCATGTGCCACTGCTGTCCAATTTCCGGTTATAAATGTTAAGGTGTTGATATCTATGGGCTGAGATTCATCCAATTTATTAGTCGATAACTACACATCATAGTCATAAAATGACATGCTGAAGGAATAAAAGCAAGGAGTAAAAGACCAGGGAATTTGTTGATCCAGCATTCCAGTTTGTAATTAATGGAATGTAATGCAGAGGAAGCTAATTGTTCAGTATAAACATTACAGCCCCATGGTTCACAGATCACACTTCACACTGGAGAAATATATCTTCTCAAGTTCAGGGAACAGTTAGGGAATTTGAAATATTTTATTGGAACGTTCGGGAATTTGGCCCTCCAGGATAAAAGGGAATTTTAAATTAGTTCTCTTTGTGAATTGTGAACCTTGTTTTCGCAGGTCGTACGATCATCATGTCGACTCACTTCATGGAGGAGGCGGACATCCTGGGAGACCGCATTGCCATCCTGTCGCAGGGCAAGCTGTGCTGCTGCGGCTCGAGTCTCTTCCTCAAGAACCAGTTTGGCAGTGGCTACTACTTGACCGTGGCCCGGGACCTGGCCACTGAGGAGGAGGACGACGACAAGAAAGATACCAAGGACAAGGCAGGCAAGGTGGGTGGTGCAGTGGGTCATCATACAACAGAAAACTGGGACACTGTTGATTGAGAGTACCAGGATTCCCGTCCAACTGCTGCTGTATCGAAACTTGGGCAGATTCATTCACCCCGCTTTGCCTGTGACTTTCAGATGAGATGCAAATAGGATGTAATATTTAAAAGGGGATGTAAAATGCTCCACACAGTTAAATGGAAAAAACTTGTTTTGGACTCACAAAGCAGGTGGTCCCAATCTATTAAAAAAGCTCCTAATTTGCCCATATGTAATCATAGGCAATAGTGGCTTCTTATAACATGTGTATCAGAAATTAATAAGAAGTTACTAGTTCTCTTTTGTGATTGATGATTTTTCTCCAATGAGGTTTTGGTGTCTAAGAATTTGTCCTACCTCAAAGAGGGGTAAAATGCATAAGCATTGGCTGTGAAATGTTGAATGAATCTTAATTCTGTTGTTGATGTTAATTTTATTGTTGAGATGATGTTTATTATGTGAAAGCAATTAAGTATATATTAAAGTGGCTGGAGCCAGTTATGTTAATTTTTCTATTTCCCCCCTTATGATATGCTACTAAATATTGAAGATGGCACATATGATCTCACAGCACTACCATAATTGTTTCAGCTGCATTCTGAGTAAACAATGGATAATTTATCTTAACTTCATTGAAATTACTCGATTAAAAACAAGCAGAGAACTGCTGCCCCAGCCATCTTAATTTAATAGACCTATACTGTACTATGTTTGGTAGAGTGACTTTACTTATGTACAATGTTCTGTCTTTTAGCAGACAGAGGTCCCGTATACTGTCACAGACCAGGGTGAACAAGCAGCTGGTATGTTGATTACACACATTGCGCAGTGGCTTTGATTTTTTTATAAATAAATAAATAAACTATTGTGTGGTCTCATTAACAACATAGATTCCAATTTGTGCGAAATGAAAAAAGTCTTGTGTTGTACAATGGTGATTTTACTTTCCATTTATATATATATTTAATTATTAATTATTATTATTTTTAACTTATTTATATCTATCATGTATTTATATTTTTTACTGACTTTTTTTTTCACTTAATAATTGTTTTCACTTATTTATATTTTTAACATAATTATGTTTCTAATGCATATTTGTATACACAGGTTTTCTTTACCTGTAATAAAAATATTCATATTTGTAATAACTGAGACAATTTTTAATTTGTGTTTGACTAATTACTGAATGTGCCTGTTGCATGTAGCCATGGCGAACAGAGAACTTGGTCAGGGAGCAATGGCACTGACGGTACTCATCCACAAGTTCTTGCCTAGAGCCGTGCTGGTAGAGGATATGAACTCTGAGCTTACATATCAACTGCCCGATGACCGCCACAATACCCAGCTCTTCCAAGATCTCTTCATCGCCCTGGACGACAACATCAAGACTCTTGGCTTCTCCAGCTACGGCATATCAGACACTACTCTGGAAGAGGTGGGATTATTGCTTATACTAGCTAAAATGCCCATCCTCCGAATGGGATAACTTGGTAGTTTGTAAGTGACTGTCACGATAACAATATTTACCAAAGTTCACAGAAATATCCATCTATGCCTTGGCACTATATGCTGCCAGGCAATATCTTGATGGCTTCTGGGAAACCAACTCTTGAAATTGTGACGTAAAACTGGCAATTATAGTAACATCTAGCGATGCCTTGCCTTTGTATATTATGTAACTTCGGACAATCGAAGAAAAGTTGCATGAACTTGTGGACAGTTGTACATAATTTGTTCGCGTAGATTTGTGCACATTGTACATAATAACTACAAAAGGTAATTCGTTTTTTCATAGAAAAGGTAATAGTGGGGGAATTGTGAAAAAATAGAACTGACGATCCGACCATGGGGTCATAAATGAACCACTGAAAGCTTGGCACCAAGATGCAAAGCGTCTAGGCAGAGTAGCATAGCAAACATACATACATACATATACTTGCTGGATTTTAGTAAGATGATACCAGCGTTGTTCATTTGGTGCCTCCCCAATTCCATATTTTTACCCGTCTCATTTCAGATTCATTTTGTGAAAAATTGAACCTATCCAGTATCCACTGCGACATGTTACATTGCTCGTCTACACCACGGTAACTGTTACGAAGCAGTACCAAAGGGAGACACCAAACTATTGGGTTTATTTAGAATTAGAAATGTTTTGTTTACATGTTGTAAATAAGAGTTCTGCTGTTGTTATGTGGTAATAAGTTTTGCAGTGTTTAATTATTAATAGTTATCATAACTGATTGAAACATGTTGCAACAGTGATTTAACTACAGTGCCAACATAGGTTCTTTATGAATCTGTTCATTTCAGGTGTTCCTTAAAGTGACAGAGACAAATGAGTTGGACAGTGCCGAGACATTGGATAGACTCACTGACAGTACGTAAACAAGAGTTGTCTTGTAGCTGTTTCTCTTATAGTATCACATCATGTAGCTTTTCATGAACTACCGGTATTTCTTTGTAAAAAATCATCTAGACTTCTAGGCTATATTGCTAGGAAAGCAGTAACATTTGTTTGCCTTTTTAACCTATTCTTTGCTACTGAATGTTTCTGATTTCTGTTCTCTCTGTGTTCCCTTACACAACCTTCGCACTATATACATATTGTTAAGTTCTTTAGTCATTTTCTCAATGAATAATCAGTCTGGAATGACATTCTTTTAGCGCAACTGGTGATGGTGATTTGCCACATGTTTGCCTTGACTGACAGCTATTAATTTTGTTGTTTCAATTAAATGTTCTACCACAATGAAATTCACGTGGAAGGTCTAACAATAGTTGGGTGACTTAACGACTTTGCCGTGTGCATCTGTAGTGGCACCTTTGTGAGTTCTCCGTCTATAATTTCTGCCGTCTTCCTGCAGGAGGTATGGTAGCAAGTCTATGTGCATCTGTAGTGGCACCATTGTATGTTCTCTTGTCTATAATGTCTGCTGTATTCCTGCAGGAGGTATGGTAGCAAGTCTATGTGCATCTGTAGTGGTACCATTGTGAGTTCTCTTGTCTATAATGTCCGCCATCTTCCTGCAGGAGGTATGGTAGCAAGTCTATGTGCATCTGTAGTGGTAGCATTGTGAGTTCTCTTGTCTATAATGTCTGCTGTATTCCTGCAGGAGGTATGGTAGCAAATGTATGTGCATCTGTAGTGGTACCATTGTGAGTTCTCTTGTCTATAATGTCTGCTGTATTCCTGCAGGAGGTATGGTAGCAGGTCTATGTGCATCTGTAGTGGTACCATTGTGAGTTCTCTTGTCTATAATGTCTGCTGTATTCCTGCAGGAGGTATGGTAGCAAGTCTATGTGCATCTGTAGTGGTACCATTGTGAGTTCTCTTGTCTATAATGTCTGCTGTATTCCTGCAGGAGGTATGGTAGCAAGTCTATGTGCATCTGTAGTGGTACCACTGTGAGTTCTCTTGTCTATAATGTCTGCTGTATTCCTGCAGGAGGTATGGTAGCAAGTCCTGTGAATCGGCGGAGTTTCCGTCGAAAGCACCTACTCAACCTTCTCGGAGAGAAGGAAGGTCATTCGCAAGAGGACGGTGTTGAGAGTTCCAGTGATGCAGGTACGTGGCCATTGATGAAACAACTAAAGTGATCCTTGAAATGTTGTTTGAAGGGCACAGCATGTATTGTAGCCCATGGGCCAGACCAGATGTCGGTACCACCTGGGGGGGGGGCAAAACTTCATTGTTGGCAAATTATTTGTTCCACCAATATGAGTAAAAATTATATGATAACTTTTCCAAATGAGTAGCTTTATCCTTTTGGTTGCACATAACGTGTTTTTACATAAAATGCCAATACGTGCTAGGTAAAACACTTTTTCATTCATTATTAACTTTAGAGAGATGCGGTTTGAAGCATCATGTCAGCCATGAAAAATAAACGGGATTTTATATCTGAACTTTTTTGTCAGACCAACTTTGGAAGGGGTGAAATCTTTTAGGGGGTCTACGGAAAAGCTTATTCCTTTCTCGTGTACCATCGGATTAAAAATTTTAAAGGTGTTTTGGGTGCGTAATGGATGTACGGAAAAAGGTATGGTAACAACTTTTTGAATTTGAAAACCCCTCAAAAATTGGCAAAAATACCTGCAACGCAAATGGCTACTGTCTACAAGGTGCTCAACCAGTCACTGAACAATGTGCTGTCTTTAGGGTTGACCAAGATCGTGGGTGTCTTTGACCTGGCACCATATGCAAAGGCTGCTGAGGTCACATGGAAACATCCTGACAAGTTTAAGATGACCATCATCATCAGGCTTGGAGAATTTCACACCATATGCACACTGCTGGCAATTGTTGGGAAACAATTCCAGGATGCTGGATTACGTGATCTGTGCATTGAGTCGGTGTGATTACAGATGGCTCTGTTTCTGGAGTGATGGATGGTCGCAAGTACAACCGGGCAGTCAAACTCCACAAGCTAGTATATGAGGCTCTCATTAGGCTGGCATGGAAAGGTTTCCTCTCATGGTTGCAAGCCAATCACACTGATGACGTGATCGACATCAATGAAACACTGAAGACCATCAGTAACCTCTGCAAAGATGTGTCACAAGCGTCGATGAAGCAGGTCCTCCAAAACATATCATGTGATGTGCCTTGAATTCCTGCGAGTTGGAAATGGGAGCCTCTTGACCTTCTGGCTGTCCTATCTGGACATGGTCGAGATTTTGCTAGGCCTGCTTCAAGCATCAAGAGAGGGACACTGGGTGCTTCACATATGACAGGAATAACTACGCACGCTACCTCCCGTACTACTATGCTCAGATGACCCAAGTGCTCATCGAACACCCAGATGTCCATGCTGAATTTATGCAGGGTGGCTTTTCAGTTCAGCTCAGTTCCAGAAACCCTTTTAGGCGATTCCCTGTCAACCAAACGATTGAGGAAACAATTAACAAAGACACCCAATCGCAGGGTGGAACAAAGGGGTTCAGTTTGAAGCCAGGAGCTGCAAGCAAGTGCTACCTAACAGCCGAGTACAGGACCATGTACTTGAGAGAGCTGAGAGATGTGATTGGTCTAGGCGGTTCCAAGCTGGCTCATCCAGATCTCCAAAGGTCCCACATCAGGAAAGACAAGGCAGATGTCGAATCCCTGGTTGACCTGATGGAGAACAGCTAGCTGAATTCAATGTGTCATGAAGAGACTGAACTTGTCAGCCTATCCACTGGTACTGTGGCCCCAACAGATGTTGCCAAGGATCTTATGTTGAGTCCCTGGTTGACCTGATGGAGAACAGCTGGCTGAATCCAATGTGTCCTGAAGAGACTGAACTTGTCAGCCTATCCACTGGTACTGTGGCCTCAGCAGATGTTGCCAAGGATCTTATGTTGAATCCCTGGTTGACCTGATGGAGAACAGCTGGCTGAATCCAATGTGTCATGAAGAGACTGAACTTGTCAGCCTATCCACTGGTACTGTGGCCCCAACAGATGTTGCCAAGGATCTTATGTTGAGTCCCTGGTTGACCTGATGGAGAACAGCTGGCTGAATCCAATGTGTCCTGAAGAGACTGAACTTGTCAGCCTATCCACTGGTACTGTGGCCCCAACAGATGTTGCCAAGGATCTTCTGGGAACTCATCAAGTAGGAGAAGAAACATACCAAATGTTCAAGAAGAAACGCTTGGAACAAGCTCCTCCAACAATGGAATTCCACGACAAGATGACAAAGCAAAACTTGAAGACATTCTTCAATGTAAATGCAAAGAAATCAAGTGGAAGATAAACAGCCACAGAGGTGGTCCTGAAGGTTGAGATCAATTTATTTGGCCACATGATCCTTGTTGCTCAGAGTAGACAGCTGCACATGAGGGATGCTCTGGCTCACCCACTAAGTCCTCTACCCTGGGCACTAATGGTGATGGGTCTTTGTGGAAGATGAACAAGGCTGCACTCGCTAGAGAGTTGGAGTGAAACGTTTCTCCAGCAGAAGATATCCCTGACCCATCAACCTGCATCACTAATGGAATGAGCTTGGTGCAGAAGATGAACGGCAACAAGACGTTTGCCCAGATGGCAGAATCTGTCATGTCTCTAATCCTACACGATGGTTCACAGAGTCACTGGATTGACGTGGTAGTCGACGTTTACTGGGAGACGTCAATCAAAAATGCTGAGAGGTGCGATCGGGGACCAAGTACAGCTATTCAGTACAGGAACATTGCAGGAGGCCGAAATATCCGGCAGTGGAGGAAATTCCTGTGCAACTCCTGCAACAAGCCCAACCTAATCAAATTCATACTCGAACAAACTGCTGAAGTACAGGGAGAAGTTACATGACAAGTCACTGTATGGAACCTGATAGGAGGTCTGCTAAAAGATGACAAAAGGTGACTGGGTGGAAGTCACAGAACTGAGGTCCACACAAGAAGAAGCATACACGTGTACTCCTACACGCACTGCACGCTGCAAAGGCCTGGTCAAAGGCAGTCATAGTGAAAGCCGAAGACACAGATGTCGTAGTGCTCTGCCTTGGTTTCAACAGAGACATCCCCTGCTCCATTTATTAGAAGTGTGGAACAAAAAAACCGCACACAGTTCATCGACTTTTGGAAACTGGCAAGTTCATTGGGAGACAGCATCTGCGACGTCCTAATTGGATTACATGCCTTCACAGGCTGGGACACTGTGAGTGCCCTCACAGGCCGTGGGAAGCCGGGCGCCCTGAAACTGATGAAAAAGGACAGCACATACCTGGAGACTTTCAGCCAACTTCGTCAGTCCTGGGAAGTCTCTAAACAACAACAAAATACAGCTGTTTACCTGCCACCTGTATGTGACAACTGCCACCACTGATGAAGTGAATGAACACTGTGCGAAATGCATGTTCTTTGCACTAACTACCATGCAGCAATCTGGAAGTGCTGCCTTCAGACTCAGCCATTTGTGGCAGACCCGAAAGAGTGTGGATGGACGACAGATGATGACGGCCATCTGGTCATCGAGTGGATGCGCACTCCTCCAGCCCCAGATGCAGCTTTGGAACTGTTGTCATGCAAGTGCTTGATTGCACCAACATGTGCAAGCTACTGACGTGCAGCAATCAGTTAGCAGTTGAACTAGGTGACTCTGATTATCTAGATGGTGATGATGATTGAAATGATGAACAATAAACCTATCATTCAGAGCTGTATGTAAGATATTGTTCTGAGCTATGTTATGGAGAAATGTTATTGTTTAGTAGGGTCTGTAGTATTCCATATGCATTGTAAGATTGTATTATGTGGAACTTAAACGATAAAATGTTATTTTGTGACCTTATGATGCCTTGGTCTAAGTACTTTATGAATCATACAATCAGGCCGTGCTGCCAAAATGTTGTTCAGATGGGTTAATCAAAGAGCTGAAAACCATACACCACTAAGCTACCACCCAGCAATGGTTATCATATCAAAATATGTCCCATAGACATGGACTATTTCAAAAATTAACTAGATCTTGCCCCCCCCCCCCCAGATGGTACCAATAAGTGAAATTTCTGGTCTGGTTCTTTGATGTGTCTGTCTCTAGCTCAAGCCAAAGTTAATTAAAAATATATAAATAAGTAAAACATCATATTGGCAAGTACAGTGTAACAAAAGCTTGTTTAACATCAGTAGAATTACTATGTAATAGATTTTTTTAAATATAGTTATTTAGACCACACATATTTAGTGAAGATGATGATTCGTCATAGGATAAGTATTATTAGTTTTACACTACCAATATGTTGTGCCAGCGTCTGAGGAAAAATTGGGGCATACAACGTACACTTCCTGTGTATTCCACTTCGCCTGCTGCCAATTGAATAGAAGGTGAGATGAAAATGTAACATCATCTAGATTTCAGACCCACCCTGATGTCCCATCCCGCATTCATATCCATGTTTCTTACCTCAGTGTATCTTGTAGTGGTGTTTGAATCTACCGAGTGCGTGATACCTGCCCTTACTGAATATGAATGGGGAGGTTCCTACAAGCTCAGCGGATTTGCACTGATGAAGATACAGTTCTGTGCTCTGCTTGTCAAACGCTTCCACTACATGCGCAGGAGCAAGAAGGGATTCCTGTCACAGGTGAGGCGTTGTTGTTTGTATTTCTTCAGTTTGGCATTGTTCGTTCTCTGGTTGAACAATACCGCTGCCTGCAAACCAAAATTTTCTTGCTAGTGTTTCATATGATTACATGCCATTGTGATCTTATTATATACTGGTACTTATTATTTTGATAACAAGGTATTAAACCATCATAAATGTGATTATGTGATTGTTTAGTTGGAAAGATTATGCACTCTGTGCTTTAAAATAGTTATAAGTAATTAATTATACTCTACAAAAGTGTTTTTCATTATACAGTCTGAGCTTAAATAGTAATTCACATTGTTTGTCATATGCACAAGAAAGGCAAAACAGTATGCTTGAATTCATCGGTATACTTACATACCTTATTTACATTGCCTATAGCATATGGTCCTCAGTTTGTTTGTTACTTTGTTTTGACTGGTCACCCCCATCAACAAATGTGTATGTACACCTGCATACTTGTTGGTGAATGATGATATGCACGGTTGTGATTGCAGATCATTCTGCCAGTCATCTTCGTGTGTCTAGCCATGGTGTTCTCTAAGATCACTCCCACCTTGACCAATGAACCACCCCTAGAAATGCACCCCTGGCTTCTGCTGCCAAAGTCCGGCCCAGATGACCACCTCAACATGTTCTTCAGGTGAGTTATTTCGGATGTGTATGCCAATTATGGCTTTTTCTAGGACTCTGTATACAGGTCTGTATACAGGTCATTGCCTACAAAGTTGTGGGAATGTGTGCAGAAATCACACTGTTGATTTATCATTAAAAAAAATTCATAATTGTTTTATGAACATTAGTAATGCTGATAATTCCATCATAATCCATGATCGTTATATCCACCATACAAATGTCTTTGCCTTCGTAGGTCATTAATTAATGCATTTTTAGACTTTGTGATTATTTAAGTTTACGGTGGATGTCATGACTTTGTCAGAATCTTACTAAGACAGGCTCCTAATGTCATCATTGGCCTTTTTTCTTCCAGCAATGACCTGCAAGACTCCAATTGGACAGAGAAAATAGACACGCTGTTGACCACAGCTGACTGTGCAGTTGGCTGTAGATGCATGGACCCTGCGGTCAATCAGATTCAGTATGTATCCTTTGTTTGCACACATTACCTTGATTCAAGTTGTGCACTAAAGTGTTCCCTGGGACATCTGACAACTTGTTGATTGCAAAATAGCAGAAAGCAAACAAGACCTACAGGAAGTGTTGGATGAATGGAAGGGGGTGTTCGAGAAGCACGGACTGAGAATGAGCCTAGAGAAGACAAAAGTGATGTGGGTTGGACACCAGAGAGAGGAGTTGAACATCAGGTTGGATGGTAAGGAGATCAAGCAAGTGGATGGCTTTGTGTACCTTGGAGGAATGGTTATGGAGGATGGGCATTCAGCGGCAGAAGTGCAATGTCGGACACAAGCGGGAGCGAATGCTTGGAGAAAGGTAGAGGGAGTCATGTTGGACAGAAAAATTTCAAAAAAAGCTGAAAGGGAAATTCCTGAGAACATGTGTTACACCAGCATGCCTGTATGGTCTGGAGACAGTGGCGTTGACAGAACAACAACAACAGAAGCTGCAAGTTTGTGAGAATAACTGGGTTCGGCGAATAACAAGAACAAAGAGGGTGGACAGAAGAAGGATGAATGACCTAAGGAAAGAGGTTGGGATGCAATGCAGCCTAACAGGAAGATTGGAGAGAAGCAGGATGAGATGGGCAGACCACTTGGTAAGAATGGATGCAAGCAAACTAGCAAAGAGAGCAGAGGTGGAAAAACATCAAGGACGCAGGAAAAGGGGAAGGCCACAGCTGAGATGGGAAGACTGCATGAGGAGGGACATGAGAAGATCGGGGGAGGATGAAAGATGGAGAGAGGGAGATAGAAAACTATGTAAAGAAAGAACAGAAAGAGTGACTCGACAATATTGTACCTGACCCTCACCCCTGTACAGCAGGGAACAAGGAAGAAGAGCACAAACAGTAATCATTTGAAGTAGCCGCTAGAATACAATGATGAAAATGTTCGTGTTGAGAGAATAAATTACCTGGTACTGCACATTTTATTTTAACACAACTATTACACGTCGCTCACATCAGTGGTTCAGCAACCATCATTTGCCTTCACCAGGAACTGAATTTTGGTACTTAGTTCTTCTGCTCACCAGATGGCGTGGCAAGCAGACGGTCCCATACACGGCTAGTAGAAAATAAGTCAGCACTCATAGACCATGCCAACTGAAACAACTGCATTATTGACTAGGAGGGAGCCAAGATGTTTGAAAGGGAAAGTAAGTGTGAGGTGGCTAATTGAGGCCTTCTGGATCTGAAAGTCAACACCGATCATGAATTGAGACAAGGGGTGTACCAGCTATATACCAGCAACCAGTATATGTGTGACAGGGGCAGTCTGCGTGCCATGCCAACTGACGAGCAGAATTCAGTTCCGGAATAATAATAATATTTATAATCATAGAATATAAAGGCATATGAAATGTTTACAGAGACTTCCCCTGCTTCCCTGTTAAAAATGGAGAGGACAAATGGACGTATTTCCATGGCGACATCAACGAGACAGCACCATGCAGCTGCAGCTCTGGTATTCAGAATTGTCCAGCAGGTAGGTGGCCTGTAACGTAGTGTGGATACAAGATGATTTTATTTGAGTTTTGCTAACAAATTGGCTGGGTCACATGACTGTTTCAACTGTGCTGTTTTTTACTAGGTGGTGTCTGTACACGTGATGGTGTTTATTACAGAAAATAAGTGATGTCATTTAAAATGTGTGAAAGAGGTGGATATATTAAATACATATTACTTATTTAAATCAACTAAATGCAAAAAGGTGGTTAGAAATGTTTTTAGTGAATAAAATTCATTAGGTGGTGACATTTACTTAATACTGCCATCTGGAAGTTGGAGCTTTCAAAAAATATGTATTATTGATGATGTGGAACCAGAGAATGTAACTATGACCCCTGGCTGTTTGATCACTGCAGGTGCTGAGGGTCCAGAACCCCCCAGGAAGCTACTGCCCACCACTGACTACCTGTACAACTTGACCGGACGCAATATCTCTGACTGGCTCGTCAAGACCACGGACAAGTACATCCACAGACGGTGTGACACTTATCAATCACATTTAAACTGTCCACTCTTACATATCATGCTCTATCTACACAACAGCCATCGGGTGACCCTATTTTGTTAGTTTCCTGTGTCTTAAGTATTCCTAGGCAGCTCAGACCATCTATCTTACAGCAACTTTTTGTTCCTAGAACTAAACATAACCTGTCTAGGCATGCTTTCCCTGTAGCTGCGCCCAAAATCTGGAGCAAACTCCCATAATTTTGAAATCATCTGAAATTATAACTCCCTACCATAAAAAACCCCGGACGTTTTTTTTTCAGATTTGCATTTCCACCTTAAATCCTTGGCGGTCCCTCGCTGTGATGATGACTTGCACATCCCTGTTCATGATTCCATGCTTAATGATTCTGGTTTGTTGCGCCGTTGATCTCGGTTTCCGGAAGATTTAGTTGTCACAGACATTTTTATTGCACCAGCATGTGAAATTCAGGCCATACTGTGGCAGTCACTACAAAATGACAGATGGTCTCAGTTATGTGTTCTTTCTCTTCCTTTGCTGTGGCAATATTCTTGGAAGTTTTGTAAGTCAACTTTGTGTTTTAGTCTTTCGGGATTTGGCCGTGCAACAGTTTGCTGCCCGTTGAAGCCCCTGAGCTCCATGCAATAGACAGTAGTAGAATAATACACATGAATGAATCGTTTTTGTGCAGTACTTACATTTTATGTAAATAAGTTGGTGTTGAATGGGATCAAGTGTAGTGTCTTAGGCTGAGACACTACGCTATTTAAGAACACACCTTTACCTTTTATCTGTCAGCATCTAGCCTAGCTAGTTTTAAATTTTCTTAGCAGAAGCATACAGATTGGTTCTCTTTGCAACCTCTGTAAGCATTTTCTGTGCAGGTATGGGGGAATATCCTACGGTGACGAGAACGGAATGGTGCAATTGAACACAAGCGAGTTTAGGAGGCTCTTGGATGGATTACTAGATGCAACCAAAGGAAACACAGCCAAGACTGAGAGGTCAGAGATCATGGACAATGTTGAGAAACTGCTGAGTCAGCTGGTGACAAAACAAAATGGCAAGGTAATGTGCACACTGTTGCTGTTAAAATTGGAATATACTTTTAGTATCCATCAACATGTGTGTGTTGCTGTAATTTTGTCACGGTTAACATGCGACCAAATAAAGGCACCAGTCGAGGGGGGTGGTCTGGCAATATTTGCTCACCAAATGAAAATCTATTTGTAAATCTGTTGGCATCCATAAACTCAACTTATGTAGGCCTTTGTTTACTAAACTAATCCATTTCTCGCA
Organism: Lamellibrachia columna; assembly: GCA_963662155.1. NCBI lineage: Eukaryota > Metazoa > Annelida > Polychaeta > Sabellida > Siboglinidae > Lamellibrachia > Lamellibrachia columna. The sequence continues at coordinate 23,379,163 of OY759265.1, read as the reverse complement.
TAGCAGCGCATTTGACTGAAGAATTTTCGTTGTGTATATACCCGCTGTCTTTAATACGTCACAACGGTTGTCTAGGTTAACCAAGTTCTGAGAACTGGGCAGGTGCTTTTCCGTTGCACTGGTTAACATGTTAGTCCCCAGTTAAACAGATTTGACTAGGATATCCCACTTTTAGAAAAACAATTCTGAGAAAACCACTACCACGTATTGTTGACTGTAGTTACATATGATTAGTTTTATTAACTCCTATGTGCATAGCCCCAAAACCGTGACTTTTATTTCACAAGAGCAAGTTTCTGTGCTGTGTGATTTGTGAATCCCAACTTGGTAAGTTTGCTGCTTCTGCAGGTTTGGTTCAACAACAAGGGCTACCAGTCGAGTGTTGCCTACATGAACATTATGAACAATGCACTGCTGCGCACTAACCTTCCACCCGGGGCAGATCCCAGCAAGTACGGGATCAGTGTGACGAACCATCCCATCAATCGAACACAAAATCAAATGACCATAGTCACCCTGTGAGTAGGCTTTGCTGTCCTGACCCAATAAATTTGGCTAAAGGGCCATGATTTTATATAAGGTAAAGTCGACTCTTCCAAACACACCTGTCAATGAAGTAATTATGTACAATTTGTCACATACTTTTATTCATGATGACATACATGGTTGTGCTGTGCATTGTTTCGTGTACACCCACCATAAACTTTGGTGTCTGAGCTTTGGCCATTCTGCCATACATTACCATGCAAAATAAAAAAAAACATTTTAAATATGGGTTTAAATATGTTGTTTATTGTGGTGATTTTTGCATTATCGGATTAAAATTGGAGGCCATTATCAACCAGATCATTGATGCTACGGTTAATTTTAATGTATTTAAATTTAGATACATAAAAGCAGAAGGATTTTTTTATGCTTTTGATATGATTCACCCAAAAGCAAATTACAAATGGAAAACTATGTAATCATGTGTGTTATATTGCCACATGTATTATTGCGTGTGAAAAATTGCTTTTGCTATTATGACTAATTCATGAAATAATTGTATAAGTTATACAAAACGTATACAAATGGGCTAAAACTTCTACTTAACACCAAAATAGATCAATGGTTGATTTATTTGTTTAAATTAACCATGTACTAGATGGTTGTTCATAACCAACCCCATATCTTGGTTTCAGGAGAGCCAGTGCTGTTGATGTGCTTATTTCGATCACCGTCATATTTGCGATGTCCTTCATCCCTGCTGGCTTTGTGCTGTTTCTGACGGAGGAGCGATCGTCCAACTCGAAACACCTGCAGCTCGTTAGCGGCGTCAAACCGGCAGTTTACTGGGTTGCCACATTTGTTTGGGACATGGCAAGTAGCACATCCGGGCAGTGAAACCACAAACCTCAGAAGTTATTTCATTAATAAAGGGTTCAAAGTCTGATTGTTTTGTCATGAAATCATGTTATATAGTATAAACCATTCTATTCTAAAATCATGACTGCCCAGTTGTGTTTTAATGAACAACATTTAAAAAAAAATTATTTTGACCGTTATTTATGAATATTGACTTTGCCATTCAGTGGATTTGCGAACAACTGTCAACAGTTTCGAATAGCTGTGGGGAAAATTTATTGGAGTCAGGCATTCACGGGATCACACAATGGACATCTCATTGACACCCATAAATTAACTTCCCCTCTGCATGCAACAAAATAAACATGTTAAATCAGATTATATATAAAAAGTTGTGGTTCATTGAAACACCTTTGCAGAGATGCCAACCATTATGATTTGGGTGTACTCATTACGATATTTGGCCGTCCATTACACTATTACGCTCCCCATGCCTTCCCATACAAAATATTTTAAATCCAATATTGTGACCTGATGATATTGTCTGCAGCCGTTGTTTTCTAGTCCATACTGACATCTCCCAGGCACCTGGCCAACAAACGATAACTGCCAACCAATTAGCGATCACAAACTTTCTAATTAGCATATTTCTGCTATAAATTATGTCACCTTTACTATAAATGCCAGTGCTGGAAATGATCAGCTGGTTTCCAACATGGCGGTCACGGGAGCGGTTACAAAGTTGTGATTTTCTTTATGAATGAAATATTGCAATGTAATGCTGATAAGCACATCTGAGGTATACCAAATTTATATTCTGACATAAACAATATACATGTGTCATTTAGTATCGGTGACACTTTGGAAACAAACTTTTAATACAAATGTGATATGTGTGACTATTGTATTGGCCAATTATCACTCATCAATTATACCGCCGAATGGAGAAAGCTGGACTCTGGGCGAGTGTACACATAGCATATATTTGTGATGTGGTTGGTCATGTTCAAATGTTTACATGAGAAACATTAATTATGTAGTTACATTTATGTCGCTTGATTGATAACATTTCATGATTGATATGATTGTCATTATTGATAACGTTTGTGTGAACTAGTGTTCATGTGTTCTTCATAATGGATCACACTTGATCATTGTTGATTATGTTTTAAAATGTATGTTTTAATATACATGTATAGCATGATGCACTGTACATACTTTGTATACATGTATGTAAGTCAGTTGTGCACATGTACCCCTATTAATATTTGTCTTAAACATTTTTATTTTGGTGCTCATATGGTTCTTAAATGCCTCACAGAACATCCATCCCATACCCACCCATGGGGAGGGATAACCCATACACTCATCCACAAACACCTTCAACAACTGCCTTCATCGCTCACCATCAGCACCTTGCCCCAACATCATCACTCCAACTTATGATTGGAAGTTGGCATCTGTGCATTTGGACAGTCAATATGCTAAAATAGATATAGTTTATTCTATATCGCATGATGTGAATCTTACGATAGAAACAATCAGACTCTGGAATGTTGTTGCCTATGTAATGTCAAAATGGCATAAAACATGCTTATGTAACATAGGACAACGATCACCATTATATGCCATTTAAAAATGTCAAAATCAAAGAAATTGATTAGTTGATTGTTTTCTCTGTTATCAGGCGAGCTTCTTGGTGTCCGCGATTATCTGCATCCTCATCTTTGTAATCTTCCAACAGATGGCATATGTGTCCAGAACAAATGCTCCATGCCTTGTCACATTGATTCTACTCTACGGGTAGGTTAATGTGTGTTGCATCAGTTTATTGTCTCCTCTTGTTTACAATACTTGCTATTTGCCCATGTTGAAATAATTAGGGATTGTATAGACTGGTTAAAATGTCCTGTGTTCAGTACCCTGTTCTGTGCATGCAAACCTCGTTATTATGGTTAGAGAGATTGTTAAAGTAAGGTAACAATGATGGTGAATAAAGTAACTCAGAGGCAACACGGGTATACCTGATCATCAGGGGTAATGGAACAAGACTGGAATTAAGGTTTTTTTGTGCAGCAGTTGAAGCATTGCTGAATATTTCCTAGAAAAGTTGAGTGTGTTTACATAAACTGATCTGCCACCAAGTGCAAAGACTGCATACAAATCCACATAAGAACACAATTTTATCTTTTTTGTTTAATTTCTGTGCCATTTTGTCTGTTCTACAGTTGGGCCATCACTCCTCTTATGTACATTGGGTCGTACGGCTTTAAAGTTCCGAGTTCTTCGTTTGTCACGCTCTCCTGCATCAATGTCTTCGTTGGCATCATCACCACCATCTCGACCTTCATTCTCGAACTCTTCTCCGATCCAGTAAGTGTTTTGCTTGTAATAGAATATTGTCGTCAGATCATAGTAATGTGTATCAAGACATCTTTTCATGTAGAATTGAATATGAGATATCTATCAGACTGTGCCATACTATCGACAATATGTCTTACTCTATTCAGTAGTTTTTTTTAATATGCTAGGCAGGTTCTCTCATGGGACACAGAGGCTCTGTGGTTAGAATTTTGGACTCAGTTGAGAGAACCCGGGTTTGAATCCTCTTGCTGCCGTTTTGACGTTTGGCCAATTTCGTTCACTCCACGTTGCTTCAGTTCACTCGGCTGTATAAATAATAATAATTAATAATAATAATAATAATTAACTTCTATGGCAACTATATGCTCAGGAACCTGAGCTCAGAGGCTCAACAAAACAATCATTAAGCATAATCGTGAACAGGGGCGCGCAAAAGTCATTCTCAGAACGAGGGATAACAGAAGATTTATGGTGGAAATGCAATTTGGAATAAATATGCCTTAAATTTTTTGAGTACTTGGCTATTGGTGGATATGTGAACAAATAGTTTTCGCACAATAATTGCAGTGTGGCTGAATACTTCCTAGAGAAATCGAATTGGTGTTGGAATGAACAGGTCTGCCAGAGGGGGTGACATGTAAAGCACTTTGACTGGATGCAGCGCTATGTAAGAACGTACCTTTATGACAATGAATCTTGTAACTGACGTGAATGTTGCAGTGGTTGGACGAAGTGAACAACATACTGCTACAAGTGTTCCTTGTCTTGCCCCAATTCTGTCTCGGCCGCGGTCTCATCGACATGACTAGGAACCAGCTCATCTCAGACGTGTTTGCTACATATGGTTAGTTATGCCAACTTGTTGTTTTGTACAGTGTATGCATTCGTTCTCTTTGTCCCTGAATTCCGGGACTTCACAAGTTTATGGCTTGATTTATGCAGTGCCGCAGTCAACCACAGAACTTTCTTTTAATAATAATAAATAAGAATAACCTCTATTTATATAGCGACGTACATCCGGAAATACAATCTGTTCACAGGTGCTTAAAATCTAAAATTGACAACATAATTATAATAAAATTCCAGTATAAACAAATACACAAATTAAATGCAAAATCACAATACCACTAATTTTAGCATGCCAGCCTTTCAAAATCATTCTGTTTATTGATGGCATTAGCGAAATGACAGAAATATACTCTGGATACTGCTAAATTAGGGGAAGGTCAAACAGTCGCTGGCATGTCAATGTTTTGTAAAGCAGGGCTGTTTGTAACTTTATCTAATTTTTTTTAACACAGGTACTAAAGCATCATCATAATAAATTAGGCATCTATGCACCTGCTCAAAGTAGCTGATAATAATATCAATCTAAGGTATACATATCAATAAAAAAAGTTGGGGTTCGCATAGTATACAGTCCATGTACGTGAAAACAATGCATGTCTTATCTGGTAATGTGTTGATATTTCTAATGTCGCCATATTTTATTGCTCTTTTTTAGGTGAGCAAGTTTTCATCAACCCATTTGATTGGGATGTCGTTGGAAGAAACCTTTTTAGCTTGTTCATCCAAGGATTTGGATACTTTCTCATCGTTATATGCATGGAGTACAATTTCTGGATCTCCAAGATCTTCAAATCACAGTACGTATATCTATGAGCAGATGCACATAATGCTAACACGATATTATGGAAGATAGTCTTTTATGGTCTAAATAAATCATTATTGAATAAACCATTCATGAGTCATGAGAGTCCACCTACCTTTGTTAAATGCTTACCATTTTTGAATCAACCACCTGTTTAGATCTGTCAGATGAAAATTATCAAAACAGATTTAAGATTTATGTCTGTTATTTTGATGGCGTATCTAGTAGTGGCAAGACCTGGAGTCAGTTTGATGCAGTATCCATACTATATGATGGAAATAATATGACACATGTTTGATGATGTATATTTAACTCGGAACAATCGTTGAAAACATAGAAGGCATTACAGTTTTTTTACGTAAGTGGAAATTGCAAAGACGTATTGAAGCGATATATGTATGATAACCTTCATATGAAGGTTTGTAGATATGATCGTAACATGAAAGCAACCTCTGGCCCCACAAGATCCTTATTTTAGCACTTATACTTATCTTTGAACTGTGCTGTGTAACTTTCCCTGTCTTTTAATGATCTGTGATATACTAATAATTGTAATGTTTATGCTTACTTATTAAGTTTTATTTTTTAAGTAAATAGATTTTAAAAATTTGTATGCAATTTTGTGCAAAGCACCTGAGAGCATTTAATTAATTTTAAGTGGAGTGAGGTGATATATAATTTTGTTATTATTATACAAGTGGCTGTAAACTGTCATTAGTTAAACTGCAATGTATTTTGACACTATGCCCATACTTTGTCTTGGTTGTTAACCAATTGTTCTCTCCTGTGTGATCACATCTGAGTGTGTTGTGTTGTAACCAGACCGCCTGCTATGATACCTCATCATGAGGACGTAGACGTGGCTCGGGAGAGACAGCGGGTGTTCACTGGCAACGTGCACAATGACATGCTCACTATTGAGAATCTCACAAAGGTAGGTGTTCAGCTCAAAGTATTCATTCTGTACTCGACATCCAGTGTGGTTCCACTTTAATATGGGGGTCTTGTGGTATCAGTGGTCCACTACACCATACACCTAGCAATCACAGAAGACATCCACAGACTGGATTAAATGTTACATGTTAAGTAAGAAAATCTGGCCAAATAAAACAAATTGTTGCCAGATTTGGCATGAAAATGTTCTTTTCTAGTTAGTGGAGAATAATAAAAAAGTATACTGAAATAATAATTTTCTTATAATCACAGTTATTGTCCCAAAATTCAGTTTCTGATGAAGGCTGCCGATGGTAGCTGAAACGTTGAGTAAGTAAATTAAAAAAGTTGTGATTAAAAGAAAATCGTTGCTTCAATATAACTGTTGTTATTGACCATATGAATTTTTTAATGGAGTATTTGATCTGTCAAAAGCCATAGAAGTAACCTCAACATATGTAATTTTATGTGCATCAGCGGCATGGAGCAAATATGCTCCTGATATTGGTAGATCTGTAGAACTGCTGTTAAAAACTTACATATAAAGTGTAAATTGTTGTCTTACTAATGTTATCACTGGGAAGGGTTTTATTTAATCTAAGCAACACACCTTCATCTGTTATGAAACAAACTGGGTTGATGGGAGAATTGCTGGGGATCAAAATGGCAGCAAGAACGTAATTGTTGCGTGGACACAGGTGACATACTGACTAGTACTCGATGGTTAGCCCTACAAACAACCCTGGGGCTCGGTGGCATAGTGATTAGGACATCAGACTCACAATCTAGAGAATCCGTGTTCGAATCCTCTTGCTGCCATTTCGAAGCCGTTTCTACAATTTCATTCACTCGACATTGCTCCAGTTCACTCAGTGATATAAACGAGTACCTGGCTACAGACAGAGGTGGATATGTAAACAAATAATGGCTGTATGCTTCCGAGAGAAGTCGAGATGGCATTGGATTGAACAGGTCTGCCAGTGGGTGAAGTGTAAAGGACTGGATATCGCGGTATATAAGAACGTCCCTTTTAGCACAAATAGCATGGTAATATGACGTATTGCTATCTATTTTAGACATACCGTGGCTTCCATGGCAAGCAGCATCCTGCAGTAGATGGCATCTGTCTGGGTGTGCACAAGGGGGAGTGCTTTGGTCTGCTCGGGGTGAATGGAGCCGGCAAGACGACCACCTTCAAGATGCTGACGGGAGACATGTCTGTGACATCGGGAGACGCACACCTGTGTGGGCACAGGTGAGCAGTGGCAATGGTACAGCACTGGGACTGTTGTATGGATGGTGCATATGGAATGCTTGTACAGGGTTCGTGTGAATCCTGGAAAACCTGGAAGTCTGGAAATGAGATCAGTTGGATTTCTGGTCGTGAAAATCATGGAAAACGAACAACAGATGTTTTTGATGAGTTGTATTGTATAGTATTGATGTCTTCTATTGATCTCAATCTGCGCACACACAGTAATTGATCCAGTGATCATACTTGTTGTGAAGGTAACTGTCATTTTGTTTTAAACAAATTCAATGGTGAGGCAGCACTTTGTAACAGTTCAGAAAGTTTGACCAAGACACCATGACAGATTTGTCTGACCAGTAGGAGCCCCATATGCTGGACCGAAGGATAGATAGATGTAATAAAAACCAGCATTATTGTTATTATTATTATTTATTGAATCTTTACAAGGCAGTGCCTTAAATGTAAAATTACCTCCTTCCTTTATCTGCAGCATCCTAACAGACATTGTCTCGGTACATCAACACCTCGGCTACTGCCCCCAGTTTGACGCCCTCTGCCCCCTGCTCACAGGATTGGAGCATCTTCTGCTGTACGCCCAACTGCGGGGGGTGCCAGCTCACGAAGTACCCCAGGTAGGTGACCGGGAGGGGATGATAGAGATGTGTAAGAGAAATGTAATTTTGTTTTATTATGATCAGTGTAGCTTGCTCTACTAACATCTAACATTTTAACAACAAAGAAACAATTTTCTTTCAATCACAACTATTGAGATTTACTTACTCAACGTTTCAGCTACCACTGGTGATTAAACAAATTTTTCTTTATTATTATCTACCAACTTGATGAACATTGTTACAAATAATACTTTAACATTTAAAAACCACAAATTTAATGTACAGTGTAAAAAGCACCAAGTAGTATCAAATTGTATGCTATTTGATACAGTAACTTTGATTCCCAAGAATAAATCAAGTGATAGATTTAACAAGATTGCCATCCGAGGCAAAGGCCCAGATGGCAAGTGGACAAAGAAGCCATTGGTTTTTCGAGAGTCCAAAATTTTTCATCTATGTGTAACCCGCCCAGATATGTGTCAACCTTGTTTTTATAAACATATTCACGCTGCTAGCATTTACACAATTGGCAGATAATGTGGCCCTTTCATTTATTGTCCTGTGTGAGAACGAGTACTTCCTGATATCCAGTCTACACTGATCCTTTACTAATGTTACCACATGTCCTCTAGTTCTATCTTTCTTGAGTGAGAAAAGAATATTTTTATCAATATTTTCATACCAATTCAATATCGTACAAACTTCAATTTGATCTCCTCTTAACCTCCTTGTCTCTAGGGTTGTTAAACCACATTCTTTTAGGCGCTCTTCATAACTAAGGTCTCTCAGTTCTGGAATCATTTTTGTTGCTCTCCTCTGTATTCGTTCAAGCATATCTTATTCCTTCCTACGATATGGTCTCCAAGCTTGTATACAGTATTCTAAATGAGGCCTAACTATTTCTTTATACAGAAGTATAATTAGCTCTTTTTCCTTATATGTTATATTTCTCCTAATCAACCCATGAATTTGATTACCATTTGAAGCTGCAATACCACACTGCTCTTAAACTTTCATATCAGCACTCCTAAGTCCTTTTCTTTTATGGTAGTATCTAGAACAGAAGTTCCCGTGTGTTGGCATTTACATTTCCCAAAATTGAGTAACATCTGCCATTTCTCAGACCATTTAACCAATTTGTCTAGATCGTTTTGTAAATGTTGTTTATCACCATCATTATTAACCTTTCTAAACACTTGTGTCATCTGCAAATTTCAGTACGTTGCTTGTTATATTATTGTCCAAGTCATTAATATATAATACTGATCCTTGTTGTACCCCACTCAAAACTGATTTCCAGTTTGAAACCTCCCCATCTACATGCTGTCTTCTGTCAGTCAGCCATTTTTCTATTCAGTTTAACAAGATTTAACAAGATTGCCATCCCAAACAACAAGTTCCAGATGGCAAGTGGACAAGGAAGCCATTGGCTTATCGAGAGTCCAACAATTTTATCATCTATGTGTAGCCCGCCCTTATCATATATCTGTCAATTCTATCTTTAAACATATTCACACTACTAGCTTTAACACAATCATTTGGCAGTTTGTTCCATTAATTTATCACCCTCTGTGAGAAAGAGTAATTTCTCATGTCCAACCTACACTGTTCCTTAATTAATGCTGCTTTGTGTCCTCTGGTTCTACTGCCTTCTTTAAGTTTGAAGAACATATTCCTATCAACATCCTCATAACCGTTCACTATTTTAAACACTTCTATTTGGTCTCCTCCTAGTCGCCTGGTCTCTAGTGTTGTAAAACCACATTGTAATAAGCGGCTTTCATAACTAAGGTCTCTTAATTCTGGAATCATTTTAGTTGCTCTTCGTTGTATCCTTTCTAGCTTGTCTATGTCCTTCTTACAATACGGCCTCCATGCTTGTATACAATATTCCAAATGTGGTCTAACTATTGCTTTGTACAGGGGTACAATTAGCTGGTTCTCCTTATACGTGATAATTCTCCTAATTAGCCCTAGAATTTGATTTCCTTTCGAAACAGCAATCCCACATTGCTCTGAAACTTTTATGTCAGCACTAAATGTTACACTTAAGTCCTTTTCTTGTGTGGTTCTACCTAGTACAGCATCCCCCATTTTATATTCTTCGTCCATGTTTCCATGTCCTATGTGTATGCATTTACACTTCCAAAAATTTAATAACATTTGCCATTTTTCTGAACATTTAACTAATTTATCTAGATCATCCTGTAAACTTTGTTTATCTGTAACATTAATAACCTTTCTGAATACTTTTCTGTCATCTGCAAATTTTAGTACTTTGCTAGATATGTCATCTTCCAAATCATTTATATATATTAAAAACAGTATAGGGCCTAATACTGATCCCTGTGGAACCCCACTGAAAACAGATTTCCAGTTTGAAATCTCACCATCTACTATTACTCTCTGTCTTCTGTGTGTAAGCCACTTTTCTATCCAGTTGATTACATCATTACCTATACCATGGGCTTTTAGTTTAAGTAACAATCTTTGATGTGGCATTTTATCTAAAATCTAAATAAACAACATCCACTGGTGACCCGTCATCTACCCAATTTATAATTTCTGCCAAAAAACATAAGAGATTGGTTAGACATGACCTTACTTTTAGGAACCCATGTTGAGATGTATTTATTAATTTACATTTTACAAGGAATTCCACCATGTGGTCTCTAATTAATGTTTCGAGTAATTTACATACAACTGAACTGATGTTAAACTCACTGGTCTGTAATTTTCTGGTTTGTTCCTCGATCCTTTCTTAAATAGCGGTGTAATGTGTGCTTCTTTCCATTCTGAAGGAAATATTCCTTCTTCTAGTGATAAGTTAAAGACTTTTGCAAGTGGTGTACTAATTTGCTCAACAATTTCCTTTAGCAGTTTTGGTGGTATCCCATCAACTCCAGGTGATTTATTATCTTTCATCTTCTTAATTTTTTCTTTGCTATCATTTCAGGAGTTACAAATAACTGCTCTAAATGTTCTGATGTATTGCCCTCAATTTTAGTAAATGGAATTGGAAGTGAGCTGATATCTTCTGTGGTAAAAACTGAGCTGAAATACTCATTCAGGACCTCTGCCATTTGAAACCCGTCTGAAATTATGTTCCCACTGTTGTTTTCGAGTGGTCCGACCTTATCTCGAACTTTCTGTTTACTCCTTACATAAGCATAGAAACTCTTGCTGTCATTTTTTATATTACCAGCCAGTTTTTTTTTCAAAGGTTCTTTTAGATTTTCTAATTTCAGTTGTAGCTAGGTTAAGTGCCTCTTTGTAGTTTGTGTAGTCTTCTACATTTCCAGTGTGTTTATATACCATCCACAGCATCTGTTTGTGAGCAATTTTTCTAATAGCCTCTGTTGACTGGACCTTTTCCCTTGTTTTCTTAATGGAAAAAAATTCTCAATAATGCCCTCAATCTCATATTTTAAACAAGTCCAGCATTATGTTGCTGTCTTGTTCTTCAGCAAGTTATTCCAATCTATATTTGCTAGATATGTTCTCATCTCTTTATATTTACCTTTGTTGAAGTTCCTCCTCCATTGTTTTTTATATGCATTCCATGTTTTTACTTTTATATTAAAATAGATTTGGTTATGGTTACTTGAACCCAAAGGGTTGTGTACTTTAACATTGTCAACTATTTCATTTTGAGAAGACAAAATTAAATCTAACACATTCCCACCTCTGGTTGGTTCGAAGACATGTTGAGCAAGGAAACAATCCTGTGTTAGAAGTAGAAACTGATGGTCGTCATCTCCAGCACTCTCTAATGATTCCCATTGTATATGGCCATGGTTAAAATCACCCATTATAACACATTCCCCCTTGCTCACCTCCCTTATCACCTTTTGTAATTTTACATCTTCCTCTTGTTCTATGTTAGGACTACGATAAACTACTCCTATTGTTAATGTTGAATTCCTGGTAACCATGTTATACCAAATTGCTTCCTCATGTTGATTATGCCATCCCCGATACCGTGGGCTTTTAATTTAAGTAGTAATCTTTGATATGGCACTTTGTCCAAAGCTGGTGAGTGGTGATCCCTCGTCTATCTACTTAGTGATTTCTTCAAAAAAACATAACATATTTGTTAAGCATGACCTCGCTTTTAGGAATCCATGTTGAGATGGATTTAATAATTTATGCCTAACAAGGAAGTTCACCATATGGTCTTTAATTAACCTTTCTAATAATTACAAATCTTTGATGTTAAACTCACTGGTCTGTAATTATCTGACTTATTTCTCGAACCCTTTTTAAATAATGTTAGGTTCTATGATGTTTGTTTCGTTCTATTCAAAAGGAACCACTCCCCATCTAATGACAAGTTGAACACTCTTACAAGTGGTATACTAATTTGTTCTCCTGTTTCCATTAGTATTTTTGGCGGAATTCCATCCACTCCAGATGATTTATTATCCTTCATTGCCTTTATTTTCTTAGCTACCATTTCTGGAGTTACAATTAACTGCCTTAAATAGTCTGATTTAGCCTCCTGAAATTTAGCACCTGGAACTGGTAATGAACTAATATCCTCTGGTAAACATGACATTTCACCTCCTTTCAATAAAGGTGCTACTGACCAGAATGAAAACTTCATTCATATCCCTTCCTCTTCCACCCTTCCTCTTCCCTTCTTCCCTTCCCCTTCCTCCATTCCTCTTCCTCCCTTCATCCTCTCCTCCTGCCCCTTCTTCGCTTCCCCTTCCTCCCTTCCATTCCCCTTCCTCCCTTCTCCTTCATCCCATTCCCATCCTCCCTTCCCCTTCCTTCCCATTCCTCCTTCCCCTTCCTTTCCCTTCTCTACCCCTTCTTCCCATCCTCCCATCCCTTCCCCTTCTTCCCTCTTCCTCCTCCCTTCCCATTCCTCCCTTCCCCTTTTCCCCTTTCCCTTCTTTCCTTCTTCCCCATTCTTCCTTTCCCCTTCCCTTCCCCTTCCTCCCTTCCTCCATTCCTCCCTTCCCTGTTAGTCTGGTTACAGAGTGCAGTGTGTAGATGTTGTGTGTTGCCTTCAGGCGGCCAAGTGGGCGTTGAAACGTCTCAACCTGATGCAGCACGCCAACAAGTGTGTGGCTGACTACTCCGGCGGCAACAAACGCAAGCTGTCCACAGCCATTGCACTCGTCGGCAACCCGTCCATTGTATTCCTTGTGAGTTTCTGATTCTGTTTTCTGGCAAATAATTGTTTCCACTCCTTTTGACACTGTTGTAATTAATTTATTTCCATATTGTGTTGAATAGTGGCCAATACTGGAGTCAGGCGGTCAGCGTTCTATGTAGACGGGATGATTGCTTTTTATCTAAATAATGTGATTGTAATACATAATTTTACTTTCATGCTGGTGATCTATTTGTAGGACGAACCTTCGACGGGCATGGATCCAAAGGCCAGACGCTTCCTGTGGAAATGTATTTCAGACATTACCAAATCTGGTCGATCTGTGGTTCTTACGTCACACAGGTATGTGGGTTACCTCTCGTATGATCGTTTTTTTAATATTTGAAATATGTTGGCACCCTCACATTGATATTCAGTTGTTTAAATACATAATTTAAATAGGACAGGCATCAACACAGAAATTTAAGTTTGTAGTTCAAACAAAGGTTTGATGATTATCACAAAATCGTACCGCACAGTTGTGTTTTGCACATTTTCATTCACTGTTTCCTTATTCCAGTATGGAGGAGTGTGAAGCTCTGTGCAACCGCATCGCCATCATGGTCAATGGAACCTTCCAGTGTCTCGGAAGTGTTCAACATCTCAAGAACAGGTCAGTCGAATACCTGTATAATTTATAGCATTAGTGAGGCGCGATAGTTTAGATAGAGTTTTTTGGTTCATAAGAATTTTATGGATAAGCGTTGATGGTCATGTAAACCATAGGTGCTCTAGCTTTATGGTGTTGTTATCTTGTTACATATATATTATTATTTAATTTTATGAACTTGAACCATTTATAATATTTTACTAGAATGGAATATTTTTCGACAAATTTGTTTGTATTCTGTACGAAATACAACAAATTTGGTTGTCGCATGTCTTCAGATTTGGCAATGGCTACATGGTGATGCTGCACATCGCTGCCAGTCCGTCCGATGAGCACAAGGTCCGAGTGATTGACTTCATGACGAAGACGTTCCCGAGTGCCCAGCTGAAGGAGCACCACCAGAACGTGCTGCAGTACCAGCTCGGCTCCAGTCTCATGTCACTTGCCTACATATTCGGCGAGTTGGAGAAAGCGCGGGACTGGCTGCACATTGAAGACTACTCCGTCTGTCAGACCACGCTAGACCAGGTTAGTTTTGGTTGTTGTTTCTTCCCATATTCATTTCCCATCTTCGCTTAGCCTTTTTGTCTACTCCTTCTTTCCTTCCCTTCTTTCCTTTCACTTCTTCCCTTCTATCCTTTTCCTTCTTTCCTTCCTTTCCTTTTTGGCCGTTTTTCCTTCCCTCCTCCACATTCCGCCCTTTCTCTTCCCTTCCCCATTCCCCTTATTCCCTTCTGCTTCTTCTCTTCCCCTTCCTCCCTTCCCCTTCTTCCCTTCTTCCACACAGGATGAGAACCTTTGTGATACCCACCATCTATCTTGGTCTCCTGACATTCTCTCCTAGTCTCTGCTGTCCACGTGTGTGACTTGTCTAGATCTCTGATCACACAGTCACTCCATCTTAATACTAGTCTTCCTGCTAGCGTCCTCTGGCAAATGAGTCCCTGGTGCCATCCTCATCTTGCACAAATGGACAGTGTGATGGTGCAGTGTACGGACAGTGGACGGTTCCTTGGAAAGTTTTGTAATGTTACAGGCTGTTCACAATTATTGACGTTTATTGTACAAAGCGTAATAAGAGAGGCAGGGTCGAGGCCCGCATACAAATTTTAATTAATGTCAGTCGCATGCAAAATATGACCACCTTGTGTCATCAGTCTGGAAAATTATCAACATTTTAAAGTGCTAATTTAGGGAGGGGGGTGAGAATTGGTATTCTTTGTACAAATAGGCAAATGTAACAATTGTGACTATATAAATCTACTAGTGTAGCAGTGCCATCTTGTGGAATATTTATTAAGTATGTACCTGACTAGTACAAAACTGTCCACTAGGTGCAGATTCATTAATTTTTGTATGTCCCCAAGGAATGGAGTCGGGGTGTTATTATGTTGCATCATCTTCGGTTTTTTTCTATTAAGAGATTCTAATTCAAGCATCATTGTGTTCCACCAAAGCAGGTTCAATCAGACACATCCGTGATTACTTTGCTGACCTCGAAAGCCACAACTGTCCAAAAGAGAAAACAAAAATTTCGGAACACGAAGATTTCATTTGATTTGTCAGAAATTTTCTGTGCACTAATATTTTCTGCACGTTTCAGGTTTTCATAAACTTTGCGAGAAACCAGACTGACCTGGTGGATGACGAACTGCGAGCACTGGTTGCTCGCAATAAGCAGGCAAACGGGGGCCAGAGACAATCTCTCAACGTGGCAGGTGAGTGAATAATCCTATGTACATAAATTTGTGTATTACGTTCAGTGGCGTATGTTTCAGGAGGGACCATTATTGGGTCATGGCTCCTTTGGCTTAAAATATAAAAAAAATTATGTAACCTGTGGTGTCACCACATGGTAGCATAATAAACTAATGGGTGACTAAGCTAGGCCCCCCTTTGTGAGATCCTAGATATGCCACTGATTATATTCAATTAGTTGTTGAGTTTGTTTTGGAAGTTTCACAATGTAGTTTTGGAATTATCACAGTGAATGTTTTATGGCTCCTTATGAAGCGACAGCCATACCCAGTTTCTTCTTCGCCGGTTGCTAATAAATGTTTGTCATGTAATTGTGTTATAAAAGTAGATTTACGCAGGTGTCAAGGAAATCGTTTGTCTAGCTGTCACTTTTCGGATGTGAATGGCAGTATATGATGCCTGCTACAACAGTGTTACTTGTCGTTCCTAGCATAACTAGTAATGTGTATGCAATGTATATATTGTCTAATCATTATTTATGTGTGTATTTATTTTATTATTATTACTATTATTTTTAGTCTGTTTCACTGTCTACTTATCTGCCGCTTTTATAGAATGGTTTTATGTATATATTGCAGTCATGTCTGTTCTTACCCGAGACAAATTTCTCAATTCATTGTTGAGACAATAAAGAATTATCTTATCTTATCTTATATGAATACGTGTGCATTCATGTGCATGTGTGTGTATGCATCCAAGCACACACATACACATGCACACATACGCAATGACATGTAGATGTGTAATAGATTAGATCCTTAGAATGTATGGTCTGCACACATATTTTCTAGTTAGAAAATAGATGGAAACTCTTCACATATGTATTTCCTGTGCTATAAGATATTACTGGAAACCCAGTGTCTTTGGGTGAGACATTTTAACTAGGCATACATTACATATGCATATTCCGTAAGGCTACAGATTGCTGAATATTCATGTTGGAATTTACATGAATTCTATCGTCATCATCATAGTTGTCATGATTATGCACATTACATGACATGCTCTGCCTGAACCATGTTCTAGGACCACATGTGCGTCATCTGGACAATGTGCTTGCACTTGGAGACACTCAGAATGTGTACGGCAACATGTTCAAGATGCTGCCCGCAGAGTCACGGCCTCCCCTCGGTGAGGTCAACCACAATGAGGTCATTGTGAATGAGGTCAGCCAAAATGAGGTCAACCACGCGGCCTCGTCACTCTGATGTCATTACAGACTACTAGGTTGCACCACAAAGTCATGTAAAAATCATCTTCTGGATGCATAACAAATATCCAAGACTAATCTGAAGACTGCCATGGGTAGGCCAGCATTATGTGCTGTTCCTTCTGGAGGGTCTAAATGCTCATAAAGTACACTAGGTTGTGTCTGATTGAATTCCAAGAGGACACAATGTTGATGTAGGTTTTATTGGATGTGTGATCTGTGTGATAGTACGCCTCAATGTAACGTCCAGTCTGGTACTGATGTTGTTACATTGTATGTTCTGCTGTGATCTATTTGAAAGTGGGTGTAACTTAAGTGACAAGGTAACTGCATCTAAGTAATACATATATAATATTATATATATAATATATACATATAAACATAAATTTAGGACCCAAAACTTTTTTCTTGTACCACTGCATGTTTTAAAGAGTTTTATCTTGTACAGTTTGTGTACAGTTAGGTTTTATTATATCGTTTAAATTTACCATTAAATTTCAATATGTTTTATGAGTTTAATTGGACATACTTTTGCCAGAAAGATAGTCATTTCAATGTTAATCAGTTAATTAAAAAAGTTTGACTGGACTTGAAAAAGCAACACAATGACAAAGCCATTAACTTACTATTATAGCATTTAATACTCAGTGTAAATATAACTTGTTATATGACCAAAGAAACTTACATTTGCAATTCATATCATTATATATAGTTTTTTAATGCTTGATGGAATATGCCGTAACATAAAACAAAAACAAACATTGTAAAAATGCACATGGAAGTTCTTTGGATGGGAGGATGGTTTATTTTATGGTTCATAAAAAGATATTTTATTTTACACAAAATTGCATTTTATAATTTTATTTTAGGCGAGTTTGCACTCACGTTGGAGGTCATGACACTGTTTGTGGCAGATATATATCTTTATGTTGAGCTGTTTAAAACTGCTCCTGCCAACGTTTTCAGTTTCTGTTTAAATGTTTGATTGTGCAACAGTTAGTGTGTTTGTTATCTTCATAGACATTCCATTTGTTGCTTTTGTTTCGTATTTACATTTTCCATGTTTTTTCTGTTGTGAGTTATTGTCAAGCAATTATTTTATGTGCAATTACATTCCAGCTGAAATAGTTTGTGTCTATTTAACAGCTTGACAAAATGTGCATGCTTTTTGGCAAATCATGACACCCTCATATCTAAAATTCTGAAATGCTTGCTTTGGGAAGCCAGATTTTGAAAGGTGAAAATGCATTTGTAAATTTTATTATAAATAGCCAATGCAG
Source organism: Lamellibrachia columna (assembly GCA_963662155.1). Taxonomy (NCBI): domain Eukaryota; kingdom Metazoa; phylum Annelida; class Polychaeta; order Sabellida; family Siboglinidae; genus Lamellibrachia; species Lamellibrachia columna. The sequence goes on along the minus strand of OY759265.1, from coordinate 23,360,983 downwards.
AAATTAATTATGCTGAATTCAGAGACTTTCTACCATAAAATATCGTGATTTTACTTAATGACTCCATATAATGACAGTCCTCTGCAGTGGTGTGTAAGTTTTGAATGTCCCCTCAGTGCTAAAGAAAGCTGAAGAAACGGATGATTTCATACCACAAATAGACGCTACTCTGTGGTTGAGTTTTCTTTAGTAGAAGACATGTTGACAGCAATATCAATATTAGAGCTTTGTGTTGACAGTGCTGTTGAGTTCCACGTGTCTTTTAGTCATGACATGATGTATTTGAAGTATCACTGAAAATTATTGATTTTGAAGAAATGCATTTGAACATGTTGAGCCGCTAGGTCAACAAGTGTTGTCGGAATGAATTAGCATGCATCAAGATATCACAGTGGTATTTCTCAACTGCCTTTATTTTACTAGTGACGGTCAGAAATGGGCATCAATGCAGCCATGACATCTATCGATTGTTATTTTTTCCATTTCCATGTGTTGGTTTTAACTGCAAACAATGTTGGTCTCACTATTTCTGTACATATGTATCTACATATACATAAACACTTGCATATGTTGATATTTGTTAAAATTACTCCGCATCATTTATTAGCCATTCATAGAGTTTGTTCTTGCGGAAGTCACAATACCCCAGGAAAGATCATTTCTTAAACTTCTTGTTTACAACCGTTCTCCACATACCTCATGGGATGGATAATTACGCAGCACACAGACAATGGTGCATGTCAATGCAGTAACCCTGAAAATGCGATACCACAACATTTCTGTCTTCGAAAATGGTCACTAGATGTTTCTGCTTTATGCTGAACATTTTGGTTTTTGCATTTGAAGCACACAGGACCTACTTTAGCACATACAGGGTTGACCCTTGAATGTGTAACGTATGTCACTGATAACATAGCCATATTATTAAACAAATCGGATACAATATTAGAACAAGTTATTGCACTGAAGTCCTTAGCACAGTATTGCTCCTGTCCGAATACTACATTGTCAAACTTCCAACGTTCTTAGTTTAACTCCAATGGCATTTTCTGGGTATTGCATTGTGCACACCATTTTATTTGATACACTGCCATGTAGAATGATAACTATTTCTACATCCTTGTGTTCTGCCAAGTCCGCACATTGTCCAACACCCACCAGCAGCTTCCAACCTGCCCAGGAGACTTAATCTGAAGTGTATGAACGTTTTTCATGCCCACAAAAAAAAGACAACAAACATTTTAACTTGAGAAATGTTATAATGTTCACATTCATGCCTACAAACAATATGACATTTAACACATACACAAACAATTATTTCTAACATGCTTGAACACCAATAACAACTATTGTTCAAATAATCTCCATACTACCTAGATTTTTCCACATGATTATTCATCAGTTTTGGCTGTATTCAATAATGTAAGCCAAAATAAATGACCCGTAAGAATGTTGACTTGATTACACATTAAATGACTAGATATTGTAAAGGCCACAACAGACATTTGCAACACATATGCAGCATGTCCACATATTGAGCATGCCCGTTCTCAGCGGAGGCTTGGGGATGTTGAAGGAACTCCCCTTTTTGAGAGAATTTGTTTTAACTAACACGTTTTTCAGAAATAATCCTAGACATTCCCGGTTGATTGTGTATGCCAGAACCCCCCTTTTCAAAACCGTGAGGACCATACATTTGCAAACACTGCTGCATGCCGAATTAACTTAAACACTTAATTTGTGCCAAAACTATGCTTAACTCGACTGGATAGTGATTGAGAAAAAACGTAATTCCACTGCTCTTGAAGCACATACATGTATTAGAAGTGATGGTTAACAGCCAGTTGCACATCTCACAAAGGGCGGCCAAGCTTAGTCACCCATCAGTTTACCATGCTTCCATGCAGTGGCACAACAGGTTACATACCAAAAACAGTTAAGCCAAATGGCCCCCCTAAACATGCCACCGTTCACGGATGCCTATTGGCGGAATTTTTTTAATAATTATTCTTTTCCATCAAATGTGTGTGTTAAATTACAAATGGGTTATGCTACTCGTGTACTGCAAATATCTGTTGTGGTCATAAGACATGACTGCACCCTCAAATTGAACACAACTTCCAATAAAAACAATATTACATAACATTACATGTACACTTTACAGAACATTACGTGTACACTTTGTACGACATTGCATGTACATTTTGAACAACATGCATGGAACATCATTGTGTTTTGGCAAGATTTCTTAAAAGGAACTAAAAGTGATCCAAAAATCTTTATCTTAAGAATGACTATAACCACTGCATCAAGAGAAGAGGATGACACAGTTTACCTCAATAAAGGCAATAAAATAATCTGTTTTAAACACAGCAAGCATTAAAATAACATTTTAAAAGTTAAATAGCTGATTTGTGGATATAAAAGCGTTGGTAATTCTTATATAAAAATGTACTGTCACTGATCCATGTGATTTCTCAACTTCAACAAATCTGGCTAGTCATTTTCAATTAACGACCAATTAAATGTTTGCTTGATCAACTGAAACAGTTTCTCGTTATGAGGCTGGAAGAATGCGTACAGTTTGTGTAGGACCGGTATCTCCACTTTCGGATGTGCCCGACCTTTGCTGTGGGCCAGACACCGCTCTTTCCCATCCTTCAGCATGCAGTAGAAGCCTTTCGTCTCGTTGAAGCGGAAATCGCTATGTGTCAACTTATGTTCGATTTGAAGGAATGTCTCGACGCGTCTCAGTTCAGCCACAGGATCCCTGATGAGGTTGTCGCCGTCTACAAAGTGAAAACGTTCTAGCGGGAACCACTGTAACCATTGCTCCATGTGGCGGTGATAGAGAGACCGCCGAATGGCATTGTACGTCTGTCGCACCTCACCGGTGCTGCCATCTATGACGAGTTCCTCGAACGTGTCGTGCGGCCGCCCCCGCACCACTTTGTTGCTGTGTATTTGTGTGTAGTCAGAGATGGTGCGTTCGACGGGGTTGCGCAACACGACCACGAGTTTAATGCTGCAGTTCATGCTGCACACTCGCTCCGGTACCAACTCCGACGTGAAATACGCTGGAGTTTTCTCCACAGTGATCTGATCAGAGAAGGAATACGGCATGCGTTTCCTGTACCAGTCGAGTCCATTACTGAAGTTATCCATGTTATCAAAGTAGTGCATCTCTTTGCGATGCGCCTGGATCATCGGGTGCATGTTGAGGAACTCAATCAGGGCACGCGTTCCGCCCTTCCGAACCCCGATTATAAGGCAGCCTGGTAGATGGCGCTGTGTGTGTTTGTAGCGGATCCGGCTGAGCCTGCCCTTGTGCTGGTCATCGGAACTGGACAGTGAGCGCGTGTACGTCACCATGTTGTTGTTACAGCACCAGGCAGACTGCTGCAGCAGCGACGGCTGGACACAGTGGAAGAGAAGGATGAGGATGACCGTGAGGAAGCTGGCCAGCAGTGTGACCACCTTGAGGCGGCTCAGTGACGCGTGTGTAACGACAGTGGGGTCTGCTCGGCTGCAGGAGGCCAGTCCTGCAGTCATCTTGGTGACGTCATTGCTCTGGACGGTTCACATCTGAAACAAGCACAAATAATCATAAAAAAATTATATAGTGCTATATTCACTGGGTGCTCTATGGCACTTTCCATCATGCCATTACTCAGAGTAGAGATATATTTAAGAGAGATATGAGGCACGGTGGTGTAGTTATTAAAACATCAGACGCCCAATGGAGAGAACCCGGTTTCGAATCCTCTTTTTGCCATTTCGAAACTTCGTTGGTGTTGGAATGAACAGGTCTGCCAGAGGGTGAAGTGTAAAGTGCTCTGAATGGTCCTACAGACTGGATACTGTGCTATATAAGAACGTACCTTTATTTTACATAAATTTATGAATAAAAGAATAAATGTAAACATAAAGACTTAAAAAATAAAACAATAGAAGACATAAAAAATAAAACAATAAATGTAAGACATAAAAATAAAACAATAAATGTAAGACATAAAAAATAAAATGTTATAAAATAATGGTACACATTGGGCAGAATTAAAAAGGACCATTCAACATTCAAAGCAGTTCTAAATAGTCTTAAGAGATCGCTTGAAAGCAGTAATGCTATAATTGTCTCTGAGACTGGCTGGAAGATTGTTCAGGTACTGAACATTGTTACTCACAAACAGTTAGTGATTCTCACAGCTGACCTACGCCACCTACAATGAGCGCGTAATTGAGTCTGGCAGCCCACTGAAAGCTTTTCACCCCCACATCTCTGTTTACCCTGGACACTCGATAATACTGACAGACGTACTGTTGAGAACTGCAGTGTTCTGTCTCCATAAAAATCACTAAATGGGGATACAGGCGCATTCAGACACTCAGACGAAAATGGATGGCATGTCCACCCAGATTGTTTGGGGACAGTTATAAAAAGGAACAAAACCGGGACTGCTACGTGTGTGCATTCATAAGTGTGTACATGGGTCGGGTCATGCATGTCAAAGGCAAACAATGAGGCATTGTCAATCTCACTGGATATGCATGTATATAAGAGTGGACCATTTTTGTATGGGAAACAATTATATCTTCAAAAAACCTAGGGCTAGAAATGTGAGGTTTGATGAGACTGCTAAAATTTCACAAGTGACCATTTACATGACACAAAAACTCGAGTTACAATTACTGGTGTTACAATTTGTCCACTACTAAGTAATAGCTAAAATAATTGATTTAAAAGAGAATTAGCAGCTTTTAAATGGGGAACCTTTATTGAAAAAACATCACAGATCTACTTTGTATATGTCACCAACAAAATAAAGTCAGATCGAGGTAATTAGTCAACATATTAAAAACTTTTTTGGGGAAATGTCAAGTTTTAGTCTGCTGTCAAATGGCTGCATATGTCATGTAGTTTAGGCACCATGGTATCATAACAAGAGGATCTGAATCTTTCACCTCACGTTCACTATATTCTAAAAAGCAGTAGAAAACTTGAAATGTCCAATGCTGTTAGCAACATCACATTTATCTAGGTCGTTAACCATTTTTATCTCTCGTAACAAATGCTGTCCCTCTGGTATGGCCATTTCCAATAATGCCCACCTGGTCATCACTGATACCAGATCTAACAAGATTGCCTCATAACATACCAATCACACAACATCATTTTATAATCTTTCAAACTTGGTTTCAAACACCCATCATCCAGGGATTGCCATAGCACCTTTGAATGCTATTTATTTATGCACTGGCACTGTTCTACTGTACTATGATAAAATACGGGTTACTCACATTACATATTTTTTGGTTACTCACATTACAATTTGTGATGTATCACTACGATGTTTAATTGCACTATAGTGAACCAGTCATGGTTTCAACATGTGCAGTATGTGCCAGTGTAGAAACATAACCAGTTTTTGTTTATTAGAAGCTATTGCTATTTCGGTTACTCATATTACATTTGTGAGGGGCTGGGAGCTACGGGCATACCATGTTGTATTAAGTAACAGCAAAGGGTTTACCAGCATTATACAGGCATTAGGTAAGCTAACAACAGATATACCGGCATCCAAGTTTTATTTGACTGTATAAAATATAATAAGATTGCATTTATTTTACAAAATATTAAGTGTCTACTATGTGTGAAATATCTTTTTGCAACAATTTCAATCACTGCTTGGTTCTTAGATCCATAGCATATTGGCTATCACAAAACATATAAAAAAAAAAAAAATTTATATTACAATTTTGAGTCTTTGTCCACTTCATCGTGAAATGGCCCATAATTATACAAATTTAACCTCAAGATTTCAATATTTATATACAATGTATAATGCAATATCTTGAAAACTACTGAACCAATTTTCATGACATGTTCACTGTGACCTATTCATCAGACAAGATTTATTCCCTAAAAACGTTAGCTTAATCAACCTCAGTTTATTAGCCATGGCATTCTTTCATATTCCTCACTGAAGCTCATTCACTGACTCTAACTAAGAGTATTTTCCTCCGTGATCGTTGCAACACACACCGGTCACCTACCCCTTAGATCATCTTCAAGTAACCATACATTTCTGGGCTAGCAGTTTTTCATGTGTAGTCCAGTAAACTGTATATAACCTCACTGGCTTATCAATATTCCAGCCAATTACCCACAGAGTGGCGAAGGTAATAGGATCAATCAGAATCTCAGACTTCCAAATGATATACTGTCAAGATGCAACACTGGAAAATAGTTGGTTCGAGTATTGCATAACAACTACTTCTGGATTATGCATAGGATTGGAGGTTCATCTGACTAGTGTGTGATGGAACATATGGTATTGATGTATTGTCCAACTATACACAAGTTTGAGGTATAACTGGGATCAATCATTTGGAGATAAAGGATTAACTGAAAATACATGCCAAGAATGACAGATTACACACACCAGAGTGTCTTATGAAATATGCCCCAAACCACCCTTTTCCGGGGATAATAATGCAAGAGTGTCTTTCATGTTAGTGGCTTTACAGAGAGAGAGAGAGAGAGATTATAAACTATTGAGCCACTGTACCAGAATATCAGTACATTAGCACATTAGCTAGACCTGAATAATGTCATTAATTTGCAAATACAGCTGATATAATATAAATTAAAATAAGACAGATTGTTGTGTCAATCAGGTAAATGACTAGTGATTGACAATGTTCTCGAGGGAACAAGGAGACAGAGAACATCTAGATGACATAACATCTAGATGACATAACCATAAATGGTTAGTATTTACACAGACACGACATAGCAACATAACTAAATTACTCTTGATGTTATGTTCGTGTACAGTAATTGTCTGCCAGTTTATCTGGCTATTGCATAATACAGTTACGTGGCAGCATGCCCTGGACAATGTCACTCCAGCAGAATAACTGTATGCCAATTTCACTGGTTGTTACATGAAGGTTTTGACAGGGAAGGGTATAAGCTCAGATCATCCATTTTCCAACAGCTCATTGTTCCTAAAACTAAACTAAATTTGTGCAAACATGCTTTCCCTATTACTGTGCATAGGGTCTGGAGTGAACTCCCCATCACTTTGAAAACATCTGCAAATTATAGCTAACTTCCGAAAAAAACTCTTTTATTTTAAGATCTTCTTTGGGCAGCTCATGGCTGAACGAAGCCACCAGGATGCATGCATAATTATCCTGAAGAACAGTGAGAAGATGGTGATAAGTAATAATTTAACAAGATTGCGAACCAAAGCCACAAGTTCCAGATACCAAGTGGACAAGGAAGCCATTGGCTTATCGAGAGTCCAACAATTGTTCATCTATGTGTACATCTATGTCTACATGCAAACCCAGTGGACAGCATCAGTCACTGAGAATTAGAAAGAAAAGAAATAAAGAAAAAAATTAATAAAATAAAACATATTACTTGTAGCGAAAATGAACAAATTATTTGAGTGACGTGGTTATGTCTATGGATGCTGTAACCGGCCCTTCTGAGATACTTCTCAGTTTTATTTTTAAACATATTCACGTTACTAGCATTTACACAATCTATAGATAATCTGCTCCATTCATTTATTGTCCTCTGTGAAAACTAGTACTTTCTGATATCTAATCTAGACTGATCCTTTGCTAATTTTACCCCATGTCCTCTAGTTCTATTATCTTTCTTTCTTGAGAAATAATATTTCTATCAATATTTTCATACCCATTCAATATCATAAAAACTTCAATTTGATCTCCTCGTAACCTGTAGTATTGCTGCAGCACAACAGAAAGGAGCTGTTCGGCTTACAACACAACTAGTCTATCAGCAAGCAGCCATGTTTGTCAACGCTGCAGCAAGATCAGCGGGTCATGGCAAGACCTGCGGGTCATGGTAAAAACTGCAGTCATGGTAAGACCTGCTTGCATACATCCAATGGATACATTGGCACATCAAAATTGTCACCACCATGTAAGTGACGTACCATCATTATAATGGCATTATCCCTTACAATAATCCCTAACAATCCCTCTGTACAATAACCCCATAAACAATAATACAATAAAGAAAACTTCCATAGTGCTGACGGGATCATGCCTCAGTTAGACTTCCTGGTGTGTTACAGATGAATGTAGGGCACAGTAATTTTAAATATGTGTAATTTAAAAGAAATCATATCATCAGACATAACTGAATTTGAGCAGACACATTGGCAAGTTTGCTGGTACCTGTAGAACATGTTAGCAGTGTAACCATGGATTTTTAGATGATTTCAATAAGCGGAAGTATTTTTGGTAATTTTTTCGCCACAAGGCACGTATGCGTAGTAATTTATGCAGAAATTGGTAAAAATTTACGGGTATGGCATGTTCAGCCATTTTAAAAGAGTTATAATACGTGATTTTGACAAAACTCGACCAGCATGTCAATGAGATGATGACAACGGCAGGAAAGAAGTTTCAGAATTTTTGATGGTCCTGTTTTCTTATAATCGTGCAAAACGTTAACATGGTCATCAATGGGAATCGTAACAGTAGGCTGAACCCTGACATCCTCAGGAACCTTAGCTCAGCAGCATGTCAAAACCAAAGTGTGGTGCAATCTCAAATTGTTGAATTGATGCTATTGTTTCTTGGAATGTAAAAATCTATATTTTGTCAGGGATACTTTTCCATAGGAATAAAGTCCTTGGGATAACATCTGGGGATATTGATGGAGGACATTGTCCTGCATCACGGTGATGAGAGGGAAGCAAGAGGTTCACTAAGAGCAGCTGAACCTACTGTGATTCCCTGGTTAGTGCAAACAGCTGGTGGGTTTGAGCTCTCACAGTCAAGTGGCATGTCGAGTTGTTGGTATTATATTAAACGCTACCGTAGGTTTAATTAAAAATATTTTGAGCAGATGCGGACATAAATATTGTGAAAAGATTAGCTTCCTTGCATGTGTCTGACCATGTGCTAGAAACTAACTAGCCTCTGGCAATACTGTAATACAACTTAACCTAATCATTTAATATAATTTCATAGTTAGATAATTAGGTTTCATAGACTCAAGATACAGAGCTAGTGCTTATTCTTGAGTAACATGGATCTGCATTATTCTGCAGTAACTCTGTGTAAGGCTAGCATCACTGACAACAACCTATTAAAAAATAGGTAACAAGATTGAAATAGATTACCACCCAAGGCAAAAACCCAGATAGCGAGTGGACAAGGAAGCCACAGGCTTATCATAGAGTCCAACAATGTTTCATCTATATGTAACATGCCCTTAGATATTTGTAAATAATTTTTTCTAAACATATTCATGCTGCTAGTATCCACACAATCTGTAGATAATTTGTTCCTTCATTTATTGTCCTCTGTGAGAATGAGTAATTTCTAATGTCCAATCTACACGGTTCCTTCACTAACGTTATTTCATGTCCTTTAGTTCTCTATCTTTGAGAACAAAAATGTTCTATCAATATTTTCATACCCATTCAATATCCTTAAAAGGTAGACAACTTTTGTGTGACTGATCCTACAAAGTCTCCCTATAGCTTGGTTTAATAACCACATTAATTCCTCTCTTCAACAGACACTTGAACCAGTGGACACTTCCCTAATGTGAACAGTTTTTTGTGCACAAACCATAATAATTTCAGTGTAAAACTCCCTGTGATGAAGGGAACTAGTGTGGTAGTAAACTGTAGTGGTTAGCACATTCAAGACCCCAACCCGGCATAGTAAATTTGGCATAAAAAGCTGGCTCTACACAGTGGGGACTATGTATCCCCCATGGCTCGGTCCTGTCTCATTAATTGGGGACATAAAAAAGAAAGTACAGTATTTCTTGGACGTCAGCGGTAATCCCCTGAAGACGGGGACCTTTGACAGTCTATTATGTCAGCAGGTGTCTTATTATTATTATTTATTATGACTAAGACCCCTGGATCCGGTCTTCAAGTCGCCCGTTTCTGCAACCTCATCTACAGAAACGACACATAACGTAATCACTCTTGTGGCTGTACTTTCTTGCACTCCGTTTCAGCGATTCATAGATTCTGTATTTGTGTTTCCAACAATTTAGGGTTGCAGCAGCCACCAGGTATATTTCCTCTATATTAATCAGAAGCGAATGTTCACTGCGGAATGGGAACAGGTGGGTTACGCCAGGTGAAGCCAGTAATATACTTAGCACTTGGTGCTACCTGAGTGCACCTCCAAACACAACAACTGCGAACAGGGAACAAATGTTGTCTCACTCCAGAGACCTGGCTGTGAACTGCCACATGTTGTTCCATGTACAGTGATACTTCTGGCATGAAATACAGCAAGACTTAGAAAGTCACGATTTTGTACTGGTTGGTAACCTATATTTTGTACTGGTTGGTAACCTATATTTTGTACTGGTTGGTAACCTGTATTTTGTACTGGTTGGTAACCTGTATTTTGCATTGGGTTACATAATGAAATTAATAAATATTATATGTTATATTGAGCATTGTATATAAAATTGTATTCTATGCAACACTGGGTAGGTTATATCATCTTTTGCTAAACTATTATGGTTATTACGATGGCAGTTATTATATATTATGGTAGTAGCCAAAATTACTAGATGGCAGATATGATTATGACTAAAATGGCTTCAAGCACTTCAAGCACCTTCATGACTAAAGAAATCATGCAGATTGCACAAGACCATAATGAGCAGGAAGTAATTGTTTTATTTAAAGAATAATAGTTCAAGCACTATGTTGCATTTTTATTCACTGACATTCTTTCAGATTACCTCTAATGGCTCTCTCAATTACCTTAATGGTCTGTTAAATTGCCACCCTTTCAAACATTTAGACCTCATCGTAAATAAATTTTTATTCCCAAACATCTTTGTTTCTCAGATGATCACCTAGCTTGCTGAATTTGCCAGAGTATTACAACACTTGCATGCTATCCTCCATTATATGGAGTGAATACACAATCTTGATATTCTATCATTCTCTCTCTTATGTATAAAAGAAATAACTACATATTTGACATTTTATGTTTTGAAGAATTTCTTCACACAATGTCAGATTGTCAATACCTGTGTATGAGAACCGACATTTATGATACTAACAAAATGGAAGCAATGGTTATCATTATTGTATGCAATAATCCATGTCAAAGACATCAGTCCGTATGTGCAGCTTTATCAGGCCCTGAACCCATGCCACCTCCACAGACAAACAGGACACAGCCAGAGCACTACTGATTGTCACACTGAGACCAATGCTAAAAGTGGTTCAGCCAATTCCACACAATAATATTTATATCATGCTGAGTCTTAATGGCAGAACCCTGAGCTCGTTTGCTAAATGAAAACACAAAGAGTAATTGTTGGTAAAGGTAATTTACTAAGTGTACCAACGTAGAATAATACCTTTATATCGATGACATAGCTTAATCGCTAACACATGGTCATCGAAAAACACAGATAGTAAATGACAAATTAAAAATAGCAAAGGTGGGGGCAGTCATTTGTCCCAACAGGCCTCCAGTAATAGAGGCCCCCCACCCCACCCCAGGGCTACAATAATATATTATACACAATTACGATTCGGTTTCAATAAAAAAAAACTGCCTACTTTGATTTTTGACTTGTCACCCACCTGGCGTAGCACTTTCATCAAATCATACAATTTTGTTTTCAAGAAAATCTACATGCGAGATGTTCCCTGTCATTTGTGGTCCAAACTAACAGGATTCTGTCATTGTACATCAGGAATTCTTCCATCATTGACCTGTGCACATGCTGCCAACCAGCACCAAGAAATTGAAACCTATGCGCAGCACAAGTGTCGTAATCTTTTCCTTGTTTGTAACTATTTTTCAGGATGCCACAATACTTGCAAGGGGTAAAGCTTCAAAATCACTGGCACTTTATTATTCATCGAACATCAACCCTGGAAGTAAAATAATGGTCTGACCCCACTGCTGTGCACGCAGTCATGCACTGGCCAGTGCGCGAAAATAAGTTTGACATCTACTCCAAGGAGGGTGTTTAACAATATTTAACAAGATTGCCATCCAACGCATAGGCCCAGATGGCAAGTGGACAAGGAACCCATTGGCTTATCGAGAGTCCAAACTTTTTTTTATCTATGTGTAACCTGCCCTCCTGAGATGTGTCAACCTTGTTTTTAAACATATTAATGCTGCTAGCAGTTACACAATCTGTAGATAATTTGTTCCATTCAGTTATTGTCCTCTGTGAGAATGAGTACTTCCTGATATCCAATCAAAACTGAACCTTTGCTAAGTTTACCTCATGTCCTCTAGTTCTACTATCTTTCTTTCTTGAGAAAAATATTTCTATCAATATTTTCATACCCATTCAATATCATAAAAACTTCAATTTGATCTCCTCATAACCTCCTTGTCTACAGGGTTGTTAAACCACATTCTTTTAGGCATTCTTCATAATTAAGGTCTCTCAGTTCTGGGATCATTTTAGTTGCTCTCTTCTGTATCTGTTCAAGCGTATCCATATCCCTCTTACCCTCACCTCTCACTTGGCCTTTCTCCCAACTCCCTCCCACCACCCGCTGGGCCACCTCCCACACTCACCTCAGGCACAGGTGCAGGTTTTCACCAGGAATTTGTTTAGCCAACACACCAAGGGTGTTAGTTTCTGTTTGGTTTTCTTTGTGGTGTCAAAAGTTTAATATGTGCAATAAAGTTACCAAGTTTAAAATATGTTTGGATGTTTGCTAAAAAATGGGAGTTAGGTGGGGTATAATTACTTTTATGTAATGTAACATATTATTGGTGGGTTTTTTATTTAAAAATAATGGGAGAAGAATTTAGTGCTGAATCCACTGCAGGGATCATGATATGTGTATTTAAATTTGGGAAATGCCACAATTTGCTTGATTAAAAATGTGTATATTATACAGTTTGTGGTATTTATTTAATAACAGTAATAACATTTCTTTTAAACTAAAAGATGTAACCGTGTAAATTATTATTATAAATATATAGATGTATAATAAGATTATATGTAATACTATTATATGGTTAATGTAATGAAATAACAGTAATACATTTTCTCTTAAAGTAAATATACATGAAAATTATTATAAATATACAGATGTATAATAATACATGTAATAATAAACTCAAACTTAGTTTTTGTAACCTTGCCTCATAGACAGATGACTTGTAAAATCTTGGTGAAAATAAAAAACTTAGAAAACCAACTTAAACAACAACAGGTGGAAATGCTCCTGGCCAAATGTTCCTGGAAAACCGCATGTACATTTACCACAAGTACTACTGGAAATAGCTCCAAACTTACTCACACTGATGATATTACACAACACAACACTGTTGGTGCAATGTTACCAAATTACTACTGATGGAAACAGAACCCGGCAGATGTTGCCACAACTGGAATACTGCAAAACAAAAATGCACTGGTGAATGAAAATCTACATGATTATCTACATCCATTTTGCAAATTTGTTTCTAAAATTTTAAGGACCACAATGGAAATATGTGCCTGCACTTTTTGTATCATCCTGACATTTTAATGTACTTTGTATTCACATTTGATATATGTACACATGTTACATTTTTATATTAAATCAATCAATCAAAAAACATTTAAACAGTAGAATATTACCACGTGCATGTGCACAACCATGGGGCAAACCAGAATGATGACACATGAATTTTTTTATGCAACTTACACACTTCTGTGTAATGTTACTACTGTATAAAAACACATTTTCCCAAATGCATTAAATGTTACTGTATGTTATTTATTGGAATATCACTGTTAGTTTTGGCTGTTAATGAAACTGTCCATGTATTTCACAGACCAGAACTCATATTTATATACACAGAAACAGCCAAGCTTTGCACCTTCCCTGTTTTGACCGATGAGTGTCTGGTGTTCCCTGAATTGACTTGTCCTGACAGCTAGGATGTCAAACACCCAACCCTAACAAGCACCCCATCTGTCATGGCTGTCACTTCCTATCACCTGGGGTTGTGTCAACTGGTGTCATTGCTCAGTGATCCATGCAATTGGTGCCTCCCATAAGACCCTGGGAACTGCTAGTACTGGTATCACATCCCTGTTCTAGTAGAAGTCTTCCATCCCATGGATAACTCAGGGCATTGATTTCTAATTTTATACTGCTCAAATTGATTGAGCCTCAGTGTATTCAATATATTATTTGGCAGTTTCTTTATTGATTGTTTTTGTTTTACACTTTTGAATAATTGTATAATCATTTTATAATCTATGTTTCTGCATGAATTATCTTGTTTTCATTTGGACAAATACATTTTTAGCAATTCTTGATTCCTAACTTGAGAACCTTATCAACTGGTGCAGCATACATAAAATAGGCTTTGTTATTTACTCCCAATAACAGTAAGTAATGGTATTAATGCATGGTGATTGTTATTGGATACATTAAAAAATCCCAGTTGAATCAGACAATATTCTAAAAAGACGACTGTCTACTAAAGATTAATTTCTCTTATGACTTTTGAGGTTTAACTCCAAACAGCTCTGTCTAGGGCTAACATGGTGGTTTATTTTCAGAGTTTTCTTCTCAACAGTTAGTGAGTCTGCAACTGTTTTTTTTCCATTTCCCAGTTTGGGATCTTTTATTTCCATTAGCATAGACACCTGGTAGACCAACGGCTTTTGGTGTTTGTTCCAAAAGACACAGGCAAAGTATGGGATGTTGACAAGCACAGAACATTAATGCAACATCTTTGTATACACCCAGAATTCAGAAACCCATGTTGCACTCACCTTTCTGCATGTAATCACTAAGTGAAAGTGCTCTGCACTTAACTCCATGTAATTACGTGAATCACGTTTAATCACACCTCCATCATTCTACTCTGTAATACACCACACAAAACAGGTGATTCTACCAATGGAGTAGACCCTACTATAGTAGACTTGCATCAGCTCTGTAGAGACCAAGATATATCAAACGAAGCCTCATTACTAGGCCAGTCATAAGGTACCAACCACACCTCATCCCAAACCCAGGGTACTTGCCATAATTCAGTGCAGCTGTGGAAACAGGCATGCCAGCATGTGAGGAGTGGTGTATAGGACCCACTCCTGACAGCATTTCATACCAAGCATCATGCAGATTCTTTCAAATGATTCATAATAATTTTGCTATGTCAACGTAAGTTTTCTGTGTCTGTATTGTGACAACCGAATGTCCTGAAAAATGAAATTATTTTCAGAAATATCTTAACACATGCATTATATTTCTGATCCACTATTCGGCATATTTATCTTAGCATAACATTTCTCACCACATTAAGTGGAAATGAGTGACAAGTCAGAAGTGAATATTACATCAATAACAAGGTTGTGATACAAACAAAACCTCACCTCTGGGCTCTGACTCAGGGTATTTATGTTACCTCACAAAATAAAACAGGTACAGTAACAATATGTTTTAATAAATATGCCACATTAACTTGTATCACTAAGATATGTTTGAACATTAAATGTATAAATTTTGTGTTTCAACTGTGACAAGGTCTTAACAAGCAGTGAAGTGACAAGCAGAGGAGTTATGTGAAATATAATAGTATATAATTAATAATAATAATTATATATAATTTTAATAATATATAATTCTGATTGAGCAATATCCTTAAAAAGCTCAATGCGCTTTACATAATTAATTAATGATAAAACTGTGAATAATATATAGTGTATGAATAAAAATAAAATGTTAAATATGTGAATATATAAATAATTAATAAACTGATTTGAGAAAAATGGATGTAAATCTTTAAATTGGATCAAAAACAGTTGTGATTAGAGCATTATTAAATAGGCATTATTATTAGGATTATAATAACCCAGGCATAAAGCTAGGGCACTGTAAGGCAAACTTTCCCAACTGGCAGATCGGCTAAGGCTGTCTTAAATCTCACTTTGTATACTAAGTGAGATTGAAGACAGGAGACAGAAGAAAAAACATTTGGAACCAGATAGTAGCCTTTGAGAACCAAACAGTCAGATGAGAACAATGACAAAGGGCAGCCAAAGTGGAGAAGGCGGCTATTCACAGCAGTGTAATCACAGTTGTGGATTAGTGAACGTGTGTGCTTTGCATAACAACTGCTACTCTACACAAAAATTAATATATCAGCGCAATTACTTTAAAGGTAAGTTATGGAAATAGAGTACTTTTGAAGCAATATATGTGTCTGGCTGTCTGCACGTTAACTGAAGGACAACACATATATGTAGTAGGTTCATTGATGTTACTAAATGGGCATGGGATAAGAGTGTACGTGGGTTAAGAGTGTGCATTAGTAACTGTCAATTTGAGACTACTCCCACACATATACGACGGCAGAAAAAAGCTGACTAAATCACAATAACTCAGCACATACCTCAGTCCACATATTTCCCAAAGAATCTGCGCTAATGCTGTAATGAGCGAACCAACTGTACAAATGGAAGAGGCTTTCACAAACAATAACAGCATCTGCCCCACTAATGCGCTTAATCCCACGTGCAACTAGAAATGTTCACTACACATTTGTGTTGTACCAAATCCCCCAATTGTGCCTGAACGATGCTCATGTTAGCCAAGTTGTAGATCAATATATCCATGAGGTCATAAATGAAGTGCCAGACCATGGGAGTTCATTAGTGGAATCTATCTGACTCAACTAATTACCAGTTTGCCAGTGGCAGCACAAAGTGGCCATTAGATGACCAGGGTGGTCCATTGAATTGACCATATTTCACTAACATCCAACCATGCATCATTATATCCATGCCACATTGATCCTTGGAGTGACATAAAATCGGCAATGACATGTGAACTGGATGTTATCTGACATGCAGACAGAGAGAACTAAAGTTTAAATAGGCTTGCTGCCATTTTGAGCAATATTTTGTTCACTCCACATTGTCTCACAGGGTTTTGAAAAGGGGGGTTCAGGCATACACAATCAGCCAGGGATTTATGGGATGATTTCTGATTTTTTGTACAGTTAACAAAATTCTCTCAAAAGTTTGTTGCTACATTTAGATGATGACATATTAGAGTTTGGGATTGCTCCAATATTAGTCATTATGTTATCAAAACGGAATAAATATATGAATATTAAATCTATGTAAACATTTAGCATTACCTATAAAGAAAGCAGAATATTTAAGTTATCTGTATAAAACTAGTGGTTTCAGGCTAATTTGCGCCAATGTTGCAGCCAGTTTAGACATAGTGAAACATTACAAACTGTATGCAATATAACAAGTTGTTCAGACACAGATCAATCACAGACCGCTGTCACTAGACAATTGGTCTCTCACGTAGAAGACAGGCAGCTTTTTACATGCTTCGTCAATGAGATAGGGACTTTGGACAATGTTTTGTTTAACTCACCTGGGAATAAAGCTGCAGTAGCTGGGAGATTACAATATTTGGAGCACAACTGATTTGATCAATTTTGGATTAAACTAGCATATTTTTAGTAAACAGTGAAGTTCGATAACTTGATTAGTAACATCCCACATGAGGTATCAAGTACTAGTACTCATTGATGCAAAACCATCGTTCTCCTAGTTTTATCTAGATGTAGAAATTAAAACTGTCATATTTCTTGAAGGATTAAATCTCATGCCCTCAGAAAATGTTGGTGCCATCTTAGAACACTTTTTTACTAAATAGACCAATGTGATTCAACCTCAGACCCCCCTCCCTTACATGAAACTTTTAATTGTGGATACCCGTTATGTCCTTCATGCTGTAGATGTCACAATGATCATAATTATTGTTCATATTCTGAGATACCTTAGTTATGAAGAACATCTAAAAGAATGTGGTTTAACAATCC
Organism: Lamellibrachia columna; assembly: GCA_963662155.1. Lineage (NCBI taxonomy): Eukaryota > Metazoa > Annelida > Polychaeta > Sabellida > Siboglinidae > Lamellibrachia > Lamellibrachia columna. The sequence continues at coordinate 23,343,115 of OY759265.1, read as the reverse complement.
TATAGACAAGGAGGTTATGAAGAGATCAAACTGAAGTTTTTTAAATATTGAATGGGTATGAAAATATTGATAGAAATATTTTGTTCTCACTCAAGAAAGACAGCAGAACTAGAGGAGATGAAGTAACATTAGTAAAGAATCAATGTAGGTTGGACATCATGAAGTACTCATTCTCACAGAGGATAATAAATTAATGGAACAAATTACCTACAGACTGTGTAACTGCTAGCAACGTGAATGTTTAAAAACAAGGTTGACATATATCTCAGAAGGGCGGGCTACACATATATGAAAAAATGCTGGACTCTCGATAAGCCAATGGCTTCCTTGTTCACTTGCCATCTGGGTCTTTGCTTTGGATGGCAATCTTGTTAAATCTTATTTAAAAGAATCTTATTAAATATTCAGCTGTCATAATACAAAACCACCTGCATGCACTCGAAGTCCGTGCCCTTATGAACAGTGATCAAAGTGATACCTCAATGTACGATGCTAAAAAGGCAGCTGCTAACCCCTCCCCCTCCACACCCATGAAACCTATTTTGTTTAGTATCAAACATCATCTTTTTGAGACAGCTCACTACTTGTAAGGTTATGACACCCACAACTATTGGCCCCTTTCAGCTGTGTAGAGAACATATCTTATTTGTCCACAGTGACATTTATTGGCATTTTAGCTTTGTGAAAAAGTTCTGGTGACATTGATTTAGTAGGAATTACGCCAGTCCTTTTCATCTGCCATCTTTTTTGTGCAAAGTTACTCATCAAAAACTGCTGCACAGATTTCCCTCCAATTTGGCATGAATATGTGTCTTGGAAGGGCTTTCTCTGTCAAGCATTCAACCACCTATATCACTGTATATCTTAGGTGTGCAACAGCAACAGTAGGAGGCCATGTTATCATAGTCAAATTACAAATTGCCTTTAGAAAAAGGCCAGCTTTGCCACTGAATTATGAAAGTTATTTTATCAACTATCTTGTTTGGAAGAAAAAATGCATATATTCTGGTGCAGCGGTAGTCTTTTTCTAAAAGCATTTATTATTTAGTTACACCAATACACCTTGGTCAATATTCCAGTGCAGGCATAAAATGGAAGTTTTAGATGACAGATGATGGTGATAAACTGACACCAGTTGTTTTGCCAAAGCCATAAGTATTGCTGTATCTGGTTTCCAAGCTGTCTATAAAACAAATAATCATGGGAATGCATGAAAATCTTGTCTAATGTATGACACGTGTGTGTGTGTAAGTTTGTTTGCGTGCGAATGTTGAAATGTGATCAGACGTATACCATGCATGTGTGGGAATGTGATTGGGTGTCTATGTTCAGGCAAATGCATGCATGCATACATGCATGAGTATAAGACAAATATACATACATCAAACATGAATACAAACATGCCTGCATGGACATATTTTATTGCTTCTTTCACCTTTCTTTTTCCTGGTCTGTGCCTCGTGCCCCAATGAATAGAATCAATAGAAGTTCATGCAGCAACCAAATAAAAACTAGACGTGCATATTCTGCAGGGAATGGCAAAAACACTGACTTTCCACTAAATCTTCACTCTAATTTATCAGTGACAAAACTCTCCAGTTTGATAAGTGATTACTCATTCTGGCTAGCTATAAAACGTTGCTCTATGTGAAGAGATGGAGTCGATCGAATCCATCATCAACAGAACCCGCTCATGTCCCAATGCTCGACACAAGGCTGGTCAAAAGGAGACTTTGAATGTACGAAATTCAATGAATGTCTGTGTTGCCATGCCAACTACATCCTTGTCCATCAATAATATCGTTAGTTTTACCTCGCCGGTCATTGTGAAACTAACCCAAAAGACAATAACCTAATTTCAGGCAATTATTCTGCACTGACCATTCGTGGTGGCAGCGGCTCGCTCAGTCAATCACAGCATGCCCATTATGGTATCGCATCGCTGATTGATGCCACAAAGAAGAAAACAACCACTTAAAAGACAGCATCGATCTGACTGGGATCCTTAGCTGGTTTATCTCCTGAGAATCCCTTATCCAGACATCTTCAATCTATAACAAGTCTACGTGTGAGTGCCACAGTCTCTTCCCAAATCCCAAGAGTGGATACATATCTCAAAGCAATTACAGCAAGCAGGATTATCATGACTTCACATCAAGGCAGTCCTGGTAGTGTTTTGTGCTGGAGTATCCACCATTCACTGACAGAGGAGAGTGTACAGCCGGAGGAAATGGAGATGCTTCAACTGTCAATGTGAAAACGTAGATGTTATGAAGCAGATCCATCTTCAAGTGTTAAAAATGGAAAATATGACTGACACTGACTGACTGACCGACAGACGGACGGAAGGACGACCGACCGAAATAGCATATGACATTAAAGTTTTTACTCTGTGCAGTCGTAGGTGATTGTCCAAAATTGATGTATGTTCATCTTGACCTTCGAGGCCACTCACCTTGATCTTTGTGCTCCCTTGGTGGTGTGTTTGCCAATGTGGTCTTTAGTGTTGTAGTAAACCTTTCACAGTGACTTATATTTCCCCCTGTGCTGGGATATCCTTCAGCCTGTCTCAGTGCAGTCAAAGTTGACTACCTAGACTAGTGCACTAGCTCAGACAGGTCATCACTCCCCGTTCACTGGACATAAGAACATTTGACCTGACCTCATCTGGCCAGACCCCATTTGGCTATCAGATATATTCAAGACCAACTCCAGCTGGCCCCGTGCACTTTACAATAATAGATACAGAAATATTGCTGAGACATGACTTCACTACCCTGTAGCACTGAACCATTGCCCACCCCCCCTGGTTTGGACTTACAGTGGTAATATGCTTGCCCTGGATAAACACAGGTGTGTCCAGTTCTACGAATCTAAACACATCAATGGATAGACAACACTTAACACAATTCTCAATGTTATATTTCGACTGGCTATCCTTGGGCATACATCCCCATTCCCTACTGCCAAGGTTCAGTTTAATTGGGTATTGTTGAGTGACAGTAACAGCTGTACCAATCCTCTTCTGACCCAGCTGTCCCTTAGGGAATTTCCACCCATCTCCCCAGCCCAGGTGTGTTGGCATCTTAGTATCAGGCTCTGATCTTCCCAATGTGCCATCCATCACAGCATCTGATGAAGGGCTCATCTCTCTTAATTAACCAAGTCAATGAAATGAGCTAAGCACACTTGCCCATTAGCAAAGACAACACTGCCACATGGTGTAGATCTAGTTCCCAGTGTGACATTTGTTACATGCTATTAGATCAGTTTGTTTTCATGGTTATAGCTGGTGAAACAAGCTCATCTAAATCTCAGACAACATAACAAACAGTGACAGAGGTACAGTTTCTAGCACTCTGAAGGAAACTAATATACACAGTGGCTGGCGTATCTAGAATCTCCCAAAGGGGAGGCCAAAGGGGGACCAAACCAAAATCAACAATTTATCCAAAGGCAGGCCATGGCCCAAATGGCCCCCCTAAATATGTCACTGAATATACATACCATCAATTAAGTGATTCGCACTTATCTGGTCATATTGCTACTATGGTGACATATATAATTTTTATGTTCTTCCTCAAAGTTCCTGTAATAAATTGGTTATATTGCTGCATGCACTGTTTGTTTTAGTTGTTATTCGTTTTCACTGATCTCTATCGTCAGCTTTTCCCCCTCCACTCCCTTTCCCCTTCACACACTTTCCCCCCTCCATTCACTTTCCCCCCTCCACTCACGTCTCCCCCTCCACTCACTTTCCCCCTTCACTCACACACCCATTCTGTATCTAAATCCCATGGAGGATGGTGTACAATGAATGTTGGCCTGGAGGGTGGGAGTTACTTTTAAAAAATAATTTAACATTATACATTTGAGTGATCATCACTAGTCTGGGGAGTAAAACATTGCCCCTGCAAATTATAAAATTGTGCAAATTGTCTAATCTTGGGGGTATTTGTCCTCCCCCTGGACACATATTGATGGGTGCATTATGGTTTCACAAATTGTATGGAGGGCTGGCTGCATGACCTATGTGGTGAGGGCGAGCAGCAGCTCTCTCTGCAGCAATCAATACAACCAGCAATAACAAAAGCAGTGCATCAAATCTGTAGTCATCCCTCCCCTGCATTCACAAGCAGACCAAGTGTGATTGCCAGCTGAGGCTTCCAAGACGTTTGTGAATGGTAGAATGCCTCTTGACATGCCTGATTGGGCAATCTGAAAGAGTTTAATTGACTGATTATAGTCCTCGCATGAGTGATTGTTACCGAAAGAAATTATACTTGCAAGTTACACGAGGTAGGGTATGGAATATAAATATAGTCAGTAGAAAGGTATTTGTCCATTTTATTGTCTGTTCATACAATTAGTGCTACTTTAAAATTCAGGAACTAAAATAAACTCCTTTGTCATTACGGTGTGGTCCACATTTACTAGTCATCTTGTCGTTTCTGTTTTTGAACATATTTGCGTTGCTAGCATTTACACACTCAGAAGATAATTTATTCCATTAATTTATCATCTACGTAAAATTATGTAATCTTGCTGCATTCTGCTGTCTGATTATGGACGGTGAAAACACTACTTAGTTGTATTCAATTAATTTAGGTAAAACTGACATCTAGATTTAAACTTCCTATTCATTAATAGTGTAATGTTTCCATAAAATTAAACTGCTACAGCTTGGACAAGGGACATGCTTCCACACTACAAATGCTCCTGTCTGTGTAGTGTGTAATGTGTAGTACTAGCAAGGAACCTTTGTGATGACATAAATCATTCTGCAATCTGCATGCATATATGCTTATGATCATTATAAATCACTTTTATTGGCTGGAGTCTTGGCAGCCTCCCTCAGTGTTGGTGCATGCATCTCTTGATGATTGCATTGGCTAGGTGGTCACCAGTGGTGCAATGCCAGATTCTCTTATCATCTTTCATTACTCTACTTCTATGTAGATATCTCTTAACTAGCTGTGTAATGAAAAACTGTACAGATTCACAAGAAATGTCTTTAGAAAAGGTTACTGTGCCACTAGTAAAACAATTGTGCTTTATGCTAGGTTTTAAGATAATATCAATACACTGAATGGTTTGTGGTTATGACCAGTTTGTGATCTTTGAAAGGAAACAGGGCAGGGACTAAGTACAATATACAAATACAGAAATCTGCTGGCATCAATGCTAGAAATGGAAGATGATTGTAGGACATAACCCCTCATGGACATAACCCCTCATGGACAAAACCACTCATTGACATAACCCATCATGGACAAAACCACTCATGGACATAACCCCTCCTAACTTAACCCCTGTGGACAAAACCCCTCACAGATATAACCCCTCATGGACAAAACCCTTAAATGACATAGCCCCTCATGAACAAAACCCCTCACAGACAAAACCCCTCAAGGTCATTATTATTTTGAATTTAATAGCAGTGCAACAACAACATTTTGTCTGCAATTTTTATTGTTAAAATATTCAACATTCAATTCACACATATATATGTTGTGATGTGATAATACTGAGTTTAGATATAGCAAATTTGTAGATCATCTTTAGCTAGATCTTAATTTTTTCTCCTATTAAATATATATGAAGTCTCAATATGTATGTGATTGAATAATTTTGAATAAATAAATTGCAAAAAAATTATGTTGTTGCACTGCTATTAAAGTCAAAATAATAACAATAACCGTGAGGGGGTTTGTTTGTAAGGGGTCATGTCCTCGAGGGGATATGTCCATGAGGGGTTATATCTGTTATGGGTTTAGTCCACAGTTAAATCACATTTGTTTGTAAGGGGTTATGTGTATACCCCATGGAAGATATGTATAACATCTTCAAGAGAAATAACACTGTCAATTATTAATATATTATATATATATAAATATCAGGGTTGGGAGACATATCATTCACCAGGATAACATTACCAACCCTGGAATCTGTTGACGTTGCTACATTCAGTATATGTAACATTTGATATGGTGAGTTGCATCCCTACAGCAGTGACCATTGCTTCCCACTGACCAAACTTCCCATAAACACTTTGGTATTCAGATAATGTCTGTAAGAATAAGGACTAAGTAGCAGCATTACTACAGCTGGACACTAGGGCTATCAGGCGCAGCAGCACAGATAAAGTTGTATCTCCAAGAACTGCCACATGGGTAACAGGGTTGTTTAGCTTCATTTGGACCATCTCGGCATGCATGTATGATTGCTTATTCATGGGTAGTATAATGTTGTAAGGTCATCCGTGTATTCGTCATTCATAACTTTGATCATGGATAGAGCTATATTATGGACAGAACAAACTGATAGTCGCTAACCAAGCCATTTAGTGACAGCGTCATAAACAAATTGATTAAGGTTATAAGTACTGTAGTCTATATACCGGCTACCATGTCAAGTTACTGTCAACCTGATGCAATCAGATATTAACCAAGCCACTCAGTGATACTGTCATGAATGAGTTGATTAAAGTTACACTATAGATAGCCACTACCTTGTGTCACCCTGGTGCAATCAGATATTAACCAAGCCATTTAGTGACAGTATGAAGAGCATTAGATCCGCCTACGTACATTTGTGCCTGTGCTAGGAAATACTGAACTGAAAGTCGACACCACAAATAATCACCTGGTGTGGTATAGAATTGTGACACCAGGGTCACTTTTCTATAGCAATATGCCCATTGAATTGTGACCCCCACTATAGTATTGTGACCTCATCCTAAAAAAAATTGTTAAAATACAATAAGTGATTAGGAGTTTGGTGACACATTTAGGCTGATTAATAGCATATATCTAACTACATAATACATAAATGGGGATAATTAGATAATAATTGTCACCGTCTACACATAGTACCACATACATACCACAATCCCAAGGTAATATAATCATTTGGTACTTATTAATTTAGTTAAATATAATAAATTCCTGCATAAACCTGTGCTACATTGGTATATATAGTACAATACATTTTAATTAATTCTGATTAATAGTGTTATTACTTTGTTTATATGTGAGCCATTCTCATGAATGCATAAAACCTATTTTAGCATGCTACATACAAACTCAAAATATAAATAGAATATATGCCAAACTTACATACATACGCATCTATGTTATACTTAAATTGCAGTATGATCAATAAATAATTAGCAACAGGGTTAACATTCTATAGGGGTCACTTTTCTATAGCAATGTGCCCATTACATTGTGACCCCCACTACTGAATTGACCCCATCCTAAAAATTATTTTATAACTTAATATGAATGTATTTCAAACTGACATACATACATACCTATGTTATTTTTTATTTCCACCTGAACAATAAATAATTAGCAACGGGGGTAAACATTCTATAAGGGGGTTTACTTTTCTATGAGGGTCAATTTACTATCTCACACCGGCATTAACGTCATCCTTTAAAAATACAGTCCTTTTGGAAATCCCCGACTTCTTAGAAACGCTGACGATGTTTCCATAGTAACAACCGCGTGTGCTCGATCTTCGAACCTTCTTTATTCGTTCGCCGTGAACGCGGAACATATCATTTGGTTACTGTGATTCCAGTACACATCAGTACTATATCTACCTAACAAAATTATGTCCTTAAACCAGCAAACATCAGCACTAACATAGTTTATTGTGCCTTTGAAGCTGTAATGGAAATGGCCAAGTAGATGTGACCTGGTGACCCCGCAGATAATAGGCTAATCAAAATGATTGCAAACATGCCCTGCCAAGTGTTTTTCAGATGGCTGGCATAACCTGATATTGTAGACGACAACATGCTACAAATACAGATTCAAGGGCCATTGTGGCGGCAAATTAAGAGGACATGTTGATATTAGAAATGACCATTATGTTTTGTCAACAATACATAAAACGCCAGTCAAAAACGTCACATTTCAAAGCATGATATGCGTATCTACTGACATCTCTGTTATCACTAACAACCAGGAAATTATGCTTAATTTACTTTTTTAGAAAAACTACAACACTTACTAGGCTGCAATTTGGTGTATGGATGCGTGTTAAATGTAGGCAAAATTACATGAATTTGAATTATCATTGGTGAAGGGTTTGTGTCATAAATACACTGCCACTTTAAGGTGTCATTCAACTTTTTGCAAACTTATTCATGGTGGTGTAATTTGTTTATGTTAACCAACATTTTCAGTAAAGTTATCAGTGATGCCATCATACTTATGTCATTTATTTCTTTGGGGATTTTCTTAAAACGATATAATTTTGCATTTTGTGGTTATTTTTTTCACATTTATAAAAAAAATCTTGTAACATAACCAAATAAACAAAAAACTCAAGATTTTTTTAAGCTGGAATATTATATGGTATTTCAATTACAATATGTGAAGAAATGGTTAATTTATCTTAAGCACTTACTACTGAAACTACTCAATTCTAGATAAACATATAATAGCCACCCCAGCTACCTTAATAATCATTGTACATTCGATGCAGCTTGTCAAAACAACATGGTCTCCATCAGTGATATGTGTCTCTGCAGTCTGGTCTCCATCAGTGATATGGGTCCCTACAGTCTGGTCTCCATCAGTGACATGGGTCTCTGCAGTCTGGTCCACCATCAGTGATATATGTCTCTGCAGTCTGGTCTCCATCAGTAATATGGGTCTCTGCAGTCTGGTCTCCATCAGTGATATGGGTCTCTGTAGTCTGGCCTCCATCAGTGATATGGGTCTCTGCAGTCTGATCACCATCAGTTATATGTGTCTCTGAAGTCTAGTCTGCATCAGTGATATGAGTCTCTGCAGTCTGGTCCCCATCAGTGATATGGGTCTCTGTAGTCTGGTCCACTATCAGTCATATGGGTCTCTGCAGTCTGGTCCACCATCAGTCATATGGACCTCTGCAGTCTGGTCTCCATTAGTGATATGGACCTCTGCAGTCTGGTCCACCATCAGTGATGTGTCTCTGCAGTCTGGTCCACTATCAGTGATATGTGTCTGTGCAGTCTGGTCCACCATCAGTGATATGGGTCTCTGCAGTCTGGTCCACCATCAGTGATATGTGTCTGTGCAGTCTGGTCCACTATCAGTGATATGTGTCTGTGCAGTCTGGTCCCCATCAGTGATATGGGTCTCTGTAGTCTGGTCCACTATCAGTGATATGTGTCTGTGCAGTCTGGTCCACCATCAGTGATATGGGTCTCTGCAGTCTGGTCCACCATCAGTGATATGTGTCTGTGCAGTCTGGTCCACTATCAGTGATATGTGTCTGTGCAGTCTGGTCCCCATCAGTGATATGGGTCTCTGTAGTCTGGTCCACTATCAGTGATATGTGTCTGTGCAGTCTGGTCCACCATCAGTGATATGTGTCTGTGCAGTCTGGTCCACCATCAGTGATATGGGTCTCTGCAGTCTGGTCCAACAGACAGACCAAGAAGTCAGCACTCTCAGCAAAGGATGCAGATAAAGCACCTTTGCAGTAAAACATCCTCACACTGATCTTATTACCTAGATAGCTTCAGTGAAAGCTTCCACTGTAATGCAATCTTCAAGACAGCACCATAACACAGCAAACCAGAGTAAAGTGTGCAGTTGAACTAACTGGATCTGTGAAGAGCATATTTGGTCGGATGTCAGAATGTCAGAATGAACGAGTGTGAGCTGATCAATAGGCACTTCATGTGGATGTACAACTCACCAGACCAGCCCCCTGCAGGATTTACCACTGGGCACACCAAGTCCCAAAACACCAGTAATACTGCTGTAGGGTGGACACATTTGTTATTTTAAGTGCATCAATTCACCTTACCATAATGTGCATGCTTAATGGTTCACTCTTACGTGTGACGAATGGACAATTCAGGCAAATCTGCATATCTTGCTAGATTATGTAAACTATGATATATGCAATATTGTCATGAAACTGCAATGTCACTATAATTATGAATAAGGCTGAGGTGCCATTATTGAAATATAATATTATTCCAGTGATATATGTATATGTATATGTATATGTATATATATATATATATATATATATATATATATATATATATATATATATATATATATGCATATACATATTAGCTGGCTATCACTAGTGTTAAATAACAACTGTGAACACAGCAATTTTAACTATGAGAACAACATCAGACCAGTGGTGTATTTAGGGACAGGGTATTGGGCCCACTACATGATAGCATGGTAAACTAATGGGTGACTATGGCTGACCCCCCTTTGGCCTCACCTTTTGTGAGATCCTAGATAAGCCACTGCTTTGGATGAACAGCCAAGTCATGACAGCAATATTTCTGTCCCTTCAGACAAATATTCACGCCACATTAACATCTCCTGGAACCTGGCTCCATCAAATCAAATGTTGGAAGTCAACATCTTGTTAGCAACAATTCACTCAAGCTGCAGGAACCACATGTTACCACTAATTGTTCTCTGGGGCAGGGAAGGGTGGGCAGCCCCAGGATTGCAGCATTCAGGTTACTGATTGCTGGGCAGCTGTAAAATCTCCCTTAGCAAAAACTCTATAGAATTTATTAAAAACTTATCAAATATTTAATAAAATTTTTGCGGAGACATTTCTATAGAATTTTTATCATATAGGTTTTTATAGAAATATTGTACTATACTCTGTAGTATTCTATCAAATCTATAGAAAATTGAAGTAGACGTAAACTATGGTCTATAGAATCTGTAGTATTCTATAGTTTTCTATACCCAAATGTACTATACTCTTTGGAATATATTTGTGTAGAATTATATTGAATTCTATTGAATTTGTATATAATTCCATAATATTATGGGGTATAAATTTTATTTTGCAGAACTTATTACTTCACATTATAACATCTAGACTATTTGGTGAGCTGTTTAAAATAATTACTTAGGACGTGAACAAAAAAGGCAGCTCAGGGGTAACACAGCTATACAAATTTAACATCACATTATGTTTCAAGGGGAGCGCTCAGTGCATTGCCATTATATGATCCTTGAGACAAATTCAACATTTCAGGGGTATGTTGTCTGTACCCAACGCACATTAACGCACACACTTACCTAGGGTAAAAAGTCATAAATCACGCTTATTTAGTAATTATGGGTATATATTTTTGACATCTCAAAATGCACAAAATCTATGAACCAAATATGTTAGTGAATTAAGGAACAAAGCCCATTTCACAAGTAAAAGGGTGTATATTTTAATCCACTAAACTTGAAAAAGGTCTCTTTTTGACAGAAGTCTAAAACTTCTCACTGAACACCAGGAAAAATGAACCATTTTCCCATGGGTCACTCCAAGAAGTGTGTTCATAATCCATCCTAGAGTTTCACACGCTGAAACTACTGCGTTTTTATTTGGCCAATTTAAAACTGAATTTTGTGTGAAATGACTGACAAACTTATCAGCAAACATGAATGAACATGATACACAGATTCACAAAACGTGTTTCAGCAAAATCATTCATTAAACTGGATCCAGTTTAATAGCAATGCATTGATTTTTAGTGGCAGGTGTCTTGTGGATGAATGATTCGCACAGACAGAAATTGAAATGTTTATTATTAAATGCGTGATCGGAGCTCGCTATAAAAACTGAACTGCATACAGATGAAAGTGAAGAACCCCAGTTAGTTGAACAGAAGATGAAATGCTCATTGATATTTATAGTAGATTACTACCACATGTCTTTTCATCCAGGTATTTTGTCTAGAAATAATTCCTTCAATGCAGTGATTCGTGAATAGAGATACATCAACCCACATATTGAAATAAAATCTCAAACAATGCCTAAACATAGCAAAACATTTCACTTTCTCTAACCAGAACAAACAAAATCGCCCTCCTACAAGTCCTATGCCGTCAGGTGAATGATGATGCACTGTCTGTACCAGGTAAGACAAAAACATGAATCAAGTCATCCAGTGCAGACATTGAACCTACCTTAGGCTTTAAGTTGTTTCACTTGCACTAATTAGATAGGAGTGCAGCCAACATTTCCTGTTTCCCCGCCAGATACACTGTTCTGCTGTTTCCCCTGCAAGGCACACTGTGCCACTGATCAGTCAACCACTGCCCAGTGCAAAGTGTCACTGCTGAGAGACTCCCATCAAACTGGCAGCCTGGCAGACTGCAGCCCTAACACTGGCGATGCCACAGCAGCAGAGAGGCTGCATGCACACCACCAGCTCAATTTAACCACAACTCAATGGCGATTGAGCAGCTTACTTTGCAAATGCACACACATTATCTAAATCAAATCTTCACTGCAGCACTGTCGCTGGTTCCTAGACCCTGCCTGCGTGGATTTATGGAGACCGTCCACATAAAGCCCCGGAAGGGACAGTCTAGCTGTAGGGAGAGAAGAAGAAGAAGACAGTTTATGCCAGATGTGCAAGTAATTCATTGTCACACTGGTACTCCATGAGACAGATGAACTGTCAAACAAAGCCATGACTTGCCAGCACATGGCATCAGTTTATCTCCAACTAATCCACCAGGCTTTGTTTCTCTCAAGCTTCATCCAGATAACACCAAATAATTGGTACATGATAAGGATTCCTGAGCTGCAGTTTTCCCAAGGATACAATAACCCAGCTCCAAGGGTGATATTTACCTTCCTAAATGGCCCTCACTGCTGTGCCCATGGGATCTGTGCCATAGTGATACAAAGATATGGCAGCTTTATGTGTTCATAAAACAGGAACAGCAATAGTTAGTACTTTGTTTGCATAATATGGCCTGTCAAGGTTCTTTTTAGAGCAGCTCAGTGACTTTGTAATGACACTAACCAAAACAGCATGCTCCAAAGTTGGCATAATATTTAAGTGTTCCTAGGTTTAAGTAAGTTGAACTTGCAAAGTAACTGGTTGTCTATGGCAAGTGGAGCCACAAAACGTTAGTTACTGATAATGTTAATTGAAACTGAAATTAAGAAGCAAATTTAGCAAGCTATGTAGAACTTGGTCCTTGCCATGTAATCTGATGAAGCTCCGAGAGATAATCTCCAACAGGCATATTTGTAGGCCAAATTACTCAGACAAAACTAGTGTAAATGTATAAAAATATTAAGGAGAAACACAAATCTAGAAAACACAAACACACTGTTGCTCTAATGACTATTAAAATGGCACATATGTTAAATTAGTTTTTATTTATACTGTACAATTGGGTTTATCACTCTGAAAATGTGTAACTTTAAGTAACTTTTTCCTTATATCTGATTCACAGGGAATCCATACATAGGAGCCTACATAATGGACTACCCCCCCCCTCCCGTAGGCTAGAAGATTTAGGTCTTCCATTATGAATAAGTACCAATCTTTAGGTAAGCAACATGGCGCACACATTTTTAGCTGCGTTCACACATTTGTTTCTCTTTGAAGAAGGATGCTAGTGATCATGTATCTTGTGGTTAACAAGAATGCAAATTTTCAAAGTTTTGTCAAGTAATTAGCAGAGTTATATAAATAAGGCAAAAACAGATATCACCCACTTACTCCAAAGTGGCCATATTTCATAATGTGGTTCAAATTGCAGACTTATACACTTGAAACCGGAAACTAGTTTTTAAGAAATCTGAGACAGAACCCTATTAGATGAATCAACATTGACCCAGGAACACATCAATGATTTGTCACATGCACCAACATTGGCTGCTTACATTCTAAATAAGTATACAATTTTAGGGTCCACTGGGATGGCAACAGCACCATAAACCAGCTACCCGGTACAATGACTCATGTTTGTGCCAAGAAAATGGCTGATCCTGTCAAGCAATCTCCCACAAATCCTACAGTAATCTGCAATGGTTTCAACTGTGAGCTAAAGCCAAGACAGGGACTTGATCATTCAGCCTAATTTAAAAGTCATTAGTAGCTTAAAGCATTTATTTATGCACTTAGATTAGAATGTATGATTCAAGATTATTGATGATTCAAGAGGTGTTTATTTTACCAATAACATACATATAATAATCTACATGTGAGAGGAGAGTACGTAATAGTGTTACATTTTAGTTATATATTTCGGATCAAGTAAAACAAATAATAGTATCAAGGATCTGAAACTAAAAAAACTGTTTTTAATGATCTAAGGATCACTGTAACTTGACATATTCTCACAAGCCAATGGAAACAGATGCCTTATTCTGTACAATTTATTTTAATGGCAACGTGATCAAATGCATATTTAATTCCAGTGGATCTATGATAACATGTCACCAAACAAAACATGTTATTCTTTGCGACACCATGACATGAACACAAGAGCCTATCTGTCAAATGTAGTAGGTTCAAATCAATAACCACACATTAATTAAATCTAAAACATTTCGATTTACAGGCCATGACAAATAAAATATGTTTATTTATAACTGTTAGTCATTACCATCAACATACTAGCTTTAAATTCTAAACAATGTAAAACATTACCATTTTCACTCTAGTCTTCCATAAAGTTATGTTTCAGATCTTCTGTTAATGAGCACTCTGTAAATGCTGCATGACTTCTGCAAACTTGCATCTGCTTTCTGTTCATTAATATCATGATAAATAACAGACACAAACCTGGAAAATCATCAGCAACTGAACATGTATGGTACTGGTCACCTGGACACACCTATGAATTGCAGAAATCGAAGCCCGATCGGTTGGCATTAATCATCTCTGAGCAGGTATTCAGAGCCAGAGCAGTAAACACTGGAAATAACTGTGATCGCCTGCCTCTGTGAGAAACATGATATTGAAATGTGACATGGACCACTTGCCAATATGTGAATGCCAGCCATTAGGATAATTATCAATAGATGATTTGTACCTGAGTTGCTATGATGCTGAACCAGACGTGCGGCAAGGTATTGAATATCAATGAATAATTTCACAAATTACAATGGATTGCTAATACGGACTTCAGTTGATGCAGAAGTCTTCAGAGTTGTCACAAACTACAGTGGCAGATATGTACATTATGCCCAGGTGGGGGGCTCTAAATAAATTGCCAGTATACTATCCTTAAGATAAATTTCATGTTTTATGGGTATGTTTTATGTATCCAGCATGTTTGAGGTATAAAACAACACTGATTGGGTAATTAAGGGTATCTATTTTGACATCTCTCATTTCAGAGGAACTTTATGTAACTTTATTTAATATTAATCTATGAATAAATTATGTTAACGAATGCACATATTTTAAGCTTTAAATGGTATATATTTGGTTTTAATTCATCAGCTTGAAAATGGCATAATGGTGCTTAACTTGTGGAATGTGACTTTCATCCATGTAAAAGGGCGTAAAGTGTATAGTGTATATCTCAATCAGCTCAACTTGAAAATCATTTTAACAGATGTCTAAAATGTACACCTTGAGACTGCAAGCAGATATGTCTACAGTGACTGTTACATCATCACCAATACTGTCATCAATCAGCTGCTTTGCACTTAACCACATGTTATTATCTTGAAGAAAACTGAGAAGACGATAATGACTAATAATAATTTAACAAGATTTAACCAGATTGCCAATCAAAGCAAGAAGCTTCAGATGACAAGTGGACAAGGAAGCCATTGGCTTAAATCGAGAGTCCAACATTTTCATCTATGTATAGCGCGCCCTTATCAGGTATCTGTCAATTTATTTTTAAACATATTTACACTGTTTGCATTAATTTGCAATAATGACGCTAAACTTAGTTCTAAATATCTGTGATACTAGCTTAAATAAAGGCAAAATGACATCCTCTGATGGTCAACTTACCCATAACTCAGCAGCATGCCAGCGGCTCATCAATTTGTGCTCAAACCATCCATCCTGCAACCAGACAAATATGATCACTTTATCAGGCACTGAATTAGTGCCGGACAAGCAGTCAGCTTGCTTTGAACATATGGGCATCACTCATTGGCATACATGAGTGCAAACTCTCTCCCCCCTCTCACACAACATAACTCTATAATTACTGGCAATCAAGAAATCAATATACGTAATGCTTCCACATAGCGGAAATGTCTATTGTCATCTTTGTTATAATTCCTCATACGGTTTTTGTAGGAATAAATAGGCCCCTACTGATGATATTGACAAAGATGACACTTTCAGTGATTTTAACTTCTGTCAGCTACCCAGAGGGGCCTATAATGGATTCCTGTAGTGGTGTAAGTACATCATGTGTTAGGAATGGAATGAAAATAAGTGATTTTCCCAACAGTCAATGAAAATTGAGATAACTCATATGTGTCCTTAAGGATATTACTTGCCAGTACAAACACAGATACAGCTATGCTAACATTCATCAACTCCCAATTATACACAGGAGAGCACTAACTTATCATAATGCACATGTACATAGAAATCATAGGCTTGATGAAGACAGAAAGGAACTGAAGCGCTAAAGGTCTCAACAAAAGGCCTGCTTCATTCAGCTGTTAACTTGTTTATTACAGACAATGACCTGTTGGGCCATAATCAGACCTGGGCCATAGAGCACTTGGTAATTAGCATTAGGCTGGTTGTCAGCCACTGAACAGCGCTATGCAATTACCCATAAAGATCAATAATTTTACCAAACCCTATGCACAATAATCCAAAATCATCCTGTGCACGAAGCAAAGAGATAAACCTAGCAAGAAATTAAATCTGTTAGTGTTAGATTAATTATCTCAAAACTCCACCAAACTTTTGGTGCAAAAATCCATGGTAACAATTTCAGGTTCAGTAAAAACACGGACAATCATGGAAGGTTTCTTTAGAAAGTGGAATTCTACAACTGTTCCGCTGCAATCTCCTGTCCAGCGTCCTCTTTCTAAATTGAATATGTTTGGTCTAAATCTCAATGACGTCGATGTTATGTACTGACAATCTGACCATTGGGGCGGTCCTTTGTCACACAGCTCCCCAAGACAATTACCTTGATCTTCTATCACCCTATGTCACACCACAATTACTCACATACTCAATCACTTTGGTTGCTGAGTTGCAGACATGCACCTCAGATAATATGAATAATTTGCAGGCTGGACTTTCTCTGTAGTCTTCATTATTAGTTTAATTCCACAGATATGATTTCAACTAGTAGAGCCGTCAATCAGTGTATTAATTGTATGTCACCTGGGGAACCCACAGGTCAGTTGTCTAAACGCAACTGAATGGTCAGTTGATTTCTTCATTAAAATAAGATTGTATCTAAACAAGGGCCGCCGCGGTAGGTGAGAATCAGTGGCATAACTAGGATCTCATAAAGGGAAAGGCGAAAGGAGGCCACGCATAGTCACTCATTAGTTTTACCATGCTACCATGTGGTGGAGCAAGAGGTTACAAATGAAAATAAAATTTTAAGCCAAAGGGTCATGACCCGATGCCCCCCTAAATATGCCTCTGGCTAGAATATCGGACTTTCAATGGAGAGGACCAGGATTCGAGTCATTTTGCTGCTGTTTTTCGCTCCTCAGTTGTATAAATGAGTACATGGCTATTGACAATGGTGGATGTACATATAGACAAATATACTTTGTGCAGTAATAGCTTCTCCGAAAAGTCGAACTGGTGTTGGAATGAATAGGTCTGCCGGGGATGAAGTGTAAAGTGCTTGGAACGGTCCCAAGGAGCGCTATATATAAGAACTTACCTATTACCTTTTAAAACCAGTGACAGTATGAATTAGTTTGTCAGACACGTGCGGTTAAGACAAACTGCACTACAGAATAATCTTTTATAACAGCTTATGCCAACACAGTTGATGCACAGATAAAAACTGCAGTGATACAACAGCAGTTCTAACCAGAGGTTCAGTTTCATTCAAAATTATCTTAGACATGGAATCTCTTATGCAGTTTTCTTCCATTTATTTCCCGATCCTCATCATCTTGTCAATTTTATTGCCGTTCAGTAATCCTTCTGATGCTGCCTTGAGGAGCACACTGATTGCCAAATGCATCATACCTAATCCTGTCTTGGCTTTATTGTGCGGATAAAGTTTGGTGAAAGATAAGCACCAATACTCAATCAGAGTCAGACATATTGATTATAATGACCAGGGATGCAGTATATTTCCAAACTGTTAAAGCCAAACCAGCATGACTATCTAACATACACTATCAGTGATCGAATATATCTTCCTGGTGATGAATTCTGTTTTCTATCAATCGATCAATCAATCAGAACTGTACTCTGTTAACACACTGCTATGTTTTCAGTAATGCAATACTTTCCTGCTGTTTGACTCAAGAGATGACTTTCACACATAAAACATGTTAAGAAATAAAGTAATATGGAATTACTATCTGTTTTCACAAACGTTTTTACAGCTCAAGGCAAAATACAAAATGTCACAGTTCACAGAGACGTTATACATTAATCATGCACATTAAACTAGCATTATACTTAGTTAATCTTTGCACACCAGCATGAATATCTTAAAGCAAAACAAAAGTCATGGTTTTGGGGCCATGCAACTAAGAGATAATAAAAACTAAAATCAAGAATATCACGCCAATGGTTTACTCAGAATGTGTTCTAAAACTGGGAAATTCCGGTCATTTCTTCGGTTGACCAAGCAAGGGCTGACATGTTAACCAGCGAGACCGATAAGCACATGTGCAGTTCTATGAAATCGGGATAACCTAGACTACATGCGACATATTAAGGGAGGCTGGTATACACAGAACCAATGCAGTCTCAAACAAACATGCTATTTTTTCAGAAATAGAACTAGTTTAGCAAACAAAGGCCAAAATGTGTTACATAAGTTCAGTTTGGATGCAAACAGCATGGCCATATTTGATTGGCAAGCACAGGAATAAGTGTATACAGATATATTTTTATTTGGCGAGCAAACATTGCCAAAATACCACACTTGTGACGTAGGGTTATCTAACAGTATGGCAGAGCCTATGAAATTAAGATGTGTGTTCAACAAGGTTTTCCTTGTAAGTCACTGGCATGATATTCTTAATTGTAGTTGCAAATGGTTATATTTCAGTAACTCTTATAGGTGCATAGGCCTAGAACCATGACTTTTGTTTCCCTTTAATGTACACTAGCAGGGCTGGGTGAATAAAAAAATTAATTGGAATTATTCAATTAAATTCCTGAATTTGAATGCAAAGATTTTGAGCAAGTTAAATTGGAATTGGAATTGAAAGATTTTGAGTAAGTTGAATTGGAATTGAAAGATTTTGAGTAAGTTGAATTATAATTGAAAAATGTTGAGTAAGTTGAATTGGAATTGAAAGATGTTGAGTAAGTTGAATTGGAATTGGAAGAAAATGAACTGAACCTCATTTTCTAGTGCTGGTGCGATCTGGTTTATTACCAATGTGATCCTCAATCCAACCTTAGAATTGTATATGAACTCAGTCTTTGTAGCAGCTAAACATACATGTGTATACCATTTTAAGATCTGAGGTGAGAACATTCGTCCAAATTTGAATAAAGGGTCTGCCATGTGGCAATTGAAAAAAAGAACTCAGAAGTTCTGCTCAAATCAAACTATGGTGGGGTGTGATGAGCTTACTTTGAATTCAATACAGGTTGCAGCTCCTGCTCTAAGATAACATTTGTTGTCTGCCTGCACATATCTGAAACCATTCCCCCTTTGTGTGTGCTAGGAATGTGTGAAGCCATAGCCACCCCAATGGGGCATCCCAACAATTAGTAATTGGCTTGCTACTCCTGCATTGTTTCATTGAGCAGGTATTTCTGAAACCATAAAATTATCAGCCTACTGGTATTTTCACATTGTTTGAATAAAGGCTCAGCCATAGTCTGTATATTGTTTACAATTACTGGCAGTTGGAATAACATGCAAATAAACATGATATTTAGTAAATTTGCAGCAATAGATGTAATAGAAAAGTAATAGACTATTATCTATTACTATAGGATCTATTACTATTACTTTTGAAAAAAGTCACTACTGCCACGCAGTAGTGATCACGGCTCAAAAATAATCTAGCCACATTTATATATGTCTAACTTAGAGTTCTGAGCTTAAATGGAAGAAGTTCCTCTATTAGTATTACTATTAAAAAATGTCTATTACAATCACATGTTACTATTATCCCATGCGTTTGTTTGGAAAAAGTCCCATAGAATTTAATTTTAATTTTAATCGAATTTGAATTGAGTTTGAATTGAATTTGAATCGAACCTGAAGCGAATTTAAATTGCATTTGAATTGCATTTGAATTGAATCTGAGATGAACTTGAATTGAATGGAAAGATTTGAGCTGGAATTTGAATCAATTTTTTTTAATTTGAATTGATTAAATTGAATTTGAATTGATTAAATTGAATATGAATTGATTAAATTGAATATGAATTGATTTTGATTAAATTGAATTTGAATTGATTAAATTGAATTTGAATTGACTAAATGGAATTTGAATTGATTAAATGGAATTTGAATTGATTAAATGGAATTTGAATTGATTAAATGGAATTGACCCCAGCCCTGTACACTATCAGTGATCATGTATATCTTCCTGGTGATGAATTCTGTTTACAACCAATCAATTAGAACTGTACTCAATTAACACACTGCAATGTTTTCACTTATGTAGTCATTTCCTGCTGTTTGACTCAAGAGATGGCTTTCACACATAAAACATGTTAAGAGATAATTAATATGCAATTTCTATCTGTTTAAAAAAAAACGTTTTCACAGCTCAAGGCAAAATGTCACAGTTCACAGGGACATTATACATTAATCATGCATATTAAACTAGAATCATACTTTGTTATTTTTTGCAAACCAGCATGACTATCTATCTTAACAGACACTATCAGTGATCGCATATATCTTCCTGGTGATGAATTCTGTTTTCAATCAATCAGAACTGTACTCCATTTAACACTGCAACGTTTCCAATTATTCAATGACGTCCAGCTGTTTGACTGAATGAATGGGGTCAAGTGGATGACCTTCACAGATAAAACATGTTAAATGATAAATTAATATACATTTCCACCACGGACAGGCAACATACAAAATGCCACAGTTCAAAGGAACATAATAAATTCTTAAACATTTTTTACCACATTTTCATTCACAGCTAAGTTAGTAAGAAACAATAATACATGCATCCAAAAAACATAATATTCACATGGTAGATAACTTTTTAGAATTGTTTTTATTTTATTGTCCATTCACAGTTCCTAACACATCTATCATCCCCACTGAATCTCATCCAGCCTGCATACTGAGTTTCTTGCTGTCTTTATCAATGTTATTGTCATACAAGACATAAACATTGTTTTCCTTCCCAGTTCCTCACATTTTGTTTCATGATTAATGGATCAATAATTGATACATCATGACTCAATTTATGAAGGTATGAATGTGGTAACAGCTGACTAAAGGAGCTAGAATCACACAAGAACAAATGGCAATATGAAAAAAAATATCATGGAGTCCTTGAGTCACAGACCCAATTTCCAGTCAATATGTGCAGAGTATTGCAGAAAAGCAGGAACAAACACTTCCAAAACATGATAGACCAACTGTGATAGACAGATGGCATCAACTTTCCATCAAGTAAAAAATAGGTGAAATGGTAAAACCTGTAAGACATGCTAACACTGTACATATGACAATATTATCATATCAATGTTTATATAAAATTATCAATATCATAGTAATAGTTTATAACTGAAGCTATTCAGCTGCTAAAAATACAACATTGTGCATCAAAAATATGTTGATCTTAATCTAATACTTTAGAACCACATCTGATTGATTAGAATGTTGTTAGTCTCATTTACCATTTAGTATTCACACTGTACACCTGACAGAGTGTGACAGTTTTCTGGATGAATCGGGCACACACACACAATGGCAGTAAAACAAAATCACTGAGCGATGGGAGCCATTTAACATTCAAGGTGATATCTGTGGAAACTCTCCTGCAGTGTCAGCAAATTTCTAATCAGTATACACAATCAACCGCTTTGTTATTTCCACCAAGTCAAACTCTACTTAGCAGCTGAGCTTTGGCGACAATCTATTATTGATTCACACCTAACACAAAGGTGTGTGAGTGACAGACTTGTCACTTAATTGCACAACTGTTTCCATGGCTGTCAACAGCAAAGTAACTCACATCCCAGTGATGCCATTAATCACAACAATGCTGTCCGGAGGCAGGATATTTGATGCACAGGAGCATTTACAAGTGGGAGACTATTGGGATACGGTCCCCCTTTGGCTTCAATTTAAAAAAATTTTGTATGTAAACTTTTGTGCCACTACATGGTAGTATGGTAAACTAGAGGGTGAGTAAGCTTGGCCCCACCTCTTTGGCCTCCCCTTTACAAGATCCTGGATACGCCACTGGTTCTCCAGGGAGAATATGCTGTGATTGTTTTGACGGTTCAACAGTCTTAAAAGTCAATAATTTGCTAGACTTTTGGATTGCAAAATTAATCAAACAAGTGTCTCACCGTGTTCACAAACATCTGTTCTTCTTCATGGCTGGAAAACTTCCTCAGCAAAACTCCAATATTAATATTAAATACAGGTACTTAAAAATTGTTTTAAACAAATCATACATCCACATGCACCTTCACCTAACTTTAGTAATGTTTCAATAAGTAATTAATCAAGATAATCAATCAAATCTGTGCAATTATATGTGGCGTACATTTTGCTCCAACTAGAAAACGGACATTTTGCTGGATAATTTTGTGTATGCTAACCAGACATTCCATTCTGGAATTGACTCTCAATTCCAATTCCAGAATTGGAATTGATTTTCTAAAGTCAGTTGGAATTGATTTTTTGGGACTTGATTTTTTAATTGGAATTTTTTTAATTGGAATTATTGACTTGATACTGTTAATCTTTACCCCTTAAATTTACTATTAAAATCATATTTGTCCGCTATTAGTATGTCACCCTGAGTCTAGTAACATTCAAGAAGCTGTCAACATTATAGCATATACACTGTCTACTATGTTATTGAAACATTGTGAACAAGAACAATATAATCAACCATTTGCATCAAAAACAAATACTAAGTTACTGTAACAGACAGTAAACCCAAAGTCAGACCATTCAGGCCTTATCTCATTTTCTTTCTCAGTGGACAAGGTTTATTTCCCCATGGAGAATACATGTTGGTGATTAGGATGTTGAAAACTCAAAGTTTACAGTAAATTTTATGAAATATCAATGATACCACAACTGATATATTAACAGGGGGAAACTATTCAAAACTAAGATTAACGACCCAACTGTCCAGGGTTGTCCAAAATGTCTGGTTAGCAAAAATCCAGGTGTCGCAGCAGAAAGTACATATCAAATGGTTGATTGCCATTGAAAAAGTTTTTTATAGCAAACCTGACATATATATATATATACCCACCCACCCACCCACCCACCCACCCACCCACCCACCCACCCACCCACCCACCCACCCACCCACCCACCCACCCACTCACTCACACGTGTCAGGTTTGCAATATAATAATAATTATATATATATATAATTTGTTAGTCATATCTGATTAAATATGATTGTGCACACGATTTCAAGTAAAAATAAAACTGGGTTAAAACGAATTGGATTTGAATTTTTCCTCAGCCTAGAATTTTAAAAGTTGGAAATGGAAGTGACAATTTGGAATTGGAATTGATTTTTGCAAGGCGGAATTGGAATTAGAATTGATTATTTTTTGGAATTGACAAAACGGAATTGACCCCATGTCTGCTGCTAACCACATGAATCTTGGACCATGATAACTTTGCAATAGTTGCCCTCAGTCTCGAAGGTCAGTTTTGGAGGTTATAAACCCATCGTTTTTCATGTTTGACGAGCATGTTCTGTTCTTTAGACGTCTACAGGAAAGACGTATTGTAACTCTTAGTCTTAGAATAAATTATGCTCTTGGGGAACGCTGATCTATATGAACTAATTAATTTACACTGATTACCTAGACTAGAGGTAGAGTTATAGATCCTATCATGCAGCCTGTATCATGCAACTGGCCACAGAAGACAAAAGTCAAAACGAGTCTGCCCCATACACAGTTCACTTTCTCATGTAAACCGGCCTAATTACAAACGATTATTTAGTTGTAGACAGTTGACGTCAACTCACGGAGGTACTGTGTAGTATCAGAAATAAAACCTGAAACGAATCGGAACCATTACAACTGCAGCGCTTTTTGTACTTGTAACGATGCTTGTAACGAACTAGAGATGCTGGCGACAATTTAGTAGAAAATAGCCCGTTATGTGACAGCACTGTCGGATATCGTTCGGGTGGTAAAAAAAAGTCTAGGATAAAAACCGCACTTTCTAGGTTGGTTGAGTTTGAATGAAATTGTATTTTATTTTATTTTCATTTTAGTTCCATTTACTGGAAAGATATGTGTAAAATTCATGCGTAGTCAACAGAAGCGCGTGTCGTCTGCTTGCTGCGTTTGATGTCGTCTGCCGTCTGCAGTGTAGTCTGTAGAGAAGGGGAAGGCAGTGTTAGTTGAGCCACTGCACTGGGTTAGTTAAGGCACCCATGTTTCCCAGGAAACTACAGCAACGTCAGTTACATGGTACCATGCTGTGATTGAACATGTTATTAAAACACGATTGACCTACATACAATAAGTGCCATTTGTCACAACGGTTAGAAAATGTGATGTTTTTTGAATTTTTTTTTATTGTGATTAATGTCTGCTAGTGTGTCAACTATCAACGCATGTGACCAGACTTTATTTTCTGTGCACTTACAAATGGTTAACTTTAACGATTGGCCTTTAAGTCTATGCTAAGTGTGTCAACTTATTAATTAAGCGTGTAGTTTTGTCAGAAACATTTTGTACCCATTGGGTAGATATGTTGGCTGAGTTGTTATTAAATTTTAGTACAAGGCCTGCATATAATTATCTATGCATACTAGATATGTTATCTTGGTATAAAATGATCTACTAATAATCATAGTTTATGTGAGTAAAAACAAGTTTGAGTTATGAATATAATCATGCCCTAGATATCAAAAAGAATGCAAAATGGCTCAACTAACACTGCCTTCCCCTACTAGTACTAGTGGTAAGCGCAGTTGATGGATATTGATCTTATCATTCTGATCTCGATTGTACACGCTGACCAGCACCAAAGTTATCATAATCCACTGGTATGTAGTATGAGGTACTCTGGTACATTGCCTTGTTGCACTCCAAAGCTGGGACGACTATTGTGGGAGTCCTGAATGAGCGTGTATGGTAGGAGGTAGGAGGTTGGTTGTAAACATTGGTGGGAGGTTGGCCTCAAAATATGGTATGTGGAATTGGTGGGAGGTGGACTTTAAAAAATGGTGAGAGGTTGGCCCCAAATACAGGTGGGAGATGGGAGGTTGGCTCCCAAAACAGGTGGAACATGGGAGGTTGATACCTGCCACACCCCCTCTGGCTCTGAGTTAGTAGTTTTCATGACCTGGCTTGGTCTTGCTACCTGTGATATGTGCCATGAACCATGACATGTATGTCCATGGTAACACTAAGATTCAGAATGTGGAATTTCTATAAATGTTTCATCACATGAGCGTTAGCAAGGGTGTGCAAAAGTCATTACCAATATTTGAAAATCTATAGCCATATAATGCTTGAATATGTTCACATAATAAAACATCACAAGATTAATTCAAATAATTGAGGTCTTAATTCGTATTTTCTGTGAAATGTGAACGGTTGTTCATCCCATTTTTTTCTGGCTATACCCCTCCATCACATGGGTTTACTCGGCTGTGTTAAAAGATTTTGCATCATTCTATTTTAAAAACAGAACTGAAACAAAATGCCAGAATTCTATATTTTAATGTAGCTATACCATGCTTCATCTGTGCTCTGAAACATCATGCTTCCTATGATCTTTCTCTTCGTAGTCCAGGGAGATCCAGAACATTCCAAAAGAAGACAAATCAAATCCCCCACTGGACTAGTTCAATGTGTTACAACCACCCACCCACCTGATAGTTTAGTTGCCTTGTGATGTAACTCATATAACATTTATTCAATTCCAGATAAGAAGCTGTTTCCACATCTCTGCCCCGCAGCTTTCCCTCCCTTCCAGTTTTTTTTTTGTATTTTTAAGTGATGTATGATAATCTTTTATTCATTCACTCTGTGGTACCATATGTTTAATGCTTATGTCACCACTGCCCTGGGGCAATATCTTTGTTTTGTTGCATGAAACCATGATGTTAGCCTACAATAAATTAATGTAATCTACTGTGTACAATTTTCACAGACTATGCCAAACAGCATAACCTGGTTACCTTGTTGATGGTACAGCAGTCATGTACTGTAATTGTACCTGAATTTATGCGGCTGTTATAATTGCAATACTTTGATGTGTTATACAGCATGCTCACAGATGTGGGAAAGAGGGAAGGGAGAGTTATGGTCAGACCAGCTGGGTCAACTCTGTACACCGAGAGTGCTGGATCCCCTGATTAGTGCAGTACAGCTGGGTTTGATGTAGGCTGGAGAAGAGCTTGAGGGATTCGTTGTGTCGGTTGACACTTGTTGGCATTACACCTAGACGTGGATCAAAATAAGACATTATTTAGAAGCTAGGTGGGCCTCTGTCTAATTCTGGCATATATCCTGTGCAATGTATGGAAGAGCGCCAAATCATTTGTTCTTCGTCCCACTTATTGTTGAATTGTTTCTAGGAACCAAATGGATGAGACGTGACTGCGCAAACATTTCGAAGAGCATTTCCTGGAAATGCCCAACATTACCCATGCATCCAACCATCGATGAGAGGTCCACAACCAATTAAAGTTAAGTTCCCATATGCATGCCCTCTAAATTTCAGCAAACAATCCCATTGGTTAACACAGCAACTGAAAAATCAGCATTTCATGTGTAATTCTAGAAATATAGGTTCTTCAAGGAAGAAAGGAACCCAGACAAACCACACTTATTTGGTACAGTTTTTTTGCAGTACAACAAGCAAACAACTTTATTTCTGCTAATGGATCAGAACAGAAGTTTCCCGAGCTAGTTAATATAACAATAAGGATAATCTTCATTGGCAATCATAAGAATGAATCAAAGTTTTGTTCATTATAAATACAGTGTGTTTATATATGCATGCACACATGCAAGGATGCATGAGTGCACACTTTGATGCAACCACAAATATACATGTATCTGTGTTCACACAGGGGAAAGACCACATTTGATTTTCAAACAGGCTGCAATTATAACGTTTCTTTGGATCCCTGGACATTTTTTCTGACAATTTTCTTTACAATTTCACAACATTTATCCTAGAGCTAATGACACACATGCCGTGTGAAATTCGTCGAAAAAAACACCTCGTTTTTAAGAAAAATGCACCCAAAACTGATACCCCTCAATTTCGGCCCTCCCAGTGACTGATTTTGAAATGTTGGTATGTTCTGCAGAATAGTAAGTGTAGTGATACACAAGCCGTCAGTGTCTGTTCATTGCCATCAAACGAAAGATCTAATGTCATAATACAGAACACATTAACTTTACTAATGTATTCGATGTGAAAGTGCTCGGCAAAAAACTCATCCCCACTTTCCTAGTAACTCTTTATGAGGGTAATGGCAGGCAGGTCCTAAATGTGGTATGTGGCCTACATTGTAAATTGTATGATTGGATATCATAACTAGCTCCTGCAGCTGTTGTTCCTGTTTTGTGTCCACGGAAGCGTACAACCTCATACACACTGCACACATCAATCATCTTTGTGCTGATCTTTCCAATGCAATAAAGTGGTGCAGTGAAGAGAACAGCAAATGTTCCAACCTGTCAAAAAGTCATAAAGTATAACAGATGGCTTCACATAGTTATAGGTCAGATGCTGGCAGCTATTCGGAGTCAACAGTTACTTTGAAAAAAGACTGTTTTTGTCAAAGCACATTTTCTTCCATGAAGGAAGCCTAGTATTTATGTACCTACACTGGGGCCCTCTCACTTCTGGATGTTGTCTTATTTTGTTCCATGCCTTGGTATGATGCCAACAGTCCTGATCAGTTATACAGAATGCAGTTCCAGTAACTGATAACAGTATTGAGAAGAATATTACAGATATTGAGAATAAATTAGCCCTGAAAATAAGAGTTTCTTCTTACACTAGAAACTATTAAATGTTATATTATGTCACTATAGTTTTGTGTGATATGATTTTTTATCAATGCTATGATGTCTCAAAACAGTCATAGTTCTATCAATTGAACAATTATTACTAATGGTCATCACAATTTTTCTATAGTGACAATTTGCTGTTTGCCAAATCAGCTTTGCATTCTAAGAATAGTAACTTAATGAGCTAATACATTACCAGAGATAGGTGGTTGTAGATATTATAGCATATGAGTACAATCACTGATGAGCCAAGAAATCCATAAATTCTGATATTTATGCAATTATACATCCTGCATTCAATCAGTCCCAGTCAAAAGTCATGCCTGTTGTATTGGAGAAAGCTTGATTTGATAGCCTGTAGAAGTTCTGTAGCTTTGCTAAGAGCATATTGTCAATGGGTGGATGTTTGCGTCCCTTGGATGATCCAAGGCAATGTTCATTAGTTAAGTTACGCATGCAGTAGAATCCCCGAGTTCGATTGAAATAGAACTGATCTGTCGTGAATCTGTGCGTGAGATTGAGAAATCGTTCGACTTTCACTAATTCATGATATGGATCACGAATGAGCTGTTCCCCAGCCACAATGTGTATCTGTTCACGAGAGAAGATTGCCATCCAGCGTTGCAGATGCTGCTGGTACAGGCCAGTCCACACAGGCTTGAAAAACGATTTCACCTTGTCCCTATCACTGTCAAATACCATGCTCTCAAAGCTGGAGCAAGTCTTGTTGCGAGCAAGTCTGTGTGCCATCAGCTGAGCATAGTCTGACACAAGTCGTCTGACTGGGTCTCGCACAATCAGCAACAATCGTACATCGGGATCCATGGCAAGGACTCGCTCAGGCACGTCGCTTGTTGTGAAATATGCCGGTGTTTTCTCAATGGTCATTTGGCCGTCATGTGTGTATGGCATACGCTGACGATACCATTCAATGCCACGGCCATAGTACAGGTCATCTCGGTCAAAGAAATGAACCTCATCTTGCACTATCCTCACATCTGGGTGCACACCAAGAAACTCAAGCAGGGCCCGTGTGCCACACTTACGCACGCCGATAATGATGCACTGTGGAAGGCGCTGCTTGTAGTTGCTTGCACTGCCAGCAGTGTACCAACAAGTGACGTCGACACCGTATAAGATCATTATCATCACCGCCACAATAGAACTGATAAATAGGTAGACAAGTCTTGTGTGACCGAACATAACATTTCTCATAGACACGTGGTTTTGTACCTGTGTGAACGATTCCAGTTTGTACAACTCATAGATCCACATTGAAAGAATTCTACATGACTGCTAGAATGTCCAACTTAAACTGTTCTTCCATCTTCTAAGACACCCGTTGCCCCAATGATGGTCTATCGTGTCAACTTCATGTCTTCTGTGGCTTACATGTCTAAATGCTGATGTCACGTGAATGTTGCTTCTGAGTAACCATCTGCAGGAACAAGAGAAAACAATAACTGAAACAGGTTAACCAAATCCTGTACACTTTTTGCTCTATTATGCAATAAACACTTTTCTAATGTCACAACTGTTAGTCTTTTTATTAGTCATATTCTTCAGAATAGAATTGTAATTCTCAGTAGTATTTTACTCAGTATTTACGTCTTTGCATCTTAGTAATGTAAACACTTCTGAACATGGTTTTACTTTGGATATGAGTGTATGAATAAAGTTTATTATTACTTATTACAACAGTGACTAGTAAAAATGTCAAACTTTTTAAAGTTTTGGTGCAGTAATAATACTTATGTGTCTAGCTTTCTAATAACACATAACCTTGTATTAGTTGGGAATAAATTCCTGTTCCCTGCAGAATGGGAACTGGTGGGTTACGCCAGGTGAAGCCAGTAATATAACTAATAGAGGGTATACTTAGCACTTGGTGCTACCTGAGTGCATCTCCAAACACACAACAACTGCCAACACGGAGCAAATGTTATGTTTCACTCCTGAGTCCTGTACCATGTACAGTGATACTTCTGGCATGAAATACAGCAAGACTTAGAAATGACAACCAAATACAGAATTTTCACTGCACTTTTCATTTAGTCCTCCACGGTTTCTGTGTCACCCATCTACAGAACAAGCAGCCTGGTCTCTGCCTCTGTCATCCATCCATATGCTGATTTTTTCCGTGCAATAAGGGGCCATTCACAATTGTCATCGTTTACCTATTCATCCAAAGCGTACTAAGAGTGGAGGGGGTTTAAGGCCTGCATGCTAATGAAAATGACTGTCAGTCGCATGTGAAATTTGACCACTTGTGTCTTTAATCTAGAAAATTATCAACATTTAAAAATACTAATTCAGGTGTGGGGAGAGGGGTCTGAGAATTAGTATGCTATGTACAAATAGGCAAATCTCAAAAACTACGAAAAGCCCCTAAAGTGAATCAGTCAACAGAACAACAACAAATGCCTTCACCTTTCAAAAATCATAAGATAGTGCACATGGTTTCCCATAGTTATTGTTCAGATGCTGGCATATGATTCAACAGGATTACATACTCATTAAGATGCATTAATTTATCTTTAGTCAATAAAATGGATTAATTGGAATTTACTCTGCACTCAGCAGATTTGTGGTGTCCAAATGTGCTCCTAGCTAACTCAGGTAGGATTGCTTTTATTTAATTAATCACCACTGTATTTTATTAAACCCCATGATATTTGAAAATATGAAAAAATAAACACCTGTGTCCTTAATTGTACAGTGTGACCACACATGAATGCACACACGTACAGTGGCACACATTTTTATGTATATGGTTGATACATGTATGCAATATACAGATGATTCATATAGAATTATGTAAAGGTGCTAATTTAGAGATATGCCCAGCAGGCAACCCCCATTTAATTGGGAAACATAGGATGTTATTCTTTACTATCTTGTGGTGTGCATCCATCCTGTAAACTTGTTCTAGATAGGCACTCAAGATACACACTATAAGCTCCAGATCTACTATACCAAGAATCCACGGCTGACACACACACACACACACACACACACACACACACACACACACACACACACACACACACACACACACACACACACACACACACACACACACACACACACACACACACACACACACACACACACACACACACAAATATATATATATATATACCTGTACAGTTGTATATGAATCAACTGGGTGTTTAGACCCTTTCTGACTGTATCCCGAATCAACTACTACCAATTAGTACATTACTATTTAAGCACTAATGCAATGTAGCACACCAATGTAATTTGCATGTATGCATTGATACATAAATGTGCACGCATGTATGTTTGACCATAAAATATGCTATGCTTACCTTCTCAGTTGTGAGAATAATATGAACAGACATGAGTTATACCAACCATAGTCGAAGCACTGGCCATTCAAGTGGTCCAGGTAGCAAGCTCAATCCAGATGTGCCAGCTTTATTGGGCCTTGAACCCTAAGCCACTGCGACTGCTGAGCATGCACTGGGCAGTGTCTGAGAACAAGTTTGACAGCCACTCTAAGGAGGGTGTAGTTTACTGCCACCTGTCACTTGGCCAGTCTCCCAGTTTACTGGACTACCTCACTCACACTGGTTACCTAGCACACTGTACTGGCACTCACCTGAGACCCAACACAGATAAAGCGCCAAACTTAGGGGTGGTCCCTTAAGTTCTTAAAGTCCCAAAAAACATATAGCATGATGTATTGGTGGGTGGTGGGTTGGTGCATTTCGTGGAACAAATAAATACCAGCAGCAGTTTTGCCACCTAATGAGTGAAACGGTTATTTATGCACATTGACGTTATTTTGTATATCATATTACCGGGTAGTTTGGTGGGTAGTGCCTTGGTTGCCAGTTGAATCTCTTTTTCTGGGACATAAGATTACATGCATAAGAAGCCACTGTCTATTGGATGTGCTTTTTGATTAGCAATATGCACGTAATCTATGTCCCTCACCGTGTATTGGAGGGGGGGTCTGAACCAATACACTACATGTTTTTGGACTCTGAGAACTTTCGAGACCTCCCCTTAAGGGTACATATCGAGTCTGATCATTTTGATAATAAAATGTTATATAGCATAAACTATACCTATTCTGGCATCTTTACTATCCAAATGTGTCTTAGCGAAGTACAATTTCAGGGGCAGATCTAGACTTGTCAGTCGTAGTCATGTCGTTCTACAGTACTTATAAACTGGGGGAATTAATATTATTGATATGTTAACAATGCAAATATATATATATCGAATAAATTATGCACAACATTTATTGTTGATTTAACAATAAAAAAATTATATGATTTTTAAAGAAGTTACATTTGGAATGTTCGCCAAATTAGTAACCATGAAGTCTAATTGTCCTAATTCAATAAGATATTATAATTATACATCACAAAGCTGATGCATTAAATTTCCTCAAATATTCTCCCATAAATAACATAAATTTTTAATATATATGTATTGCACAGTTATTATTTAATTGTTATTGATGCTATATAATTACCACAATCTGATGTTCATATCTTGCAAAAATTAAATGTGTGCTTTTAAAAGCACCAAGAGCTAGGCCATGAAAGTCAACATTTGGAGTTTCAGTGTTTTGGTTAAGCTTGAAAAACATTTCACAATATTATGTTTGTTACAGGCTTTTTGCTTTGCTAGCAGGCAGAAATTTGCTGCCAGTACTTGTGGATAGCAGTAGAACTGGCCTGCTTGTTGCCAATGTTGGCAGCGCCTTCTCCTACAGTAACCAGCTGCCTGCCCTGACCAGTTCACATCCAGTAACATGTTCAATACTTAAGTTAACAAGCACACTGTCTGTAGCAGTTTCTTATCATTTGGCTCTATAAACATTGACCTTTGTACAGTCTGGGCATAAACACCCACTCCAGATAGCCTCAGTGAAGTTCTCCTGGTAATTAAAAGAATAGTAAAACTGTGCTTCCCTCTTCTCCAGCAGAATCTAAGGTATAAGAACACAACAAATCCAGCACAATCCTACATCACAAAATCACACCAGTGTAAAATCATGTATAATCCATATGGCCAAAACCTCACAGGACAAAATCCCACAAAGTGAAAAGCGGACAGAATCCCACAATGTGAAAACGACAAAATCCCACAATATGAAAAGTGGATAATATCTCACAATGTGAAATTTTGACAAAATCCCACATTAATTAAACATTAAATAACATTGCAACAATTATTTTGTACATAGTCATGGGGATTCTTTTTCATTATCTTGCCATATTGCAGATGTTGGCTTATTTTTGTTGTGCACATTCTATTTGTTCCCCAATATACCTGCCTATACATGCCTGTTTATGAACATCACTGTGACAATCCCCCCTGTATGTAGTTCCAATACAATGCATTAATTGATGTAGTGTAGACAAGTAACTGCTCCACGAATCAATTACATGTGGACACACTCATGCATTCACATACACAGGCATGAACACATGCATGCATGCATTTGTCTGAGCACACACACTCGCACTGATAAACAAGTGGGGTTTCCCAGCGGAAATGTAACCTAAGAATGATAAAATAGCACAGTAGATCTTGAAATTTGGGATGTTACAGGGTGCCTCCATATTTTTAGAATTAGGTCAGACATAGCCATGATATATCGACCACCCACCATCCACATAAAGCCAATTATTGCCATAATTCCGAGCAGCTGTCCAAATTAAAGTAGCCAGTGGCCCATGCATGTGGCAGTTGTAGTTAGGCTTTAACTTAGCTGACCAGTAACCTTGAATTAACTGATGTCTGGATATTTGATATGGATAGTATTGGAAACATATCAATGCTTAAAACTTTACTGTTTGTATTTTGCAAAGACGGTTTCAGTATTTCCAAACTACAGTTAAGTCATCTTTATTAGTTTGAAATTGTTTGAATTTAAGATAAACAAATTATCTTATCATTTCATAAGAATCTAATGACCATCAAATTAAAATGTGATATACCTATCTACATTTATTTTAATAGTTAGTTAATTTAGTCATCTTTGCAACCATGTAGTGTTGAATTATATTGTCATTGAATATCTCTCTCCAGTTTGTGACTAGGATGGCTGACTGGCTTCAGAAAATAAAATTTTCTACCACAGTGCAAGTATGGTCATATCTGCAGGTGTGATTTGGCCATTTGTGAAAAAAAATCTGATTTTTGCACTGGTCACATATCGGCATTTTGAGGTACCCACTTTCACAAGACATTGTCCTATACTTTATCATGACAACAAATTCAGGAATGTAATAAGATATCCTAAATGGCAAGATGTTGGCATTATTGATGTGTTTCTATTGCAAAACAGTAGCCTTTTGAAACCAGAACAGTACAGAGGGCAACAGTAAGTGGAGAAGGGGGTTATCTGCAGCAGTGTAATCACAGTGGTGGACTAGTGAACTTGTTGCTTCAAACAACAATCACTATTTTACCAAAAAAAATAAAAAAAACATTATAGCAATTACCAAATGTACTGTGATGGAATACAAGTGGATTTAGAGTACCAGCTTGGTTTTCTAGCATTCCTGCTCCAGTTGCTGTGATATAGGAGCCAAACATATTGGCTGAACTGAGTTTACAGCTAGTGAAAAGGGCAATGGTTGAATTGAAGGAAGCTGCATAGTTTCAGTGTATCCAGGAATATGGTGATATTTGAGTAATCTGGACTAATATATTGCACTAAGTTTGTCAAATGGACTGCAAGAGAAGGAGCTTTCATATTATCACTAATGATACATTCAGCCTTATAACCATGTAGGATATAATAAGCTAGGAATAGCTAATGTAACTATTCCATCTTATTCCCATTCTGGTGCTAAGTGTTCCCCCAGCACATTAGAAGCTCATTTTAGACTAAGTATAGATCAATAGATGCTAGCCACTAAATGAAGATTAAAAGGGCTGGGGTAATTAGTGAAATTTATCTGGTTGGACTAATTACCACTGTGCCAGTAGCAGCCCAAAGTGGCCATTATGTGACCACAGCCATCCATTTATTTGATCATATTTCATTAACTTCACACTGTACCTCATTATACACAGCCTCATATGTATGTGGTGACTGGGGAAGAGGCACTCAGGGTATTCTGCATGCATGCATACACACATGCATACACACATGCATACACACATGCATACACACATGCATGCACACATGCAAATAAAGACAATGTGCTGCAATTATATTAATTTTTATATACTAAATGGGGCACAAATTAGATTGTTAATATTTGCGTATATTATTTATGCCGACACTTTTTAACTAAAATATTTCAAAACTAGTCCCCTTTAATAATGAAACATTCAAGTATGTACCAGTGCTGAATGGAGTTGGTATCTGTTTGTCTGAGTTCTCTGTCTGGCTTTTGTCATGACCGTTTCTGTGTTTCTATCTATCTCTGCCAATACCTTCTAGGAAACACTTCATAGTAACGTCATTAGCTTTACATCACTGAGCACTGAGAAACCCACCTAAAAGACAATAAATTAATTCCAAACGATTTTTCTACATTGACCAATCACGGTACTTCATGTCATCTCTTACATTTCCTGAAATACCTGGTGCTTGTTACAAGTGCATTTGATATACATGCACATGCTTGCATTCATGCATGCATGCATGCATAGTGTACTGTTGAAGAAAGTAGCCCCTAAAACATAATGATTTGACTTGGAATGCTGGGTTTACATAACAACCCTGGAGTCTTTATCGAGACATCTCTAATTTATAACAAGTCTGCATCAGTTGTACTGTCTAAGTATATCCCTAGAGTATCCCCAGATGTATCAAAGCAATTTCTGCCTGCAGCATTATCGGTATATCAAATCAGAGCTCATCTTTCTTGTAGAAAGACATTTGCCAAAATTGTCCCAACCTCCAGTTGCAAACTTGGGAAAATATAAATACGTTTCTAGCACAGCAGCATGCAATAGAGAGTATTGCAAAAAGAAATGGAAGGTAATAATATGTCACTGTAGTTGCTATCAAGACTCCAGAATTGGTAGCTAAGAAAATATAGGCAATGAAGGATAACAAATCATCGGGAGTGGATGGGATTCCTCCAAAATTACTAATGGAAACAGTAGAACAAATCAGTATACCACTTGCAAGAGTATTCAACTTGTCATTAAAAGAGGGAGTTGTTCCGTTTGAATGGAAAGAAGCAAACATCATACCATTATTTTAAAAGGGTTTGAGAAATAAGTCAGAGAATTACAGACCAGTGAGTTTAACGTCAGTGATTTGTAAATTATTAGAAAGGTTAATTAAAGACCATATGGTGGACTTCCTCATTAAGCATAAATTATTAAATTCATCTCAACATGGATTCCTTAAAGCGAGGTCATGCTTAACAAATATGTTATGTTTTTTTGGAAGAAATCACTAAGTGGATAGACGTGGGATCGCGAGTAGATATTATCTACTTAGATTTTCAGAAAGCTTTTGACAAAGTGCCACATCAAAGATTACTACTTAAATTAAAAGCCCATGGTATCGGGGATAGCATAACTGACTGGATAGAACAATGGCTGACTGACAGAAGACAACGAGTTGTAGTAGATGGAGAAGTTTCAAATTGGAAATCGGTTTTGAGTGGGGTACCTCAAGAATCAGTATTAGGACCTATATTATTCTTAATTTATATCAATGACTTGGACGACAGTATAACAAGTAACGTACTGAAATTTGCGGATGACACAAAACTGTTTAGAAAGGTTAATACTGATGGTGATAAACAACATTTACAAAGCGATCTAGACAGATTAGTGAAATGGTCTGAGAAATGGCAGATGTTGTTCAATTTTGGGAAATGTAAATGCCTACATACAGGACATGGGAACTTGAATGTAAACTATAAAATGGCAGATACTGTTTTGGGTACTACTGTAAAAGAAAATGACTTAGGAGTTACAATAAGCACTGATATGAAAGTTTCAGAGCAGTGTGGTATTGCAGCTTCAAAGGGTAATCAAATTCTTGGATTGATTAGAAGAAACATAACATACAAGGGAAAAAAGTTAATTATACCTCTTTATAAAGCAATAGTTAGACCTCATTTAGAATACTGTATACAAGCATGGAGACCATATCGTAAGAAGGATATAGATACGCTTGAACGCATACAAAGGAGAGCAACTAAAATGATTCCAGAACTGAGAGACCTTAGTTATGAAGAACGCCTGAAAGAATGTGGTTTAACAACTCTAGAGACAAGGAGGTTAAGAGGAGATCAGATTGAAGTTTTTAAGATATTGAATGGGTATGAAAATATTGATAGAAATATGTTTTTCTCACTCAAGAAGGATAGCAGAACTAGAGGACATGAGGTAAAATTAGAAAAGGATCAATGTAGATTGGACACCAGGAAGCACTCGTTCTCACAGAGGACAATAAATGAATGGAACAAATTGTCTACAGATTGTGTAACTGCTAGCAGCGTGAATATGTTTAAAAACAAGGTTGACACATATCTCAGGAGGGCGGGTTATAAGTAGATGAACATTGTTGGACTCTCGATAAGCCAATGGCTTCCTTGTCCACTTGCCATCTGGGCTTGGATGGCAAATCTTGTTAAATCAAAGACAACCAAGTAGCCAGAATATGCCACAACAAAGAAGCAATCATGTACAAGTTATGTGTTTAAATGAAGTTATATTTTGATCAAAGATTCAATGTTGAATGGATCTTTTGTTGATATTTCAGTTTCTTCCAAGGTGATCACCGAACCTGGGGTAGAATACTTTTACTTGTATACATGAAAACTAAAGAAGGAATAAAAACTTAGCAAAATTTCAAGAAGTACTTATATATATATATATATATATATATATATATATATATATATATATATATATATATATATATATATATATATATATATGAATACTTTAAATAGTATTTTAATAGGAGTAATTTGTGATATATAAGCAAAACTGTGTAAACAAAATCACTACTGCTACTTAGTTCTGCCTCTTGGCTTCATCTCATCGTATATAATACTAGGTGTGATACATTACTTTGAATGCTGGAGGCGCCCACTGTAATTGCTGTGAACTTTTATTTTAATATTTCAGCTGCATGAAGACATGTCAATACACTCAGTAGTAAATCCTGCAGGACAGCTGGTGCTGTTATGTGTTGACACAAAGTACCTATGGACATTGATAGACCAATTAGTCAGCTCAATACACTGTGGAACAGCACACAATACTACTTGTTCTGCTCTAAGCAGCACATTATCCATTCATAGGAGGTGCATTATTTTTTAAATTGCTGCAACTGTTGCTCACTGTTTCTAGCACATTGTGATCTGTTTGCAGTAAATATGAATTGACATAGTACCCTCAAATTTACGTCTATATTTTCATATACCAATCATCAGTTAGGTTTCTTAATTGGTGTAATTGGAACGTACAATACCACACATTATGATATTATGATTGATTTATTCTATATGCAGAATTATAGTAGAATAAAAAAAATTGTGTGACATTGTTAAAAAACAGGAATAATTGTTTAATAATAATATAATAATAATGCTATTTATTTTATATAGTGCCACATCCAGTTCAGTTCACAGTACTTCACAGAAAATATATTAAAAATAAAAATTATTCGTAACAAACACCAACACTGTATTTTCAGGTATGTACCCACCTGGGCCCTGTGCTGTTCTGCAGCCCTGCTTCAAGCAGCTAGTGTTCTGTTGACTGGATGCTTGTCATTAGAGTGGTGTCTGCAGCTGCACTGTTCCAGAACCAACTTTAGCAGCCTGGTCTCCCCTTTCCCAGCAAAGGTGTGCCCCTCTTTCTGTATCCCTGTGTGGCTCTGATCTTCCCTACCATCCATCCATCAACATACCTGATGGCATGTGCTCATCCCTCATAATTAACCACAGTTAATGATACTGAACTAGCCATGTTTGCCCATCAGCAGTGACAACAGTGATGTGGTGTAGCTCCTGCTGAAAGTTTGACAGTTGTTACATGGCTAGTTTGTTTTTACAGAGGTGGGTGTTGGTGTAGTTACTAGTCAGGCCTACAATATGGTGCCACAGCTTAAAGCCAGACACAGCACTCTTTGTTAGTGATGTGGTCGTTACAGTGGTAAATCATTACAGCACCACAGGCTGCAGCAGTGGCAGAATCGACCATGAATAATTGGCTTAATTTATATAAGTTATGTGAAAATAAGTGCAATGCTTCAGGAGAAAGCAAATCCAATTATTTTACAAAATAATAATCCAAATGAACGCTTTACATATACCGTGACTTCGATTGAATTATATTTACAAGGAAACTAACAAACATAAGTTGACATTTGCCGGTCTACTTGACTTCACTGTAATGACAATTTAACCTTAATTAAATAAAACAAATCCTTTAATGTTCTTAAATAGCTCAACAATGCATTTTTGTCTATGTACATACACACAGAGAGGTTTTTTTTTGCATGCTTTCTCTCAGTTCTGCCCAATGTTGACCAGTGTGAGGATAATGTAAATTTAACAAGATTGCCATCCAAAACTACAAGCGGACAAGGAAGCCATTGGCTTATCGAGAATTCAACAATTTTATCATCTATGTGTAGCCCGCCCTTATCAGATATCTGCCAATTTTATTTTTAAACATATTCACACTACTAGCATTAACACAATCATTTGGCAGTTTGTTCCATTCATTTATCACCCTCTGTGAGAAAGAGTACCTTCTCATGTCCAACCTACACTGTTCCTTAAAGTGAAACCAAAAGCATTTTGGGGGCCTTTGCACTTATAAGAGTACTTGAAAACTAACCATTTGCAACTATAATCAAGAATATCATGCAAGTGGTTAACTAAATATACCTCTTTGAACACCGAAAATCTTTTTTGTATGGGCGGCGCCATATTTGTTCAGAATCCTACGTCAAGAGTGCTGACTAGGTTTCCTACAACTCCAACTTTGAATGCCTGATCATAGACATAGATGATTTTAGTCACATACTTGCCAAAAAGTTTGGACATGATGTTTGACGGTTCTCTTGATCGAGTGTTTGCATGGTGTCGAAGCCTTTGGCTGAGGTACATGCTGGAAGATTGTCAGTACTTCAGTGTTTAACATTCTCCATCGCCAACGTTTTGAAGGATCTTGATCCATTAGTTGATGAAAATATATCAACTTCAAAACACAACTCTTCAAAATGGGCCGAACAAAGTCTAGCATATCGCGTGGGCTTCCAACCAGCCCACCCGCAATTGTGAATTCATTGCTTCACTACTGTCTGTTTTTCCAGAGGAAATAAAAAAGACAACTCTCTATACCTCACTGAATCACGTTTTCATCCGAATGCTGCACAGTACAGCATTGTAAGAGTTTGCTTCATGTAAATCCAATTTAAAAACAAATAAAAATGTAACTGCACATCTCAAAAAATGCAAGCGATATGCACAGCCTATGTCACAGTCACATTGGGATTAACGGGCTGCTCGCCGCTGATTGGTCGAAATTGCAAACACTGATGAATATGTCAGCCTCCATGAAAAATGACATTAGACCAGAATTTTGCACTTTTAGAACAGATTCCCAGTAAACCACTTGCGTGATAGTCTTGATTATAGTTGAAAATGGTTTGCTTTTAGGCACTCTTATAGGTGCAAAAGCCCAATACAATTGTTTTGGTTTCACTTTAACTAATGCCTTCTTTAAGTTTCAATATCCTCATAATCATTCACTATTTGGTTTCCTCTTAGTCTCCAAATGAACTGTTCCTGGCTCAGTCAATACCAGCAAAAATAACTGCAGTCAGAAATCTTGTACCATCCTTGGAAATTCACAGTCACTGTTCCCATCCATTAATTTATAGACAGCTTGCAAGGATCACTTTGAACGTATTTATTGCAAGGATCATTTTTAACGTATTTAATACTTTCATTTAATGGCAATATTGTTAAATCTTGTATTAATTTGACTGATTATAATCATCTGATGATTAACTGAAGGAAGGGGGAGATGGGAGATGGCCCTAAAAATGGTGGGAGGTTAGCTTAAA
Source organism: Lamellibrachia columna (assembly GCA_963662155.1). NCBI lineage: Eukaryota > Metazoa > Annelida > Polychaeta > Sabellida > Siboglinidae > Lamellibrachia > Lamellibrachia columna. The sequence continues at coordinate 23,301,926 of OY759265.1, read as the reverse complement.
AACACGGATGGAAGGTGGACTCTAAGAAATGCTGGGAGGTTTGTCCCGCAAACAGGTGGGAGTTGGGAGTATGACTCCAAAACAGGATGGAGATGGGAAGTTGAGGTCCATGCCAACCCCTCTATCTATTATCATTGAAAAAAATTATATTTGCCATTTAAGTTAGGCACTTTTAGACAGGATGTAGAAATGGTTCAGATTACAAAACATGTTTATACACTGTACTTGAAAACGTTTGTAGCAACATTGATGTGGAATCTTGTAAAGCTGTAAATTATATAAAATGCCACCACATTCAGAATATGTGTCTGTCCAGCACCGTATGCAGACCGGAATAACCACCGATTATCACTTCATTCACCTGCAGTCAACTGGCCTTAAACACTTTGATCATGAGAAAGTACTCCAGGAATAGCCACTAGCAAGATACATCATGGCTGAATAGGTGGGCACTGGGCACAGAGGCAGTCAGTAAAAGTAACTTAGATAAAGTAGTCCCCTTTAAAGGTCGAGGTAATGAGTGGTTCTTTTAGCTTTATTAGGATCATCTCTCCATCTGACTGTGTAATTGGCTCTTCATAGAGAACATGTTTATCTGGAACAATGTCGGCACCAGATGAGCATTCTGACATCTAATTAATGCACCTCTTTTTATTAAAAGTGCTAATTTGCAAGATTGTAATCAACAAATTCAGTCAAGCATTGCCTATTTTAATTTAACTGGTGCAGTGAATATTTTATGTATATATATATGTCCACTTGTCCTACTTTAACTTGTTTATATATATTGAATTTTTTCAGGACAAATTGTCTGGTGCCCAGAAGTCGATATATTATGATATGTGCCCAGACCCTGCAAATATTTATGTTTCATAACAATATATCCATTGTGCACAGTGCTTTGCATCTATGATTTTTCTCTAAAAAGGTTTTATATCATGTAGTTCTGCATGCTCGCACTTTCTGGCAAAGTTATAAATCTACATTCTGCATGATCATTGCATTAATTTGCTTGGTTTCTTTGAACAAACATGCCTCTAATGTGCTTCAGAGTTTCCACATCAAAGTTCAATACCTGTACAACATTATACATGTTGGCCTGGTTAGAATGACAGAGAGCCATCAAAACTTCTCCTGCTTGGTGTAGACAGTTGACATGAGCCTGCTGGGATGATGAGACAGGTACAGAAAATGAGCCTTAACAAAGCCAATTAGTGACAGGTTCTCATGAACGAACTGACCACAAGAACACTGTGGTGGCCATCATCTTGTGCCAGGCAGACACAGCAGGGTCTAACCAAGTCACTTAGTGACATCAGCATGAATCAGCTGACAAATGTCTAACAAATATTATCCATTGAGGCATTATTTGATGACTTGATAATGCATCTGCCACTCAGCAGTGATGTGGATTTCTGTAGTCAAACTCAGCAGATAAAACCAAGAATTTTGTCGTGGAAATAACGTTATTGTCACTAAAGTTATTGTCTTCTTTCTCCCTCCTCCCCCTCCACCTTCTCCCTCCTTTATCTCCCTTCCACCTTTTCTCTCCCTCATCTCCTTTCCATCTTCTATCTCCCTCCTCTCCCACCTCCTCTTTCCCTCCTCTCCTACGTTCTCTCTCTCCTCTCCCTTCCACCTTCTCTCTCCCTCCCGTCCCTTCCACCTCCTCCCTCCCTTCTCTCCATCCCACCTTCTCTCTCCCTCCTCTCCCTTCCACCTTCTGTCTCCCTCCTCTCACACTTTTTCCTTCCCATCTCTCCCTTCCACCTTCTCCCTCCTCTCCCTTCCACTTCCTGTCTCCCTCCTTTCTCTTCTACCTTCTCTCTCCCTCCTCTCCCACCTCCTCTGTCCCTTCCACCTTCTCTCTCCCTCTTCTCCCTTTCACCTTCTCCCCCCTTCTCTCCCGTACACCTTCTCTCTCCCTCCTCTCCCACCTTCTCACGCCCTCCTCTCCCTTCCACATTCTCTCTCCCTTCTCTCCCATCCATCTTCTCTCCCTCCTTTCCCTTCCACCTACTCCCCTCTCCTCTCTTCCATATTCTCTCTCCCTTCCATCTTATCTCACCTACCTTCTCTCTCCCTTCTTCTCCCTCTCCTTACCCTTCCACATTCTCCACCCCTTTCACTTTCTGTCTCCCTTCTCTTCCTTCCACCTTCTCACTCCCTTCTCTCTCCCTCCTCACCTTCCACCTTCTCTTTCCCACCCCTCCCTTCCACCTTCTCCCTCGCTTCTCTCCCTTCCACCCTCTCTCTCCTTCCTCCTCTTCCACCTTCTCCCTCTCTCCTCTCCTTTCCACTTCTCTCTCCCGTCACCTTATATATCCCTCCTCTCCCTTCTACCTTCTCCCTCCCTTCTCTCCCTTCCACCTTCTCTCTCCCTTCCACCTCCCTGCCTTCTTCCCTTCAACTTTATCCCTCCCTTCCACCTTCTCCCTAATTTATCTTCCTTCCCCCTTCTCTCCCTTCCACCTTCTTCTCTTCCTTCCACCTTCTCCCTACTCTCTCCCCTTTCACTATCTCCCGATGTTCTCTCCCTTCCACCTTCTCTCTCCCTTCCACCTTCTCCATTTAACTTCCTCCATTCTCTCCATACCACATACATCCACCCTTCTCTCACGTTCACCTACTTCCTCCCTCTTCTCCCTTCCACCTTCTCCCTTCCTTCTCTCCTTTCCACCTTCTCCCACCCACCCCTTTCTCTCTCCCACTCCCACTCCTCTCTTCTAATATGTGAAGTACTACAATATAAATATAATATAAATATAATAATGAATTGAAAGGATTGTGTCAGTTATATACTAGGCTTACATAACTTGGTATGTGATGCCTCAACGTATACGGACTATGGTTTTCGCCTATTAAATTCAGTAAAACATTCACAGAAAACAGATCCATAGATAACGAAACAAGAAACTCAGGTGTGAAGTCATTGGCTTATGCAGGTGATCGTGGGGGGGGGGGCGCGGTAGTTATGCGGTTAGCACGCGGAACTGTCAATCGAGAGGACCGGTGTTAGAGTTTTGTCGTTTCGAAACTTGGGCAATTTCGTTCTGTGTCTACGCCAGGGGAAGTATAAAAAATCCCACACAAGTGATCAATGTGTAATATATCACGTTGTAGTGGTCTCCATCTCTAACTCGCTGATTCTAGCTCCAGCAGCCCGAACTGCTTCCTGGTCGGGTGCACGAGGGGCACTGAGCAGTAGTGTGTACGGTAGTAGCGCCGTATATCTGACTCCACACATGGGTCTACAGCAGTATATGGATGGGTTGATAGATTTGGCAACTTTTAATGGCAAAGCTGTGGACAGTGTGTTTGAGAGCTGATCAATATGCGCTTTGTATGGACGCCCAGCAACACTGTCATGCAGAATTTACTCGGCTGTAAATGAGTACCTGGCTACAGACAGTGGCGGATATGTGAACGAATAGTTTTTGCACAACAATTGCTGCGTGGCTGAATGCTTTGAGCAGTCCCAAGGACTGGATGGATACCGCATTATATAAGAACATACCTTTAATTATGGGCATACCTATATATATATCTCCCACAGAACCAGGAATACAACGATTATCTTGGATGCATTAATTCCCCCTGCTACAATTTACTTATAGTGATAAGCCACTAAGTAAAACATTGGCATTTTTGTATTGTTTGCAAGATAACTGATTGCTTGTTAGTCACCTTATTTTTTACTATAATTCGCGCACATCCAACAACTTATAATTAACGCATACCCAACAACTTATAATTAATGCACACCCGACAACTTATAATTAACGCACACCCAACAACTTATAATTAACACACATCCAACAACTTATAATTAACGCACGTCCAACAACGTGTGCCAGTTGGCAACTTCCGTGACAACATCTTATTAGAGCTCCGTCCAGTTGCGTAGGCCATGCATTTAACCACTAATTATTATCTGGGGAAATAACGCAACAGACTTGCACTCTGCTACAGCTGTCAGCCCACTCCATTCATGCTACTAAGTGTGATATTGGCTTTTGGGACACGGCATATCAAAACAACAGCTTTTTTATTTTAAGCCTACGATGTTTTGCAACGTCTAGTGCCTTACTCCGCCAACAAGCAAAGATTACTCGACAGAACAAAAAGATAACAAAAGCGATTCGTCAACACTTTATTTAGATAACGCGATAAACCTACACTTATTTTAATAGAATTTAGTATCAAATATGTTAATGTATGTTACCAATAGGACTCTCAAAATCAACAACTACATAACGATATCCAGTTTAATGTAATCCCCCTGAATGTAATACTTCAAACATATGATAACAAATAGTACCTCCTATGCCAAAAAAACACATACGCTTTGGTCTTCTGTGCCTATATACGAATCTGAAATAGGAATCAAGAAAGTCAATGAGTGCATCAACTAAACCTAGCTTTTCTTTCGCGTTGTTTCGCTTGCACTAATTAGGCAGGAGAGCGGCCAACATTCTCCTGTACGACAGACCGTGCCACGGTTCGTTCAGCCACTGCCCGTGCACGGTGTCGCTGTTAGAAACTCCCCCAGACCCACTCACTTGCAGATTGCAGTCCCCGCACAGACGGAGCTAGAGCAGCACGGGATCGCGTGTCACCAGCTCGATTTAACAGCAACTCATCGATGATTGAGCAGCTTAGTTTGTAAATGCGCGCACTTTTGGCACGAGAAATGCCCAGTGTTGCACTCTCAGACGCAGCGAGTGCTGATTTGCGGGGAAACGACCGGCTACAAAGGATACCTCTTATGATGCCAGACGCGCAAGCAGTCATTGACAGGTCTCATGCACTGATACTTGGAAGCAGACGAACTGCCAAACAAAGTCAAGACTGTCAGCACACGACATCGGTCTATCTCAAGCCAACTAATCCTCTCGGTTTTGTTTCGCTGTTGCTGCCGCTTGATAACATCAAACGAAGGATTCACGATCAGCAATCATGGGCTGCAGTTGTCCCATGGATACTATAACTGAACATCGAGGGTGCAAGTTTAACTGTTTAAATGGTGGCCACCACAGCGCACCAGGATCTGACTGCATGATAATGACACACAGTTATGGTAGTTTTATGAAATAGTTAGGCGGTTGTAAATCAATGGGTCTAGGCCTATAATGTTAATGACCTACCAACCCACATGTTTAGACAAAAACGTAACGAGCCAAATCAGATGTTGTTTTGGAGATGTTTTAGCCGTAAGTCGTTGCCATGTTTAAAATGAGTTGATCAGTTGGCATTTGACCAGTATGGTAGGACGGGAGAATACGCATATACACGAACGCGTAATGCAGGATGCTAAATGTGTAGTTTCTAGTGCAGCCACCTCTAGCTGTCTTGATCGATGCCCGCGCTCTACAGTCGATGCTCATTATATAGACACTACTCCATCAGTCTACATGCACCGTTTAATTTAATGGCAGTAACACGTATATGTTGCAATTAAGTTGCAACTTGGGTCGAGATTAGTCAAATGCCGCTCATCTGATATGTGTCAGAGTTATGTTAGCACACATCGCAGATACAGTGACATCCTTGTGCGCAGATGTTAGAACATCGGTCTCTCAATCGAGAAGATCTCTGTTCATTGAGAGTGGCTGAACGCTTCACAGAGCAGTTTAGTTGGTGTTGGAAAGACTGTCAAGCTGAAGTGTAAACCGCTTTGAGCGCTCTTAAAAAAAGTATACGGCGCTAAAACAACGTACGTTTATTATTTGGTACACATGGAACAATACGGCTGGGTTCTGCGGTATAGAAAGTTGGCTATGACACTGACTATGCAGGGACATTGAAAGCCACATGCAGAGAATATGGACAGTGTCTTGGCCTAACCCCAACTGATGTTAGACGTCTGGCACACAAATGTAGGAAATGAAGTCGCAGGACCAAAAAAATCACGGAAAAAAGTCACATTAAATATTATATAGACTAACTATTTTAGTTCTTTGAATTTATAACATCAATTGAAAAAACAAATTCTAGGCCCCTATATTCAGCCACGATTACAAATCACTGAAGTGTTTACCTTTACTGTTTTGTTAGTGACATATGAGAAACCTATTTCAAAGCTGGCAGGGTCGTTGGTAGCTACGTCTAAGCCGCAGTGTGTGGATGGCTCCAGTCCAATACCCAATAAGCACTGTGACTCGATTTCCATGTGACTTTTCTAGCCAAAATGTGATTTTATTCCGTGAATTGTTTTTCTGTGACTTTTCGCGCACCTGGCACACAGCGTGGCGACAGTTGCGGGGATAAATGACGAGCTCAACCAGGCAGCCAAGTCGGCGGAAAAGACTTGCTGAAAGGCTTCCCGCATACACGCGAATGTACGACAACCACAACGCACAAACATGTTTAACGGCAGTGGAAGTTACCAGACCGCAAATGCGTGACACCGCGGGATAAAAGGTTTCGCAGTAATTACTAAAACATAACAGTAATGCCTATCAGTTGTTATTGACATTGCTTTACTATAAGGTGTATGTTTACACACTTGGCATATTGGAAATAAGACGAATCAGCATCAATAAATAATACATTTTATGTTATTTAATTGCATTAATCATACAATACGACTAATATCCGCTTAAGGTATATAGCATATACGTTAATATAATACTATTTTCTACAGATCACCTATTTTGGAGGATCACGAAGGCTCGGGTATAGTTCATTAAAATTCCGTTCAAGTATTGATATCACATACCCATTTCATCCCTGTTGTCCTTCCTTCACTTCATGTGCCCTGTTTCCTTTTCCGTTCAAGTATTGATACCACCCCCATTTCATTCATGTTGTCGTTCCTCCTTTTCACGTGCCCTGTTTCCTCCAAAATTACATAAAGCTAAGCCCATTTTAACGGTTTTCATCCTCTAGCTCAAAATTTCTCTCGTATTCAGATAATACTGGACATGTTTAACACCATAGAATTATGATCAGCATTACGTTGTCAGAAGCTGAACTGAATTGATTCAATGAGCAGAAAAATAGCAACACTGACGGACTTCTGCACATGAACCAGACTCCACGAGTTGTTGAAGCAATGCCGAAATATGTTGCAGCAATGCCATAAAAAGGCACAGTACTATTAAAAGTTTATGATGGGCACTGTTGGACGGAATGAATCCGGCATGGCATATTTTACATCCCCTGGCACAGACACAAGTAGAAGGGAACGACGGCTTTTAGTATCTCTTTCAAAAGACACAGGCAAGGTCGAAATTGCCCAAGGCGGCGGCAGGTGGAATCGGACCAACGTTGACAGTGCTGTGCTCTAACCATATACCACCGCTCCTCACTGCAGAACTAAACCTACACATGTTACTCTTACACATTTAATTGTTCATAACGCGTTCAAGTTCTCATATGTTCCCACCACTGATGACTAGTCAAAATATAGTCACGTGAAATGATGTAATTGCGCAAATTCTAAGACAGATCCCCAGAAGCAACACGCATTTCCTAGGCTCCCGGCTTCAACAAGGAAGTAGGGCCTACTTGCAGTGCCCTTTGATCACTGTATCAACGAATTGGCTGATAGCAAATACGGACCAGATGGTTTCGATCAGACGGGAAATGTAAGACCATTGCCGCAAAAGAAGCAGGGAAGGTCGGCCCGGTCATAGCAACCGAGCGGAGGACATTGCCTTGGTCACAGCTAGTATGCCGTTGTGGTAATGCTGTTGGACGAGCTTCGCTACCGGGCAGCGATACTATATGACTTATTGACGTATTCCCAGAATTGTTAGAGTATCTAAGTAAGCACGCGGACTGCCAACGTGGTAGTTTAGACGATGAAATTGATGATCTCAAGACCTGTCCGGAGGAAAATGTGGCAGAATTAACAGACAACGGACATCGACTAGAGAAACAAATCCAAAAATTACATACCTCTGCGTTTAATGTCGATAGGCCCTAGTATACAAATTATTAAAACCGTTAATTTGCGATCATACGGTAGGCTTCGTTTTTATGCATAAATTAACAAATCCGGATCAACGTGGGTTCGCAAAAGCTAGGTCACGTCAAACCAATCAGTCAATCACTTCTATTTTTTGCAGAAATGACTAAGTCATGATCACTAGTGGGTGTTAGCTACTCTCGATATAATGCTACATCAAAGATTGTGGTGTAACCGTGACTCAATACCTCGCCCTAAAATACACCACTGCCTCTCTCACATAGCATAACGTCTTACTGTATATAGACAGAAGAAATCAATAAACTACTACGGTGCCAGCCTAAAGTATATCTATATGACAGCTCTGTTTCCCTCCCTCCCTCCCTCCCTCCCTCCCTATATATATATATATATATATATATATATATATATATATATATATATATATATATATATATATATATATATATATATACAGTTTATTTACTAACATAGAATTTTTCAACATAGCAGTACTTTTATGCAGCAGTGCAAAGTTTTAACGCCATTTTGATTCAACAATAAGAACATTCCTGGATATTATTTCAATTTAAAGTGGCAAAATAGTCCCACTGAAACTAATTTTCCCTTCACACGGCCATAAAAATGCCCCGCAAAATTAAGATACGACAATATGGCTGTAATTTCGTCTTCTAGTGTTACTTTGCATACATAAAATAGTGGTGTCACGTTGTGTTCCAGTCACGCAACTTTCCCACACAATTGCCTAATACAATCAGTCAATTTTAGCGAGTCATACGCGGACACGCATCTTGGACAATATGGAAAATGTGCCACATGACTGTTTTCTGTAGCCTTTATTATTACCTTAATTATGTAGACATGATGCTGACTTGGTTTAGAACGTCACCAAACAGAGGATTCTAAAGAGGGTACATTATATGCCAGTCACGTAGCTCTGTCGTTTGTTCAATACCAACAAAACGAATTTCTTTGTAAAAAATTAGGTTTGCTGCCGCGCCATGGTAATTCAATCACTGCAATAACCAGGGCAACTTTGAATGAATTTACACTGCAACAAAATCCCCAAAGGGGCACTTTCAATTATCAAAGATAAACTTAAAATTCCATCCTGAACTAATTTAGCCTATCGCGAATCCGGTTCGTTAATGTCCAATATATATTGTGTGGATAGTTTATGTAACATCAGAAGTCGATTTAACCATTTCAGTATTAGAGCCCTGATCTGCTGTGACCACTGAATATTATATTCCCAGTGAATATAGACCTATATGCCACAAAATCGACTGCATCACTTCAAGTCAATATTTCAGCGACAAAACTGCATTTTATGAATAGGAATATTATATATATATATATATATTATTCTGAAAGTACGATAATAAGCGAGTAAAATGAGCCATATCATTTTACATTTCGTCGTCATGGTAACCAGCAATCCAATATGGCCGCCGCGATTTCAACGTTTTTGCAGTTGCTGAACGCAGTTGTGTACCAGTGTACATATTTAATGTAAACTACTCATGTTGATCACGCTACCGGAGTGTACTATAATATAAAATACAATATCAAGTACATTTTGTGGAGCATAAGAAAGTTATTTATCTGTGTTTTAAACATATATGACAGAAGTGTTTATTTGTATATTTGCTAACACATCCATCGCTACTGGACCGATTTCAATCAAACTTTGCATGTTGACGGATTCACAGACACATTTTCCTTCTTACAAAAATCAAACAACGCATCATACAGCATTGATAGTACAGTGCGGAGCTCATCCTCAGCGTTTACATCGTCACGTTCATCATCACTGACGTCCGAGTAGCCATCGAAAATACTCCCGCTGTCAGTATCCGTTTCAGTATGACAGCATATCAGGCTCAAGTTTAACGTTTAAAGGCATGCCTTTAATTAATTAAAGGCGCGTCTTTAATTATTTAAATAGGCGTATTTAAAGTTAACGGCGTGGTTGTAACATTAAAAGCATTCCTTTAACTAATTAAATACGCTTATGTAATGTTAAAGGCATGCTTTTAATTAATTAAGTACGCGTATGTAATGTTAAAGGCATGCTTTTAACTAATTAAGTACGCGTATTTAATTGTAGCCAATCGGAACCATCGAAGTGTATTGATAGAATTTTTTTTCGTTGGTTCTGATTGGTTACAAATGAATACGCGTACTTAATTATACAAAGGCATACCGTTAATGTTACATACGCGTACTTTATTCATTAAATGCATGCCTTTAATTAATTAAAGGTATGCCTTTAACGTTACAACCATGTATTTAACTTTAAATACGCGTATTTAAATAATTAAAGGCACCCCTTTAATGAATTAAGTACGCGTATGTAGCATTAAAGGCATGCCTTTAAATAATTAAGTACGCGTATTTAATTATAAGCAATCAGAACCAGCGAAACAAAATTCTGTCAATACACTTCGCTGGTTCTGATTAGTCACAATTAGATACGCGTACTAATTTATTTAAAGGTATGCCTTTAGACATTAAATGTGAGCTAAGTTCGCTAATATAAATATCATCGTTGACGTTGTTTCGATCGTCAACATCCGACAAAGATACGTCGCTAAAACTATCAAATAATCTGTCCAAAACATACGGCGATAAATCGACAGTTGAAGTAAAGCCGTCCGCCATTGCGGTCATAGAAGATTTTGATAATCCATCATTAAAAAACGCGAAAATCTCCGTAAATGATATTGAGCGATAATCAACGATTGGCGCTCCTGAATACCAAATTAATTCGCCATGACAACCGTTTATAACAAGTGGCTCCACGTAATGGATAATTATGAGTAAAAGCGAAGAATATATTGAACGTAGCCAGTGCAGGAATTCCGGCCTGTCGTACAGATATGGTTAATACAAAAATGAAATGCGTATTTTTTCAAATCCTCAAAAGAATTGACTTTAGTCGTTACATCTGGTAAGGCTCAAAGTAGGGTAACGTGGGACAGCGCGCCCCCAAGGAAAACTTTTAAATTGTACACCATTAAACTAGTTTAGCATTTCTTTAATGTGTTCACGTTATGGACAGATATGTGTGCTGCTCATTGGAAAATTATTTTTGGTAAATAAACAACCTACCTGATTAGTGCATAATAATCAGTAATTTTCCATTGTTAACCAAACCAGTTGGTGTTGTTTGGTTTGGAAATGAACTGGAATTATGTTGTGATAAAAGTAATTGGTATGTACCATGTACATAAGAAGTCATAGACACTATTGTACACCTTTGGAGCCTTTGCTCCAAAGGTGTACAATAGTGTACAATTGTTTATTTGTTGAATATTGCTATAAGGTTGATATAATTATTTATCTCTGACATAGTCCTCCTTATTCCAAACATTTTGATACCACATTTAGTTATTTAGCTCTATAATTAGTAGAGTTACAACCGATTATGTATACATTGAAAAATCTTAACACCATCTTCGCTAAATAGATCACTACACAGTAAAAAATCACAATAGAAAGTGTCATCCGGGCTGGTTGTGACCGGTAAATAATCTGGGCAGTGGACCACAGGACCACCAGCTCTGGAAATCTGGTGGTCCTGCAAAATTTCTGGTGGTCCGTACCAGATTAAGTGAATTGAAGGTAACCTTGTTACATAAAAGTCGGACAACAGAATAATACAAAACACGTTATTTTTATTGTATTTAGATTTGACATACTGTATAAGTAAAGACAATGTTATTGATATAAATATTATCATAGAATAAGACTCGCATCGCGCTGAGTGCAATTTAACATTGATTGTGAATTTTTTTATGCTCAACATAATACGCTACATTGACAAAATGTGAAGAAAACTTTGCCTGGGACGAAACGATATTTTGTGGAAAAAAGACGCTACCGCACAACTCCTATGGGTAGCAGGCCTTATGGAGGTCGGAAGCCACGCTAACACTGTATGGCAAGACGCAACGGATTAATTAAATAAAGCATTTTATGGAAAACGCGTTATGGCCAATGTGTGCGTTTATATATCAATCGTATTCCACTGCACATAGTTAATCGATTGACAGAAAAACCGTTACTTCATCAGTCATTATCGTGGCGTATATTTATCGCGTTTTGCAGCAAAACACTTTTACCTCTACCACTATCAACTAGATGGCAGCACAAAACTAGTTTTTAACTCGGTTGACGCGATTTTGGCGCTTCAAATGTGTACACATGTCGATATCTTTCCTGTGGTGATTATTACGAATAGCTGCGTACATGTTCGTCCAATGCAGTGAAATGTGTCGTATGTTTAGATTACATCAATAATAACCGCACTCTCCCCACAGAGCCTCGCCTCTGGGCACGGACCACAGTCACTTTTCCCATAGACGACCATTATAACGTTCTTATGCATTAATGGATAATTTGTCAAGCAATTTTCTTTAATTTTTTAAAGCACATGACAGACCCACTAAGACACCTGCTGTGTGAAATTCGTGAAAATTTAATACCTCAGTTTCTCACAAATTGCTTCAACGCCTGACCCCCCCCCGCATTTCTGCCATGAAATTCCCCGGTTTCCAAATATGAGTACATCTTGCCTAATTGCCACTGTGTACTTACGCAACAGGTATACCAACTGACAAATGGCATAATTTCAAAGCTCAGATGCTACTGTGCACAAAAACATCACGTCCACTCACTCATTCACACAATTTCTGCTCTAACAAATACACCCCAACTGCACAATTAATTTTCCCAGGGACTCTATGTAATGGCGGATGGATTCTGACTGTGGTCCGCGCCCTTCCGGTAACAAGGCAAGTTGTCCCCATAAGTCTAACGCAAGATCAGAGCTCTGACGCCAGATCAAACGATATTTCAATATTAAATTTTTATCGGTGAACTGGCGCGTTTTCCATGTGTGTCATGTTAGGTCATGACTGATAGTGGCAAGTTAGTGGCGCAAGTTCGTTGGTCGGTGTCTCGTCATATAAAGTATCTCCAGTGTTTGATCAGCCAATATAAGGACCGTCGGGCGCTTTTGGCACTGGCTCATGGGTGAACATGGTCTAACAAAACTGTTGGACTCTCGATAAGCCAATGGCTTCCTTGGCCACTTGCCATCTGGAACTTGTTGTTTGGGATGGCAATCTTGTTAAAAAATGGCTCAACATTTCCAGTGGCACACCGGACCATTGCACGAGTGGTTTGGTGGTCCGATGGCATTTTTGATAGACTCGGGCCACCGGAACACCGATAATTTCGAACCCCGAGTAAAGGTCATAGATAAATCGTGGCATGGGTAGTAGCTTGTAGCATTTATGTACCCCTGATGTCATATGTTTACATTATTTGCCTAGTCTAAAATATTGTCGTTCATTTCTTAGAATTAGGAGACCAATAAAATAAAGTAATGAATTTAATAAACATTTCATTGTGAATTGTATTTGTGAAACAGTTACAATTGTTGAAAGAAACATTATGTTTGATGCCGATGTTTGGCGCGCACTGGCCACTGCCCTGGGTAGTTCTCAATTCACTCCAAACTGAAGTCTCCAAATTCACAGCCAAATATCACATTAATCAGAATGTCTTGGCATATTGTATTGTCAATCGGACCGTCTGCCTCCTTAGTAATCACCGGTATAAAGTAAATTGGCACAATATCCTTCAAACATCGTCGGACTCTACGATTCTCGCAACTTCGTCCGCCATCTTTGCCTTGGTGTATCCCTGGCATTCCCCAAGATACTGACGTCATTAAATGTGAATCATCCAATAGGCATCCTTGTTACAAATACAAGGGGTTTCCCGTGCAGGTGCGGATATCGCCTTTGCCTTGGCAGCGATTTGTCACTGGCAAGGAAGAAGTAGTTTGTCACAATTGTATTTCATATCGAATTAGCATAGTTTAGTTAATACCGTGACGCACAACTAATACAGTCCGATCCAGCTGTGGCCGCCAGGATGATTCGACGGGGTGGGGCCGATAACTTGCGCATTTTGCCTATGTGAATCGGCGGGAAGCATTTTGAGTTGGCGTCCGCACATAAAAAGGCCTTCATTTCGAATACTGTAAGATAATAGGTTTATCTTTTCAAAATGAGTGGCTTGAGCTTTGGGGGCCGCGGGCTGACCATTATTTGGCCCATGGGTATGGGCGGGGTATGGACCTGAAACATGCGGGCCGCGCCGGCCCTGGGCCTGGACCAAATATTAACGGGCCTATGTATAAATTCTAGTTTTTGGACAGGGGTGGGCTTGATATTTTTTTTTTTTTTATTCATCATTAACTATATACATATATTTTTGACGGGCTAGCACTAGACAACGATTGCTTTCTTCAGCACCGGCAATGTTTCACCGCACGCCAAACATACTCGGGTTCACGGCCTTCAGATTATTATATAGTATGTACTTGTGGGTAATTTTCGAAGCACCAATTTCTATTTAATGGGCATAAAACCTTGTTTTTTTAATGCCGTAATTGTAGCATTGGTGGCAGAGTTGTTTCAGCGTTTCTCGTCAAAATGACCATTTACATAGATATGAATGAAAGCAGTTTAGTGTTGGGAGTGCGATGGGAGTGCGCATGCGTCGGGGTGGTACGAGTCCGTTACATCGCTCCACACATTTCACTCAACACAACATGTTCACCAACACAACAAATGACCACAATTGGTACAACAACTCAACATAATCCACTGATCACGCAGAAACAGACAAACCAAACGACAACAAACGCAACTAATCAAAACAACGCACTTTACCGCAACACATGAACCAAAATTTCAAAGATGGCGGACTCCCACGGCCGGCGCCGCCCGGGTGAGTTCTTTTCATTTTATCGCTAAGCATTTCATTAGTAAGCTTACTTTTCTTCAAGTCGCCACTGTTTGCATTTGGATCTAACTTTCAGAAAACCATGCTACAAAATGTATTCCAATTCAGATGTCCCTTTAGGAAATATTCGCCTCACCTAGTCCCGCATTCCACGCGGATTAATCTTGGGCTAACGCAAATAATCACCGTCACTCTCCTAATAGCAACGATCATTGGAACATGTCAACGCGTATCTCGATCAAATCTCAAAATTAAACCAAAATATTATGCCCTAACTTTGAATCCCCGAATTAAATTCCCACCCAAAATCAAATTCAAATCAGACATTGTTACACATCTGTACCTCAGCAGACTGATAGCACTCTCAGGCGACATCCACCCAAACCCTGGCCCATATGGGCGCCCAATTCCAAATATTACCACTTCTCCATCTAGAAATGAGCAATCCATTTCTACCAACACCCAGTCTGACAGCTCCACGCTTAGTACCCCAACACTCCACACATCACAAAATGCAGGCTTAATTTTCGCCCCAAACCCCCAAAACACTTCAACCCCCGAACGCCACAAGAAAACCCAAGGAAACACACTTAAAGGAATTTTGATAAACACCAACAACGTTAAGAGCATAGAAAAAGCAACCCAACTAAAGGCAACTATTCAATATAATAATCCAGACATCATATTTCTAGTTGAAACTAAATTAGATGCAAACTATGCTACATACTCTTTCCTACCACCCAACTATGAGGCCATCAGAAAGGACAGGAATGTCCATGGCGGTGGAGTCCTTATAGCCTTCCGTGACAACATTGTAGCTGAACCCCTCCAAAATTTAAACTCAAATTGTGAAATAATTTGGACAAAAATTCACTTTGCACGAAACAAATGCATATACTTTGCATCTTATTATCGACCCCCAAAAGACCACCTCCAATCCCTTGAAGCTCTCCACGACTCCCTAACTAAACTATATAGATCACAAAAAACTCCCCCTAACGTAGTCATAGCTGGAGATGTTAACCTCCCTGATATCAACTGGACAAATCACCAGACCACTAATAACAGCACTGCCAGCAAGCATAACAAACTACTAGAAATAACTAACGACTTTGGGCTGCAGAACATGGTAAACGACCCCACACGCATCGCTTCTGGCAACATTCTTGACCTCATACTCACCTCAAATCCCTCCATTATCATCAACACACACACCACTCCTGGTATGAGCGATCACGAATCCGTGACCTTCAATGTCAACTTAAACCCAGTTCGCAACAAGAAACCCCCCCACCAAGTTTATAGTTACAAATCAGCAGACTGGGACCAACTCAAAGACGACATAGACAAACTAAATCTTGAGTACTTCGACATCGACCCCAACTCACAGGATATAGACATAAACTGGACCTTTTTCCGCGAACGTCTGACTACCTTGATTAACAATAACATACCTAGACGATACACAAAAGCTAAAACCCACCTCCCCTGGATAACACGTGAACTAATTAGAATGCAGAGAAGACGAAACAAAAGCCACAAAAAGGCAAAGCAAACTGGACTAAACAGTGACTGGGAAAAATTTAAGGAACTCCGAAAGCAAGCTACTAAAGCATTAGCAAAATCCTACAAAAACTATGTTAACAACCACATTGGAGACAGCCTGAAAACTAATCCAAAACGATTCTGGTCATTTATTAAGGCAAATAAACGAGAAAACATTGGCATCCCCACACTTCGAGTAAACGACCAACCAATAATTAATGATCGAGATAAAGCAAATGCCCTAAACAACCAATTTAGCTCTGTATTTACCCAAGAAAAGCACCCCATCCCCCAAATAGCCCCCTGTACTTACCCCAACACCCCCCTTCTCGAAATTGGCATAGATGGCGTAATAAAGCAGCTGGGAAATCTAAACCAGAACAAAGCTACAGGCCCAGATGAACTCCCAGCCAGAGTCCTTAAAGAAACTGCAAAGCAGATAGCTCCCATCACCACCCAAATTTTCCAACAATCATACAACACAGGTAAACTTCCTAATGACTGGCTACAAGCATTAGTAACTCCTATACACAAAAAGAGCCATAAATCTGACCCAGCTAACTACAGACCCATATCACTAACCTGCATCCTCTGTAAAGTAATGGAACATATCATCCTAAGCAACATGTGGAAACACCTACACAAGCATAACATCATTCTCCACTTCCAACACGGATTCCAGTCGGGACTGTCTTGTGAATCTCAACTCATTGAGACAGTCCACGACTGGATGACTGCTATGGACAACAAGACCCAAATTGACGCAATCCTGCTTGACTTTGCTAAAGCCTTCGACAAAGTGCCTCACCTACGTCTTCTATCAAAATTGACCTCCTGCGGAATCACTGGAAACACTCAAAATTGGATCAAATATTTTCTATCCAACCGCAAACAGAGAGTCTCAGTTAACGGTGCCCTGTCGGACATCACAGATGTCACGTCTGGTGTCCCACAGGGCTCAGTTCTAGGACCTGTCCTCTTCTTACTCTACATAAATGACATAAATGGGAACATCAAATCTTCTATACGCCTTTTTGCAGATGATAGTATTATATATCGTAAAATTTCTTCCAAAACCGACCACGAAATTCTCCAAACTGACCTAAGCCAACTCCAAACATGGTCAGACAAATGGCAAATGGAATTTAATGTATCTAAATGCGTCCACCTTCCAATAACAAACAAAACTAAACCCAGCACACACAAGTACTCGCTTTCTGGCCAGCCATTATCCACCGTATCCAGCCACTCATACCTCGGAGTAAAATTGGATTCCAAATTAACCTGGACAAATCACGTCACTGACATAACTTCAAAATCTTCGAAATGTTTAGGCATGATTAAACGAACTCTTGGCCCATGTAAACCCGAAGTTAAGCAAACAACCTACAACATGCTAATCCGGCCAAAACTTGAGTACTCTTCACCCATATGGAATCCCCACACCTTTTCACAAGTTAAAAGCCTTGAAAGAGTGCAACACTGCTGCCAGATTTGTTAAAAAATGGTTACAGACGGAACACAAATCCAGCAGATCTAATTACTGCCCTTGGATGGCCAACCCTCGAACGAAGGCGCATTATCAAACAAGCCACTACCTTCTACAAAATTCTAAACAACATTATTGAGATCACCCCCCCCCTCCAGGCCTACTAACTCGCTCTCGAACCCGTGGACAATACATAGCCCCCAAGTGTCGTATAAATGCAATGGTCTTTTCATTTTATCCCAGAGCCATTCGCATATGGAATATGATTCCATCAAAAATTACCAACATAAAAAACCTAAAATCATTTCAAGAAGCTATTATGGAACTCCCTTTCACCACACCTCCTCACCTAAACTGCCTTTAAAACACAGTGCTCAGCGTAAACTTATCCATGGTGTGGGTATGGAGACTGTCTATGTGTGCATGTGGCAAGGCAGCGACAGTATCCATACACACAACAACCTATTAAAATGTTTCGTTAAACATCCTATACATAAAATAAATAAAACTATCAGATAAAAACCATTTCAGCAACATTAATGATACTAGTCTTCTAATCGAATGTACCACGCACAATCCACCACAAACTCCTGCGTTAGCCCAAGTTTGGGCTGTTTGGAGTAAACCACTTGAGACTAGTGTAACACTGTATCTGATCGTTCTCATGTTATGATGCAAATTATTATGTCGATACGGCACTACAACGCTGCTAGATGGAACACACTTTTGATTTAAATAATTTCATTTGTCATACCAAATGAATTATTCAGTGAGATTACTACGTTCAACATAATATTATTTATGTGCGTATGTACCAGTATGTATGTATGTATGTATGTATGTATGTATGTATGTATGTATATATGTGTGTAAGTATGCATGTATGTAGTATGCATGTATGCATATATCTATGTATGCATGCATATTATGTATGTATGTACGTATATATATATATATATATATATATATATACGTACGTACATACATAATATGCATGCATACATATATATATATATATATATATATATACTTTAAATGTTTTCCGATTGCCTAATAAGTGACATATAACTTGTATCTTGTAATGTCAATCTCTCATGGTCATACCTTTAGATGTAAAATTCTGTTCAGCTGAGAAAAAACGTGGCTCATGCTGTCTTGAAATACCAATGAGAGAAGCCCCCCAACTAGTTTAATTGAAAATATGTGATAACTTTCATTAATAATTTTAACTAATTTTATTTTATTTTATTTATAACTTTAAATCATATTAGATATGCGGGAAAAGTATACATAGCGAGACATATTGGATCAAGTAACAAAAGAAATATTATTAATGTTATGTAGCTAAATCATAGATGTTGCTTATTGTAGCTATGGTTGTGGACGACCCTATTAAAACCCTGGTCGATCGTTATATTAGGGTCAACTCGGAAAAAACACCGGTCCAACATTTATTCAAACTTTCGCCACCAACATAATTCGTAATGTCATTTCGAGAACATAATGGCCAATGCTGCATAATATGAATACTATAAATTCAATTCGAATACTTTATTTCAGACGGATCAGGTATATTTCTCTAGAGATAAGCAACTATACATGTGACATTAGCAGCACATTTTCAACTATTGTAAATGTACAACATCTTCTCCCAATGTTCACTGATGTGAGACTGCTATAGCATGTGACTTTTGTTGATGGCAAACAACATATATTTTTCACTTTTGGCATTCTAGCCATATACTTAAACATCATATTTCGTATGACTGCTGACGGTCTGACTCTCTAGAGGTAACAATGACATTGATCCTCCTCACACTGTCGCGGTATCGGGTATTTTCACGAAGGCTTACACTTTTCGGAGATGAATAGTTTTTGTATCAATTGAACATTATACATAAAAGGACAGTATTGCCATTGGACACAAAGTACCACATTTTAGCCAAGGTATGTGGATACAATTGGGACAAGACACTTGAAGAAAACTGCTGTTGTTGTCGTTGGTGTTGTCGCTGTTATGGTTGTTGTTGTTGCTGCTGTCGTTGTTGTTACTGTCGTTGTTACTGTCGTTCCATTCGTTACTGTTGTTATGATATCTTGGGCTTGGCACATTACTTATTTTGAAATCATCAACAAACAACAATGCATATAATGTGATACTTTAATCCAGTGTTCAACATCAGGATAGCCATTCAGGTGTGACAATGGGATGTTTCAAGCGGTGCGTCATCGTCGGACACGCGTGACTGAACAACGGCTGCGATGTGTCGCCTTGGAGACGCTCAGCTGGTAGCACTTCCTGAAATGTGATGATGGTCTAACATGAGAAATATATAACATATCATTGTTTGTTTAATGCAATCAAAACCTGACTAATAAAACACCTAGACGAAACCGAAAATGAGGTTTGCAAGATTCTTGTAAAACGTTACAATGGGTGCCATAGGAAACTTAGTTCAGCCTACTTGTAGGACGGAGATCTGGGAGACGCACGAGAATAGGCCACGCGAATCAACTACAATCTTCTGTTGTACCAAAAAATAATGATAAAAATAAGTTGGCACCAGACGCTAACGCTTTGCAATCAAGAAAGTGTTGCATGGTGATGTGAATTGCATCCAGGAGATACATTGGTCTGAGTCAACTCCTCATTTCCGCCTGTGGACATAAAGCGAAACTCAAGTCGTGGTTTTGGGACAAGGCACCTAAACGAGTTAATAAAAAACTAACCATTTACAACTACAATCATGAATATCACGCTAGCGGTTTTATCAGAATTTGTTCTGAAAGCGGGAGATTTGGGTAAAATCTCCGTTTTCCTGGCGGCTGTCATGACCTAAACGACAGATAAACGTCTGGCAGTTCTTGCAAGAAGTCGACTTCCGCTGTAACGTGTTAAAACGCATTAAATGCTTCCGTCAGATATCGAAGGGCCAGCGGGTATACATCAAAGCAACGCTAACTATCAACCAAGCGAGCTGATAATTCAGAACGGGATAGGTTTTAAAAAGTCCAAAACATGGGGCATAAATTGAGTTTAGACGCAATCAGCATGACCATATCTTTCTGTGGATCATAGAACTAAGGGTTTACAGATACATGTTCATTTGGTGTGTGAATATATTGCCAGACTACAAGCGTAGGAGTAGTCAAAAGTATGTTAAGATGCCGTGTGTCCAACAAGGTTTTCCCAGTAAACCACTGGCGTGATATTCGTGATTGTAGTTGCAAATTGTTAAGCTTTAGTAATTATTATAGGCGCAAAACCATGACTTTTGTTTCTCTTTAAGATAGTTCGGCAAGTTCTCGCCTTAGTTATCTCTGTGGATCACACGGACCGATAACTTGGACTAACTTATTTGGTAATATTTGTTTTGTATTCCTAGCGTCATGTATTCATTTGTCGCCGTTGTTAATTTGTCATAGAACACACGTAGTCCGCCACTATGTGAGCAACTGACCCCGCATGGCGGGCTTATTGTTACAATCGACAGCGCCTGGGAAACTTTACTTATCTAATTAACTACAATAAGGAATATAATTGGCATGGTATTTTTTTATTAGTTCAAATAATACGTTACATTGAAACAAATAATGCATCTAACATACGTTTCAAAAGGTTACTTCAACTTCAACTGAACTAATCCCGGTCTCCCCTATTAAAAGGTATAGGTAAGTAAATACACCGCGGTATCCATTCCTTAGGACTGCTCAAAGCGCTTTACACTTCACCCCCCCCCCCGGGCAGACCTGTTCATTCCAAAGCCATTTTAACTTCCCTGGGAAGTTTTCAGCCACGCTGCAATTACTGCGCGAAGACTATTCGTTAACACATCCACCACTGTCTGTATTGCCAGGTGCTAATTTATATACCTGCGTGAACTATGGCAACATGTCTGGCTCTAACAAAGACGAGCGCGTGTATGAATAAAAACCGCAGCTTTGGAAAAACACATCCACATGTTTCATGGTGCTACTTTCTAAGCTATTGCCGTATCATTTCCAAGCCCAATTATACATCATTATCCAGTGTAACTAAACACCAGGACTGTAATGTTTTAGATGACGTCATTAGTACTGTATTAAACGACTAATGACGTCATCTAATAACGCCAGTGTAACTAAATACAAGAACTAATGCGTAGTCGTTTGATACAGTACTAATGACGTCATCAAAAACACTCCATGCACCTATATGATTTCCATAAAAACACACAATTCGTATAACTTATGGATGATCTTTGTTTATGCTATGGCATTGTAACGTTTACATCTTTATTGTTATAAAAAGGTAAGAGTACGTTATTATATAATTAGTGCGGTATCCAGTCTGTAGGACCGTTCAAAGCGCTTTACGCTTCACCCACTGGCAGACCTGTTCATTCCAACAATAACTCGACTTCTCTTGAAAGTTTTAGCCACGCTGCAATTGCTGCGCGAAGACAATTCGTTCACATGCCCACCACTGTCTATAGCCAGATACTCATTTATACAGATAAGTGAACTGAGACAACATGTAATAAAATAAGCTTCGAAACGGCAACAACGACCCCGGGTTATCTCGATTGACAGTTCGTTGCTCTAACAACTACGCCATCACGCCCCACTATTACGGCAGGTTAACGTAATTCACTGGCCTTATATAATTACGAAATTTCGACACAAAATAGTGTAGGCCTACCAACCTGGCTTTTCGTCTCAATCATTCAGGAGCAAGTGGTCGATATCCATTCGCAGCGTTTCGTCATGTCATCCCAGAAGACCGGTCCGGGGCATTGCCACTGCAGCATGCTTCCGTGGACGCACTTCACAAAGATCACGCAGCTGTAGCAGTCTTGGTAGTCACCGTCCGGCAAACCGCTGCAGTCTTTAATTCCACGAGGACCCGTCGGACAACCTGTGTAGTGCCGATATATTCGGATATAATGTTAAATGTGACAACCTTAGCAATACGTTCAGAAGCGTACGAACCATGTAGGCCCCATCGGCGCGGTGGCTAAATTGTGTTTTTTTTTGTGCTAGTCTGTATTCGAGCGAGTTCAAAGTATTTCCAACATATCTCTGTTGAAAATCCAAAATACAGTATTCCGCTGACAATTACCCTGCGCATTGCCAGTACTTTAGACTTCCGTCCCATCAACATCTTCAAAAAACATGGCATCCGAATTAATCTTCAGAAGACGGAAGTAATGTGGACAGACGAACAGGAGGTGGACCTACATGTAGTAGTGGATGGAAAGATCATTAAGCAAGTGGACAGCTTTGTGTACATGGGCGGTACAGTGCGTGAGGATCGAGGAAGTAGCAAGGAGGTACAGAGGGGTTGCAAGCAAGGCACCAACATGGAGGAGGGACAGAACGTTGGAGAAACAGCTAAAGGAAAAATGTGTAGGAAGCCTGCGTGCTACCAGCTTGTGTATATGGATTGGGAGCACATGCACTGACAGAGATACTGGAGGAGAAAATACAGGTAGCAGAGAACAACTGGGTTCGGAGAATATGTAAAGTGAAATGAGAAGAAGGAAGATGGAGGAATTAAAGGAAGAGATTGGAATGAAGAAACACCCGAGGATGAAGGTAGTGGGGAGCAGACTGCGATGGACAGGACACATACAGAGGATGAGTGAGGAGAGATTGACAAAGAGAACAAGGAAAACAAAAGAGGTTGGTAGAAGGAGAAGAAGACCGAACTAAAGATGAAGGGACAGTGCTGGACTCGAAGGGGCAGAGATTAACAGCCGAGAGTGGGACAGAATGGCAGAAGATCGCGATGGGTAGAGACGACTCGCCGAGAGACGAAGACAGAAGTGATCTCGCCTCCACTACACAAGGGACACAGGTGGAAGAAGAAAAAGATCGTAGGCAAATGGCAGGTCTGATGTTTTTATATAAATGTGTACATTCTCTTATATAGATTCTTTGTATCTGGTAGGAGCTATCCAATTTCACTGTCCGTCTAGATCTCTACTAGACCTAACTGAAGACTTACAATTTCCAACAGCCAACTCAATATCAGGAAGTACTCAATTTTAAATAGATGAGTGACTGCGTTAAACACATTATACTTAAACGAACATAGTTGTGATATATTTATGGATGCCAGTACTTTACTTTCAAGTCTGCGGTGCAAAACTATTTATATGTGTAATGCTAATGTCTTAATCTGGTATGCTGTAAATGGTAGATTGGTAGTCTTGCATTTTATACACCTTTATTATTATATATGTATGTTTATGTATCATGCTTGCGTCGCTAAGTAGCTTTTTATCAATCCTGTTATTGGATCATCGGACATGCTTGATCTGAACTGAAATACGTAATATATATAAGTTTGATTACTAGTAGGCCTAAAGGTATTTCTTCAATAAAGTTTTTCGCTCGTCTCGTTTTAAAATATTTTCGCGAACAATTAATCCTGTCTACAATATGCCAGCTCGTTTAATTAATCCTGTTTAGTATCTACTACAATATGCCAGCTCGCTCAATTAATCCTGTTTAGTATCTACTACAATATGCCAGCTCGTTTATTTAATCCTGTTTAGTATCTACTACAATATGCCAGCTCGCTCAATTAATCCTGTTTAGTATATACTACAACATGCCAGCTCGTTTATTTAATCCTGTTTAGTATCTACTACAATATGCCAGCTCGCTCAATTAATCCTGTTTAGTATATACTACAACATGCCAGCTCGTTCAATTAATCCTGTCTAGTATCTACTACAATATGCCAGTTCGTTTGTGCCAATGCATTATTTAGTTTTTTTAATGAAATCATCGGACAAACTTTTAAATTATTTTGTTCTCCAGATCCAGTCAAATGTTGGCGTGAAAAGGGCAAGTGTGGTCCAGCTCTATGCTATGACATCAAAGCACATTTTCGATAATGTTTACAAGCGCACGCCCTACGCACTGTTTTATTATACCGAATGCGCATATTACATCATAAACTATTCACGCAAGACAGATTTAAATATCGACTTGATTGGCGATGGGCTAAATGGATTGAGTGAGGAGTTTAAACTTACAGCTTTCGCCTCCGCCTCCGCCTATTTCTCCCCCTCCGCTTCCACTTCCGAATTCGATTGGCGTGGCATAGGCGCACACAACGACAACGGCGAGAACAGTCACAATGGCGAACTGCATGATGCTGCTGCGTTCAAAATGCAAATATGAATACAAGCGACAGATTTATATACAAGAATACAAGCGACATATTATACATTTAAGACATTGTCCTTGTAACAATTGCTCAACAACTTGCTATGCTTATTAAATAAAAATTTCGCTGCGGTTCATAAAACCGTGCATGCCCAAACTTGGACCTCACAGTCCGCGATGCTGCTCTGCGCCAAGATGGCCTACTCGCGCGTCCCTGGCATCAGTGCAAACGTATGGGCCCCCACAAATTCTGCCCTGTCCCACCTATCGGCTAATTGCTGCAGGCTCACCTGAGTCCTATGGCGGTGATCGTCGCTTTCCGGTTTAGTGGACCATCGCTCGGCTTTGTAAGACTTTATAATATGTGATGACATTAATCTACAGAAAAAATTTAATTGACCTTTGTTTCCGCTGTCTCTTCCTTGTGTGACCCGCCTATATGAAGAAAGGTAGGCGTGTCTCCATCAAATGATTAACCGAGCGGCTCAAAGCCGCAACACGACTAACTGTTTCCTACAGTGGCATATTGGCTTATGCTACTTGGCTTGCTACTTGGTTATTAGTCATTATATTTATTTATATATTTAATTTTTAATATGATGGGTGAAATTTGCGGTGTCGTGCACGACTTAACTCCATTGTAATATGAGCACACAGTCGAATAAATAAGCTAGGAGTCACTTACAAAAAAGGCTAACTTTCATCATTGTACAATAATGCGTCATGCTATTGTCTCGTAAAATTGGATATCAAGAAAAACAGAGAAGTAAGCTGGTCGTGGGCGTAGCACGATAAAAAAGATGGCGTGTTAATTTACACAAGCCATGTAATCCCATACCTAGTTGTCCTACAAATGCATTAAACAAATATATGATCATATGCCAAGCAAAAGCTACACCTGCAAAGGTTCACCGGATACGGACAACCAGCATTTCTTTCAAGCATTTAAAAGATCGTATCGTCGACGACCACACAATAGCATAAATTACACAAATCTCCGTATATGCACCCCCGTGCGTTTGTGCGTGTGCCTGTGTATGCGCGCGCGTGTGTGTGTGTGCGCGCGTTCGTGCGTGCGTGTATGAGGTGTATGAGTGACGAAACTACTATGTAACAATGTGTAGCTAACAACTAACAACATGACTAACTAGAACAACTAACAACATGAAATGTGTGTCTATGCAACAACAAAATACGTATCCCACGATACATGCATTGCTCGCCCGCTGGTAGCATAGGGTGCACGTGGGTCAACTAACCCCGGTGAAAATGTTTCAACTAACCTCACAGAAGTTGCTGCTATTCAAGATGGCGCGGTGCCAAATTGCGTGATGCAATTTAATTTCTTTTATCGTGAACGTGTGCTTGAATTACACCACTCTGTTTATCTAATTAAACAATGATATGACCGTATACCAAACAAAAGCTACACCCGCAAAGGTTCACCAGATACCAGTATTTGTTTCAGGCATTTAAAAGATCGCATCGTCGACGACTACAATATATACCACTTGCAAGAGTGTTCAACTTTTCATTAAAAGAGGGAGTTGTTCCTTTTGAATGGAAAGAAGCAAACGTCATACCATTATTTAAAAAGGGTTCGAGAAATAAGTCAGAGAATTACAGGCCAGTGAGTTTAAAGTCAGTGATTTGTAAATTATTAGAAAGGTTAATTAATGACCATATGGTGGACTTCCTTGTTAGCCATACATTCTTAAATTCATCTCAATACGGATTCTTAAAAGCGAGGTCATGCTTAACAAATGTCTTATGTTTTTGGAAGAAATCAGTAAGTGGATAGACGAGGGATCGCCAGTAGATATTATCTATTTAGATGTTCAGAAAGCTTTTGACAAAGTGCCACATCAAAGATCACTACTTAAATTAAAAGCACATGGTATTGGGTATGGAAAACAGCGTGTTGTAGTATTTAATTGTCTGCGGATTGTGTAAATGCTAGCAGCGTGAATATGTGTAAAATCAAGGTTGACACATATCTCAGGAGGGCGGGTTACACGTAGATAAGCCAATGGTTTCCTTGTCCACTTGCCATATGGGCCTTTGGCTTGGATGGCAAATTAAAAACATTACCCAGGAGTTAATATGAATAAGAGAACAGTTTTCATACGACAATATATTTACTCAGTTCTCATAAATATATATATATGTGTGTGTGTATGTCTGTATATATATATATATACATACATATCCCTCCCTCCCTCCCTCCCTCCCTCCCTCCCTCCCTCCCTCCCTCCCTCCCTCCCTCCCTCCCTCCCTCCCTCCCTCCCTCCCTCCCTCCCTCCCTCCCTCCCTCCCTCCCTCCCTCCCTCCCTCCCTCCCTCCCTCCCTCCCTCCCTCCCTCCCTCCCTCCCTCCCTCCCTCCCTCCCTCCCTCCCTCCCTCCCTCCCTCCCTCCCTCCCTCCCTCCCTCCCTCCCTCCCTCCCTCCCTCCCTCCCTCCCTCCCTCCCTCCCTCCCTCCCTCCCTCCCTCCCTCCCTCCCTCCCTCCCTCCCTCCCTCCCTCCCTCCCTCCCTCCCTCCCTCCCTCCCTCCCTCCCTCCCTCCCTCCCTCCCTCCCTCCCTCCCTCCCTCCCTCCCTCCCTCCCTCCCTCCCTCCCTCCCTCCCTCCCTCCCTCCCTCCCTCCCTCCCTCCCTCCCTCCCTCCCTCCCTCCCTCCCTCCCTCCCTCCCTCCCTCCCTCCCTCCCTCCCTCCCTCCCTCCCTCCCTCCCTCCCTCCCTCCCTCCCTCCCTCCCTCCCTCCCTCCCTCCCTCCCTCCCTCCCTCCCTCCCTCCCTCCCTCCCTCCCTCCCTCCCTCCCTCCCTCCCTCCCTCCCTCCCTCCCTCCCTCCCTCCCTCCCTCCCTCCCTCCCTCCGTAACATTACGTATGTAATGTAAACATAATATTCGGACTTTGCTATTTTGCCATTATAGGTGTTCTAAATAGGACCAGGTCCATATCCGATAATGGAAAATAGCCTAATCATATAAATATATGTCCAGTACATGCACAACATCAATAGCAACATCGTCGTTTGGTACACACCCTGAATCATCCGCTGAATCATAGATTACTTTGGCAAAATACTAAACAGGACTTCCTGGCTAGCATCGCCAAAGACAGAACTGTGTCATAGTGAAATTATGCGCCACGTAAAAGAAAGACGCCCTAGTACGTCACGAGAAGTGACAGAGTAGGATATAACCGTGCTGCAATGAGCATCTGGTTACACCTGCATAGAGTAGGGTGGGGCAAAGCGCACCCCTTTTGTGGTCAAACACGGTTTGATTAACTTATTTTCATCTAAGGTGGAAACGGTTAACGCTGTTACATAGACACACCTCGTAACAAAATAATACAAGGATTACAGAACCATAAAAAACAATTAAAAAATTAATTTTAGTGGCAGTCATGCACGTGTCGCAAACTTCGTCATGGGAGCAAAGTGCGCATATGCTTTGTATTTATTTTATTGAATTTTTTTAATTAAATATTATTTTGTTCCCACCACCGATGAATAGAACTGTCTTAGTCAATACGGCAAATAAACCAACCCCCTTTTGACAGGTTATATATCATTATGAAGAACCTCCTATAACCTATCCGATAACCAACAGCCGTTCACGAATCCTTCACAAGATACGCTTCGCACACTACGCGCAAGATGGAATTTTATACATAGCAGTGGTGTCATATATGGTGGACTGGGCACCAATCAATAAGATGAACGACGAGTAATAACTGCGGACATCCGTGGCACGATGCAACTGCTTCCGGAGGATGTGTGGTAATGCTATTGATATAATTTGTAATATTATTTATATTATATCGTTAATATCTCCAACCTCTAAATCCCACCTCCCCCTATCTTTTATGCCAACCTCCTATTTCATACTCGTCAAATTGCAGTACATGTTTTAAAAGGATTCACTTATACAATCACCACAACGTAGCTACATTCGAGGCAATGCACCAGCCCAGTTAGTTCATGGTTGGGTGTGCACGTTGGATGCGTCGCAGGTGAAAGTTAATGGGTTAACAATGTTCATTCGTTCAGCTGGATGAATAGTGATCTGATCATTTCAAGTTTTAGAGTACCCACATAATGATGAATTCATTACCAAAGCCGACGTTACTTTCGTCCGATCGACGCCTTTTCAAAATGATAAATCGGTAGAATTTGAGAAATATTGCATGAAAACCCACTTTCATACGCTAACGGACTGGTGTTTTCATCACAATTAAATTGTGAGCAATAATGTTGACATACTGTAGCCGCAGGCGTTCACTTTAAACAAACGGTGTGACCAGAAGTGTCCAACAGAATGTAAAGAGACGAGTTATGGCAATGTACATTTGTTTTGTTTGCCTACTTTAGCTTGAGCTAAAATGCGTATCCCTCAGACTCAGACGTGTTTTATTTGACCTATATCTCGTGTATGAACATTATAAAACAAAATAGATAGGTCAGGGAGACTCCCATTAAGACATCAAATGTCGCTATCATGGGAGCCACCCTATTAAAGTAAAAAAATATATATATTACGTAGTCACATGATCACTACAGTACAAAGAGACTCCATTGTAGTTTAGGGTAACGATTTACAAATATAACAATTACGAATAAGACAGCATGATTTATAATTCCTAATAATATAATTTTAATGTAAGTGGAAAGACCATATAGGCTGTGAGTAAAAAAATTTCATGGATAATATTTGGAATATTGTTAACAGTCTGTATTATATTGTGTCTAATGTACTTTGTTGCAAATTCATGTGTGGTTCTGGGAATAAACAGATTATTTATTTCACGTGTGTGGTATTGATGAATTTCAAAGTTGTATATGTATGGGATGTGATTGAAGTATTCTGGTAAGAGCTTATTAATTAATTTGAAATAAAACTTGAGTTGGAGTTTGTATATGTCGTCCAACTTGAGAAATTTAAGTTCTATGTAAACGGGATCCGTGTAAGCATTGTATTTACTTAAAGTAATTGTCCCCACACCAATACACCATAATTTATCTGGGGAAGAATGAGAGAATTATACATTATAAACAAAATATTCAAAGGTAAAACATGTTTAAGTTTATTTAATATTCCAATTGTAATTTTGTTAGCTATTTTGTTTATGTGGCTCTCCCAATTTAAGTGGATATTTATGGTGATGCCTAAAAATTTACACATTCATTGTTTGTCCCATCTATTTGCAATACAGGAGATTCGATTTTCTTTTGAGGCATGTGAAATATCATAATTGTTTTTTAACGTTTAGAGAAAGTTTGTTGGCCTTTAATCATTTGCATATTTTTGCTAATTCATTGTTTATATTTGACGTCGGTTTTGGCCATCCAAAGATTGAAATTTATTCAATGTACTGGATAAGGTGGTGTCATCAGCATATGTTATAAATTTAAAGAGGACACTAGAAAGTGCTATGTCATTAATATATATATAATAAATAGGAGTGGTTCTAAAATAGACCCTTGGGGAACACCAGTAGTTATCGCTACTTCTTCCGGTTTAATATCTCCAACTTCTACATATTGTTTGCGATTGTATAGGTAGTTCGCACAGAGATCAAGTGCAGCACCATTTATACCATTGTAATTTAATTTATGTAACAGTATGTTGTGATCAATGGTGTCAAATGCTTTCGATAAATCAAGGTATATGTTTAATGGAGTTGCTGACTGATCAAGTTCCTGAACAATTTTATCTGTTATTTCTAGAGTGGTTAGTTTTGTAGAATGTTTTTCTCTGAACCTTATCATAGTATAAGTTATTGGAATGAAAGTGTATTTGGTTAAAAAGTTTTTTTAATGGCTGGTAAAATAGAAATTGGACGATAATTAAAAAAATGGTATCATCACCTTTTTAAGAAGTGGACTGATTAATAATTAGTGTGACCATTTCACTAATTTAATTTGTTATCAGCTTTAATACTTTTGTTGATAGACCATCTTTCCCACAACAAGATTTTGGGTGTAAATTATCAACTATACTAAAAATTTGATCTTCGGCTTTTCAAATAATCTTTGAAAGATTTATCTCCAATATTGGTTATTTGACAGGCAAGGGTTAGCTCAATATTGTTGAAAAATTAGTTAAATTTATTGGCGATAGTATTTTTGTCAGTTACTATTTTGCCATCAACTTTAAAGCAGTGAGGAAAATGTTCTTTCTTTGGGGATTTCTGAATAATTTCTTTAATCATATCATTTATTTCTTTAAAAACTGGATTGATAATACATTTGCTTAGCTAGTCGAATGTTTCTGTTAAGAATTGCATTATATGTGTGAGGATTTGTTTTGAGAGTTACATATTCGGCTACATGTATTCTTGAATACAATTTGTCTCTAAACTTTATTGACCTGATAATGCCTTGTGTCATCCAACGTGATTTTTTTGCTTGTGTTTATTATATTTAATCATTTTAACTGGCAACAATTTATCCATAGCAGTAGTAATAATTTCATCAAGCAGATTGTAATTGTTGTTAGGATTAGCATCCTTATCCTTGTTCAGTTTATAATAAATATTTGAATTGATGAGTTCTGTTTTAAATTGGTTTCGGTGGTCAGTATCATACTTTCTAATTGTTTTTTAAATTTAGGTACGTTATTAATAGGTTGTTTGTAGTCAAGGCAAATAAAATATGGAAAGTGATCTGAAATACTGCTGATTAAAAACTAGCTGATGATTTAAAAAATCCTTCCGAGAGTTTATATAGGAAATTATAAGTGTGCCATGACTGTTTGAAAATCTTGTAGGCAAAGTAATTTTAGGGAAAAAACCATGTGCTGTGACTGTATCAAAGTATTCACATATTATGTTTTTTCTTTTATTTTTAGTAAGTCAATATTGTAATCCCCTGCTGTTATTACTTCACTTTTTAATTTGTGTAGATGAACTAATTTAGGAGATAATTCTTCTATGAAGGTTTGGTAATTCTCAATGATATCTCTAGGAGGTCTGTATATGTTTCCAAGAATGATATTTTTATTGATGGTGTTTGATGTTACTTCAATAAATTGTCCTTCCCATATGTTCGACTTTTTGTAGATATCTAGACATCTGTAGTTGTATATGTTACTTACTGGCTACTGCATATTTTGCCTTGGGATATCAAAGTGTAACCATATATTTGTAACAAAGACGTGTCAGAATCATCCTTAAGCAACGTTTCTTGTAGACAAAGAGCACTAATTTCATACCCATTTTATCTAAGGATGTCAAGCTTAATAATGATTTCATAAATTTTTGCATTTAGACTTTAAACTTAATATTATAGATTTATCTTGCTTGTTTTTGATGTGATTAATTAAATCATCATCATCATCAAAAGTACGTATAGTTCATATCATATTTCACAATTACGTATACAACGTTCAACATAATAAGATTTACCAACATTTTAACAGAGCAATACATTATCAAAGCCATGTATAAGCATATAACATGCACAGGCATTTGAATACTGTAAATTTAAATTGGAAAAAGTCTTATTCCCATGAAATCATGTTGAATGTATCACAATTAAGGAAAAAATGTATATTAACGCTTAGTAAAAGAAAATGCGTAACAAACAAGTATATTTTGTGACCAACCTGTTCACGCATCAAAAGAGAAAATGGTAAACCGTTCATTGTATTAGGTTCAATAATGTTCGATTCAAATCTGTTCAATTGTCCTTCCGTTGGGAAGTAGTCCAATAAACAGTCCACGTGTGTAGGCACTATAGTCTACTTCAGCACCAGGGCATCCCTCAAATCGTGTGCATTATAGGTTATGCATGGACACTACTGATAATGCAATCTAATGGCAAAGTTGTCATTTTGTCGCAGACAAAATACAGCCTACGAGCCTACGAGAATCGTCTGAAGCCGAGATAAAGTGTAGGATGCCGCTTATCGCCGAGTCGTGTCGTCGTGTCGCCGTCTTGCCGCCTGTCGTCGCGGATAAAAAATACACCAGCTGCACCAAAGCCACATGGGCGTATTGCTTATGTAACAAATGATAGGACATAACAAAGGAAACTAGACCCGTTTCAATGTCAGACAAACAATAGTAAGATACATTTCGCGTGGACAAATATTTCGTCACCGTGGTCGCGTGAGGCCTCGACACGGTAGCCACAACGAAGGAGACGTAGACTACCTGTTGAATGACGTCACATTATTGAAACCGTGACATAAAACAACATACATAAAACATTCAGACATAAAACAACAAACTATGACAATAAAAAACGAAAGCCCGTCACGAAGTTGCTGTGCCTGCAATTACTGAGAAGTCGAAACACCACCACCTTGGTCAATTACCCTCGATGCCTATCCTATGCCATGCTCCAAGAGGCGGATACGCTGTGCCTGTTCGCAAGTGTGCCCCAACCCAAGACACCTGGATGTCAGAGCAGACACCTGATCTGGTTGTCAGAGCAGACAAGGTTTGAGTGATCACTGATTTCTTGACATGGAAGAACTGCACCCTTCTGTTCATTGTGTCTAAAAAAAGTCGACGCCTTTGTTCAGCTGCTTGCTTCAGCTGATATGTCAGGGGTGACCTTTCCGGGATCAATTTTGACAAGTAGTTGAGCACTTCAAACAAACGCCTGATCCTTACGCCATTTTGCATGATTGTTTAGGGTTGCTATGATTTTGTGTTCTTTAACTTTCACGTGTCTAAGTGTGTCCGACGTTCTTGGCCTGTGGATCTTTGCTATTGCCAAGCACCGTATAATTCTGCTCCCGAAAGGTGTTCCAAAACTGCAGAAGTGGGAACGCTCATCTTCAAGCTCTATCTACAAATAAGAGTATCACTGGAAAGTCGCATCCTGCCTTATCCCGCAGCCATATCTTCTTTCAGTACTTATTGTTCGTGAGGCGAGTCTGGAAGCTTGACTTCATATGATTAGGCTCGAGACACAACCGAAGCGAACCATTATAGTTTTCCAGGTGTATCAGACCATCATTCCATTCCATTCAGACACGTCATCTTCTCTAATCACATCACAGTTGACATTGGTTACTTCTTCATTTGCTACACGACGGCGAGGGTTTACACGTGGTGTGTCGTCAGCACGAATTTTAAAGTGGTACTTTCCAGTGTTTATAGATACTACACAGGATTAATTAAACAGGCTAGTATGTTGTAGTAGATACAAGACGAGATTAAATAAACGAGCTGGCATGTTGTAGTAGATACTAGACAGGATTAATTAAAAGAGCTAGCATATTGTAGTAGATGCTAAACAGGATTAATTAAACTAGCTAGCATATTGTAGTAAATAATATACGGGATTAATTAAACGATCTAGCTTATTGTAAGAGATATTAGACAGGATTAATTATTCGCGAAAATATTTTAAAACGAGACGGGCGAAAACATGAATTGGTAATCAAACTTATACATTTTATTTATTTAAGTTCAGATCAAACATGTCCGATGAACCATTAACATGATTGGTAAAAAGATACTTAACGACACAACAAGCATGATACATAAACATACATGTTAATCTCTAAAAATAATAATAAATTTGTATACCATGCAAGACTACCAATCTACCATTTACAGTATACTATATTAAGACCGTAGCATTACACATATCAATGGTTTTGCATTGCAGACGTGAAAGTACAGGCGTCCATAGATATATGACAACTATGTTCATTTAAGTATTCCTAATGTTGAGTCGGCTGTTGGAAATTCCAAAATGTTTGTACTTAGGCCTAAGTAGAGATCTAGACGGACGATGAGATTGGATAGCTCCTACCAGATACAATGAATCTATAAGAGAATGTACACATTTATAAAAAAAAATCAGACCTACAATTTGCCTACGATCTTGTTCTTCTTCCACCTGTGTCCCTTGTGTAGTGGAGGCGACATCATCTTCTCGACGAGTCGTCTCTATCCATCGTGATCTTATGTCATTCTGTCCCACTTTCGGCTGTTCATCTCTGCCCCTTCGAGACCTCTCTTAACACTGTCCCTTCATCTTTATTATCTTTATTTCGGTCTTCGTCGTCGCTTTCTTCAACCCTCTTCTGTTTTCCTTGTTCTATTTTTCAATATTTCTTCACTCGTTTTCTGTATGTGTCCAGCACATCGCTGTCTGCTTCCCACTACTTTCATCCTCATGTCTTTATCCATTCCAATCCCTTCTCTTAATTCCACTTTCACCTCTACACATTCTCCGAACCCAGTTGTTCTCTACTACCTCTAGCTTTTCGTCCTGTCTCTTTGCCACTGCATGTGCTCCCAAACCATATACACAACCTGGTACCACTCAGACTTCCCACACATTTCCCCTTTAGCTGTTTCCCCAACTATATGTCCCTCCTCCATGCTGGTGCTTTGCTTGCAACCCCTCTGTACCTCCTTGCTACTTCCTCCATCCCCACGAACTGTACGGCCCAAGGACAAAACGCTGTTCACTTGCTTTCATCGACTACTGCATGAAGGTCCACCTCATGTTCGCCTATCCACATTACTTCGGTCTTCTCAACATTAATTCGGATGCAATGTTTAAAGTGCTGGCAAAGCGCAGGGTAATTGTCAGCGGCGTACTGTACTTTGGATTTGCAACAGAGATACATTGGTAATACTTTGAACTCGTTCGAATACAGACCAATTTAGCCACCGCGCCGATAGGGCCTACATGTTTCGTATTCTTCCGAACGTATTGCTAAGGCTGTCACATTTAACATTATATCCGAATATATCGGCACTACACAGGTTGTCCGACGGGTCCTCGTGGAATTAAAGACTGCAGCCGGAATTTATTTATCGCAAGACTGCTACAGCTGCTCGAGCCTTGTGAAGTGCGTCCACGAAGAAATGATATCGTGGCCATGCGCCGGACCGATCTTCTATTGTGACGTTACAAAACGCTGCGAATGGATATTGACCACCTGCTCCTGAATGATTGAGACGGAAAGCAAGGTTGGTAGGCTTACACTATTTCGTGACCCACCGTGCCCGTGGTTCGAAATTATATATATATATATATATATATATATATATATATATATATATATATATATATATATATATATATATATATATATATATATATATATATATATATATATGTATATTGTAGGCCTATACCAACATGGCTTTCTGTCTCAATCATTCAGGAGCAGGTGGTCGATATCCATTTGCAGCGTTTCGTCACGTCATCCCAGAAGACCGGTCCGGCGCATTGCTTCGCTATCTTTTTTCCGTTGAGGCACTTCACGAAGCTCGAGCAGGTGTAGCAGTCTTGGTAGTCACCGTCCGCCAAATTGATGCAATCTTCAATTCCACGAGGACCCGTCGGACAATCTGTGTAGTGCCGATATAACGTTAAACGTGACAGCCTTAGCAACCTGTTCAGAAATATACGAAACGGAAGTATACGAAACATGTAGTCCTTGTCGGCGCGTTGGCTAAATTGGTCTGTAATCGAGCGAGTTCAAAATATATATTTTGGAAATCCAAAATACAGTACCCCGCTGTCAGTTACCCTGCGCTTTGCGAGCATTGCTTCCGAATTAATCTTGAGAAGACCGAGGTAATGGAGATAGGAGAATATATGAGGTGGACCTGCATGTAGTAGTCGATGGAAAGCAGGTGGACAGCGTTGTGGACTTGGGCCGTACAGTGCTTGAGGATGGAGGAGGTAGCAAGGAGGCACAGAGGAGGTTGCAAGCAGGCGCGGCAGCAGGGAGGAGGGACAGAAAGTTGGAGAAACAGCTAAAGGGAAATTGTGTTGGAAGTCTGCGTGGTACCAGCTCGTGTATCTGTGTGGAGAGTACATGCAGTGACATAGAGACAGGACGAAAAGCTAGAGGTAGCAGATAACAACTGGGTTCGGAGAATATGTGGAGGTGGAGGACGAATTAAGAGAAGAGATCGGAATGGAGAAACACATGAGGATGAAGGTAGTGGGGAGCAGACAGCGATGGGCTGGACACATACCGAAAACGAGTGAGGAAAGACTGAAAGATGAAGGGACAGTGTTAAGAGAGGTCTCGAAGGGGCAGAGGTGAACAGCTGAGAGTGGGGCAGAATGACAGAAGGTCGCGATGGTAAGAGACGACTCGTCGAGAAGGCGGAACAGACTAAGTGATGTCGCCTCCACTACACATGGGACCAGGTGGAGGAAGAACAAGATGTTAGGCAAATTGCACGTTTGATGGTTTTATATAAATGTGTACATTCTCTTATAGATGCATTGTATCTGGTAGGAGCTATCCAATTTCATTGTCAGTCTAGATCTCTACGTAGGCCTAACAACACACGTTTGAGAATTTCCAACAGCCGAATCATCGTTAGGAAGTACTCCGTTTTAAATAGGTGGGTGACTATTTGTAACACAGTGTACTTAAATGAACATAGTTGTGATATATTTATGGATGCCAGTAGTTTCAAGTATGCAGTGCAAATCCATTTATATATGTAATATATAATTGTTTATCTGTGGACAGCTGTTCATTCTCTAGAGAAATAAACCTGATCAGTCAGAAATAAGGTATTTGAATTGAATTTGCAGTATTAATATTATGCAGCATTGATCATATATTCTCGAAATGACATCATGAATAATTTTTTTGTAGCGCAAGTTTGAATAAATGTTGGCCTGGTGTTTTTTCGGGTGGACCCTGTTATGCCAATAGATCAGGGTCCTAATAGGGTCCTCCACAACCATGGCGACAGTAAGCAATATATATGTTTTAGCTACATAACATTCATAATATTTCTTTTGTTACTTGATCCAATATGTTTAGTTATGTATAATTTCCCACATATCTAGTATGATTTAAATTTATAGATAAAATTATTTAAAATTATACATAAAAGTTATTACATATTTTCCCTTTAATTAGCTGGGGGCCTCCTCGCATTAGTATTTGAAGACATAGTGTCACAGATTTAAATTTGGCTGGGTAATATGCGGCGAGCCAATGGACATGTACTCGTTTCGCTAGGTTCGGTGTGTGTATTTGTGCAACTACGGTAATTCAACAACAATGGTAAATGGTAAAAGATTTCCCGTTCAATAACACACAATGGAAAAACTAGTATAGATACAATCCCACATCAAGAATGATTTATGTGTTCGGCGAAAGTTGACGTGCGTACGGCGTGCTCGGCGAGTTCTGCCTTGCGTATGGCTAGCTCGGCGAGTGCTGTCTTGCGTACGGCGGTCTCGGCGTGTGCTGTCAGCCGTACCTTTTGTGTTGTGTCCACAAATGTATTTCACTACAGCCACAACAACGGCGAACAAGATGGCGCGTGCCGTGTATACAATCTCGAGTGGAGACGGCGGAAGTAAAAATCAAGCTGTCGGCAGTGGCAGCTGGCAGTGCGGCTGTCAACGACAAGGTGGTAGCGGCTAGCGAAGGTGGACGGCGGTAGAAGTCAGCGTATATGGCTCAGCGACTCTGCCGCCGGTGCGTCGCATCCCCCAACGTCCGCGAATCCGCTGGGCGAGTAGGGTTATTCTAGAGGAATCATGTACGTTTTTAGATGTTATTTGCAACCTGACTGTCATATGGCTGGAGTTCCTCTGCTGCTTCGACGCCCGTAACTAATATATACTTCCACTATCATCAATAACAGCCGTCGTTTTACAACGGATTCGCCAATCATGTTGGTGCATACAAGAGCCCGTAGACCACGGAAAGGCCTGGTTGCCTGTACAAATTACAAGTTAACTTGTGAATAGTTATGCAATGTTTGTACTAAAACACCCCAGTATCAACCATTCAAATCACGTGATATCCTACAAAAAATGTATGTCATAGGAATCTCTACAATACACACATTACGATGGTATACATTAAAATGCATCTGCTACAGATTTATAACAGAAAACCACTTTAAACATTATTTTAGCTCTCTCTATTATTCGAAGGTGTGACAGTAAAGATGTTTACTAGGTCCGGAACGATACACAGGTGCACCGATGTGTCGCGATTCACACACGGTACGGAACACGATATACAATATCCCCATCGAGGTACACGGCGATAGCGGTAGGCAAAACATTATTCGCGTCACTTTGTGATAAACACAACATGTAGTACTTTTCCCACATGTATATCTAAGGCCGTGTTAGCATCTAATTTGTAGCCGAATTACGATGCGGATCAACTAATTCGGCTCTGTTCACTCTGTTAAGCCGGATTAAACCGCCAACCGAATTAGTGCACCAGAGGGCGTGGTGTGCGGGTCATATGCACTCATACATCGCGAGACTACGGCCCTCTGTCATGCAGCATCGCCGCCATCGCCGAATCAAGGCAAACGGAGCGTTCACATTGGCTAATCCGCATCCTAATTCACCTGTTTTACCGCACTAAAATTCGGGTAGCTTAATGCGGATTAAGGGTGTTCACATTGCGCTACCCGAATTGGGATCCGCATCCTAATGCGAATTAACGTTGTATGTGAACACGTCCTAACTATAATCTATGTTCTATTATTTTTTCAATGCGCGCGTGCAATTTGGACCTCATGTGAGTGACGACGTGACGTCTGTTATAGCGTTGCCTTGTCCACGTAATAAATACGTGGTTTTTACTGTTGTTGTATCATTCTAGCCAGTGTAGTCTGTATCGCGATATGTATCGTATCGTGACCTCTGTATCGCGATAGGTATCGTAACGTGAAGTAGTGTGTTGTTCCGGCCCTGATGTTTACATGACCCTATGCTATCACCGACACAAAACAACAACCTCGACTGTAACTAAAATTATTCGTTCTTCACCATAATTAGGTTTTAAAACAATGCTAAACAATATCAGTAGACAACTAGTTTTCCAAACGTAATAATACTTCGTTGATCTGTTAATCAGTTGGAAACAAAACAAACCGATCTCTTGATTAGCCATCGGTCGCTATTCGGCGCCACTAGCACGACTCTTACTCACCAACATTTCAATAGCTAGGTGACTAAAGTAAACAAGCTAATTATATGCAACTATATACAAATATTCTCATCGCCATTATTATATTTCTGAAATTAAACACTGCCTATTAACTAATACTGGCAATCTTGCATAAACAGGGCCCTTATTATTACGGCTTTGTGTTTCACTCTTACCTCGTTTTATTTATCCCAAGACGTTCATTATATCATACTACATAATTTTAGGTGCCCAAATGGCACATATGACTGTTAAATAATTGTGTTTTCGGGCAGTTTTAGCGATCGGAATTGCTACGAACAGCAGGGTTTGCCGTGTTTTCATTCGTTCTCAATATGGCGTGTTTACAGAACGAGCACTAATTATACTACAATTGCACCAGAATCGCGAAGGCGAGTCAACGCACTAAAGGGTCAACGCACAAACTTTCATGTTACAAACTTTCAACTCACAGACGTTCATCTCAGAAACTTTTGATCAACTTGTCTACGTAGCGTAATAAAATGTCATGCTCGAAAATTATTAAGCCCAAATCATGTAAATAAAATCACGTGTCAATGAAGCGTCTGTGTAGCGGCTATCTTTTCGATGGTTTAATCAAGTCCGGATGGCCATGACACTTCCGAGAGGGACCGGCATGACAACCACGTTACTTCCGAAGTGACGTAATTTCCATACAACATATAACCGCACCTAGCGGATACTTAATGAAACAGTTAGGTTAAAGTGGCGCCTTCGTGAGGAATAACTGATTAGCGTTATGGTGGTGGTACTTAGCGGATACGAAACGAATTAGTTAGGATTAAGATGGCGCCCTCGTGTGGAATAACTGATTAGAGTTATCGTGGTGGTACCTAGCGGATACATAATGAATTAGTTAGGGTTAAGTTGGCGCCTTCGTGTGGAATAACCAATTAGGGTTAGAGTGGCGCTGTCTTGCGGATAGTGACCATAACCTGAAAATTACATGTTTTAACCGGAGGCCAAAACATGCAATTTTCCGATTCCTTAACCCTAATGTTATGTTTGTGTGTAACCTTAAAAAAGTATCCGCTATGTGTCGCCACAAGTACCAAAACTATCCATCATGTGGCGCTTTGTAGCGTTGTCACCATCCGCTAGACAGCGCCACTCTAACCTAAATAAACTTTCATGTCATAAAGTTTCATATCACAAATTTTCACATCACAAACTTTCAAATCACAATCTTCGAACTCAACGAACTTTCAACTCACAAACTTTCATGTTACAAAGTTTCATATCCTAAACTTTCAACGCACAAACTTCAAACTTACAAACTTCCAGTCTGAAATGTTTTGTATCATTTTCTTAAAATTTTCGACTTCCTTCATAATATATTCCTTCCAAGTAGCGTCTCTACTGACCAAATATTCAACAACTTCACCTATGTCCCTATATTTCAGTTGAAACGTGTATGGGTCCAGTCCTCCGGACGACTAGATGATTAAGATTCTGAATTGTTATCTTAACTTAAGATACCTTAGGATGGTTCTGATCGCAGGATTCTCCTCATTTATCAGATCTTCATCGTCATCTATTAATAGTTGAAGAATTCATGTTCCCATTTTGCTTCAAAATTGCCTGGTTGAACCAGAATTGGTCCAGGCGGTTTTTTAAAAGTATTTATGGATTTTGCCTGTACGATTGATTCATGGAGGGAATTCCAAGGCTCAGTCATTCTGAGAAGAATAAAAAATTTTTCTTATATTTTTATTTTGTCTTTGAATAAATAGCGTACGCCCCTATTCCCTCTCCTGAAAGATGTATCATCCTATGTAGAAAGTAGGTAGGTGAAGATTGAATGTCGTATAAATTGTGTATAATTTACAAACTTCATCATATCACACCGTAAACCTCTATATGCTAACGAGGGTAGTTTAAGAGATTTTAATCTTTCTATATAAGTTAGGTTTCTCATACCTGATAATACTTTGGTCGCTCTTCTTTGGACGTTTTCAATTGCAATGATGTGTTTTAAGAGTACCCTACTGCTATGGCGTAGTCAAGATGGGTTCATGCCATTGTTTTATATAATGGCAAGAACGCAGCTTTGTCAAGAAACTGGAAAGTCCTGCGAACTGTTGTCATCTTTGTTGCTTTGTTTACAGCTTGATTAATGTGGTCATCAAATTATAGCTTTGTTTTTCGATTGTGTCGAGCAGATGTATGGTGGTGTTAAGTGTCATAAAATAGTCGATTTCTCCAACGTGGTTTTTTCCAATAGTCATATGTTTACATTTGTTAAGATGAAATTTTAATAACCGCTTACCACTCCATTGTTCTAAGGTATTTATGTCTGCAAATTAAAATGTGTAAGACATAGTTAGTTCTGGTAAGTCATTTATATATAATACAAATAGTAATTTTCCTAAAATCGAAACCTGAGGTATCTCAGAAACTACATTGTGCCATTTTGATTCTTTTCCATTTACAACCAAATAAACAATAAATAAAAACTCATTGAAAATGTCCAGGGTGGCTCCTATTAGAGCTACTTCATTAATAAAACAAGGTACAATTATTCATAGGTAAAATTAGATGTTTAATGCGTCCAATTCGCAAAGCGCGCGTAAAATTAATTAACGAGATGAGCATTCACGTGGTTTTGTAATGTCACTTATGACAAGGGTTTACATTAAATCAGTGTTACCGAAACAAAAAATCTCTTATGCCTAGCTTCGCGGAGCTAGACGTAGGAGATATAGCTTAGTTTTTGTTTTTGTAATTTTTTTTATCCTTACATGGAAGTAAGAGTAATGTTTGACCCTGTGACATGTGTATATGTATGATAAATATGTGAGGAGAAGTTTGGCGGCTCTAGGTGGTCTTTTTCATGGTTATGTCAGAAAGTAAACATCGCAAAAGGAGTAGCGCTGACGGGTGTTGATGACCTCGGCCCCCGGTGAATTCGGCTGATGTTATTTCGGCTTGGTGATTTCGGTGAGGTGATACGCAACATCTGATCAGTTTTAGCTATTAATGGATTAGGCTTCACATTGAGGGTTTGTTATTCGTGTACTTGTCATCAAAGGGATGTTAAGTTTAACCAGATACTGTTGAAGTGCAATGCTTTGTCTGTTTCGTACAGTGAGCAAGTGTGAATAAAAGACGATGCTTCACATTCAAAATGATTGACGAAAAATACTGTATAGATCAAATACCACGTGTAGTCGGCTCCGTTGTATTCACAATACAATAATGGCTTATCACTGTCGTTGTTCTGTATTTGATTTAATTGAGCAAATATCTGGGGAGAATTTCCCCTGATGAGGGGTAACACATGAAAGTCTTAAATATAGAAACAAGACATTATGATAATTGTAATTTCGTTTATCTAAGTTATTCAACTGTATATAATATCGTAATTTTTGGTGTAATATATTATATGATATGAATGGATTTATAAGGATACAACGAATTGTGTAAGTTCTAATGATCGTCGCGCTGACTGCGTGTTAAAATGGTGAAGTGTGTAGTGCCGTATTTTATGCGAAAGGAAGCAACAGCTATAACAGCCGTTATAAAGAAAGAATTTCGAGTTAACGTGGAACTAAATAAATTAACAAATCAAAGAATAATGTTGCTTTATTCACAGTTAAACACACTTTAAGCTTCACGTGCTCGGTACACAGTCGTTTGGGCCGAGATCACTATGCCCGTTGTACTCTGAGGCCGTCACCAGAGTTACGGGCCGGAGTCTCCAAAGAATGCTGTCCGAATTCACCGGGCCGAATTCACCCGGTGAGTACGAGTACGAGTACATTGCTAAAAGCTGAGTACGAGTAAGAGCACATTCTCACGAGTATGATTACACATTTTATAAATATTAA
This sequence comes from Lamellibrachia columna, assembly GCA_963662155.1. Lineage (NCBI taxonomy): Eukaryota > Metazoa > Annelida > Polychaeta > Sabellida > Siboglinidae > Lamellibrachia > Lamellibrachia columna. Next base: position 23,258,195 of record OY759265.1, on the reverse strand, counting down.
ATAATAAGGTATTTTAAACTAAAAATGATTAATTAATCTAATTGATATAACTCAGCAACAAGTGAATATGCAATGGCAGTTGATCAGATTTTTTATGAGGAAAACTGTAAAAAAACTCTTTATTTCATCAATAATAACATTCACTTCAAATAAAACAAGGCAACCAACAAGAGGATTTGCTACCTGACAACACACTAGTTAGACTATAACATTTCTTTGTTTAGCATTTCTCTTATCTCTGCTCCCTCAGTCCCAGACTAGCATGTCTCATGACTTCATGAAACATGCTGCATGTATCATGGCTTCACTGATCCTATTCTGAGTTCATTGTTATGAAGCACTTGAGTCATTGTTAGCAAGTGCACTCAAGGGTCAGTTAGGAGTCCTCCAGATCTGGAGTCATCAAATATTCCCTGCATAGTTTCAGGACCACATGTCTGGACAGTGGATATGATCTAATCAATTAATTTATAAGGATCATCTTAAAGTAATCACTATCACAATTGTTTTTGCATTTTATTTCTTTCAGGAAAGTATTTCCAATAGTTGTACTGACTTTATGCAGTAGGGAAGTTCTCCATAGACCCATACAACGTAATTATGGTTTATCGCAATACATACATATATATATATATATATATATATATATATATATATATATATATATATATATATATTATATATATATTATTTATATATTTATTCTTGAAGACAAATGAATGCCTACCCCTACAAACAAATGGTTACGTTTTTACAAACCCCTCCATTTTACAAACATACATACAGGGTATGACTCATAAGTCCCTTCTTAACTGCAGTTAACAATTAATAAACCACATGCTTTGATATAATAATACCCATTAAACATTACTCCCCCTAAACATGGACATCATTTGAAGGGGTAGCGGTGAAAAGATTTGTCCAAATTGCAACAAAAGGGACGTGTGGCAATTTGAATAAAGTTTGTTTGTCCTTGCTTTGAATAAAGGCCACCTGACACCAATTTACATGCTTATTCGTCAGTTCAGTTTGCCTTCTTTTGTTGCACAAAGGCAGTGTTGCAGTTTGCAATGTGTTTACATTAGAAGTTTGCAATTTATATTTTCTGATCTTAGACTACTGGTTGTTGAGAGGGTTAGCTCATGACAACGGGCTCAAAATCCCCTTTGTACTTTTAGCCAGACTGCTGGCACCAGATTATACTGGTGCAAGGAGGCAGTTTGACTTGAGTCACCTTACGTCTACAGAGGAAGCCTCAGCTGGCAGTTCTTACCAGTTAGCACTGTCAACTAGTGCCAAGTGGCATGGTCTCCTGACTGCATCAAAGGCATTTCATGGCTAACTGGTGGGTTAACTGATGAATGGCCCTTTATGGACACCCTGGTGGCTTAATTGAACAAACGGATTATGGCCAGAACTAGTAGCCTACAATTGTGTGCTTAACATGGTAAAGGTAAAGGTATGTTCTTATATAGCGCGGTATCCGGTCCATAGGACTGCTCAAAGCGCTTTACACTTCACCCTCTGGCAGACCTGTTCATTCCAAGGCCATCTCAACTTCTTTGGGAAGTATTCAGCCACGCTGCAATTGCTGCGCGAAGGCTATTCGTTCACATATCCACCACTGTCTGTATTGCCAGGTACTCATTTATACAGCTGAGTGAACTGTGGCAATGTGGGGTGATCAAACTTGCCAAAGGTTCGAAGCGACCGCAGTGGGATTTGAAACCGGGTTCTCTCGATTGAGAGTCCGGCCTTCTAACCGGTATGCTATCGCGCCCCACTACATGGTGTTTCTGACTGGGAAAAAATGCTGCCAGTTGCCTTTTTTTGGGTACCATAGTCATGGTTATTGGAGAATGGGAGTGTACTATATGTAGGGATGGTAAGGGGGAGGGGGTCAATCCGAAATAACAAAGTATTTAAAAAAAATAGTTGAACATTCAAATACTTCAGGAAAGTTTAATTTTGTTAACTACAAATAAATTCATTTTCACAGCATATATTGAAAAAGTAGTAAGTACACAAGTACTCGAGTGCTTGAACCCATCCCTGATTCGGTAATTCTCCTGAGTCACCGTGCGCCGACATCACCTGTATGCGTGCTGGCAGCTCACTGACAGCTCGCTTCGATCCGAGGTGGACCGTGGTCGTCGACGCCTGTGTCGCTGCCTGTTTTCTACGGATTGGTGGCATCAACATAGCTTCCACTACTTGGAATAATGTTGGCACAACATCCTCTTTCAAAGAGATTTGGCAGCAGGATAACCCAAGGCTGCCATCTTCTCTGGTCCGGATCGCAGTCGAAACAAGTTTTCTCGAAGCGAGCAAAGCCGGCTCCTCCCAGGCTGAGGTGAGCTTTCCCTAGAATCTCTCTCATCGCCTCCCCCACTTTATCATATACTGTCCACTGGCACAACCCACCTGTTCCCTTCCCACCAATGCCACAACGAGTTGCCTCAGTTGTTCCGTTTCCACCTCTAGTCCCTTCGTCTTCGCACATCCACTACACTCAGAACTAAAATTATCCACCTGAACCTCAGCCCAGGACTTCTCGCACCCCGACTTGACGAAGTCTACCCAATTGCTACAACTCCCGTATACTACATGCCTGGTGGCCTTTACCTGCCGTTTGGACGACGCCATCGCACAATTTAGATTGTGTTAGATTAATGCTGTTTTCATCTTGCTAAGTTATTGTTGAATAAGGCTGTTTTTATGTTCAAAGGAACACTTTATTATTAAATAATTAAATAACTGGATTATTTAGGTTTAAATTAAATTTTGACAATAATATACTTTCTAACTGTGTTCTATCTACTAAGCTTGCATGAACCAAAGCAGCCTACCACCTAGCGAATACGTAGAACACTGTAAACAAAACAATAGGACTAGGTGTATACGAACTTACGCTAAAATCCTGCTGCTTGTTCATTTTTGCCGAAAACGGTTACTACAACTAAATCAGATATTATCTTATCTATGTACGTTATGTAAATTTATCTCATATATATTCAACAATGTAAACGTAGTTTGATACATCAATTTAATTCACGAACTGTAAACAAACCCCTTTTACCACTCGTTGAATTTGAGTCCGGGAATCGCAACCTCAAAAATATTCACTGTATTACCTTAATTATCGAATTAAACAAACCCTATTTTCGATCACTGACTTCCCTGCCGGAGTCTTGGACTAACTTACACTAAAATACTGCCACTGACTAAATGCTAAAAAAAAACTGTTTCCTGATATATGTCTATGTTAAGTTTATGTATAATATATATGTAATAGTAATTCTTATTCTAATGAATATTCCACGCTTTTCCTGACAATTCACTGCACCAAATTCAAAACACTGCTGCACCAAGGTTCTCCCGTCAATTAAAACGAGGGGGCCCCCTAAAAGGCGAGCAAGTAAAAGCCGGACAGGTCAGGCAAGAATTACAAGGATGCATAATATCTACACACTCCCTCTTCACATGCGTTGTTGTTACCGTTGTTCGAGCGTGCATGCGTGTGCGCATTGTCATTTATGTTATTCATATTTTAACAAATATTAAATAAAGGCTAAATAACAACCTTACGTTTGTAGAATTTTATCGATCTTTCAAATGCACAGCGCTTTTGGTCGATCACGCATCTTCATAATGATAGCGGCGCTATTTCTCATCGAATCGTTATTACTTCTTAATGTGTAGAGTGTGCGTGTGTGTCCTTAAATTGGGATTGCATTGATAACAATATTTTAGTGTATACCTTTCCGGCGAACGCTGTTGTTGCTCTACTCATTGAAATGTAATAATGAATGCTATTTATAATTTTATTGACGTTACGTAGCAACAGCTTAACACAAGTTTCTTTATTTAGACAATGCTATCATGAGTCTGGCGCTATATCAATTACAATTATTATCACAAAGTGATAATTAATTATCAGTTCAATACTTGCACCTGATATACATATACATATGTGAAATCTGTGATTTCTATACTTAATGCACGTGTAAATGTATGTGCAAATACAAAAAGTCTGAATGTATCAGCAACAGTTAGCCCTTTGATAAAACTAACAGAAATACAATAATAAACTCACAATATCTTCGTAACTCAAAATACATTCATCAATGACAAGCAACAATAAATACAATCAAAATGAGGTAATTGTGTCAGTACAAGGAATATCATTCACAGTAATTTAATCCACTGAAGAAATATGAATGACATAAAATACATAGACCGTACATTGTTCGAGGAGCCGAACTTGTAGCCACAAGCTACAATGGTTACAATAACCAGACCCGTCCTCACGGTTTGGAGGGGGGGGGTTCCAGCGTACACAGTCAGTCGGGGATTTCTGGGGTGATTTATGAAAAATGGTACAGTTAAACACAATTCTCTCAAAACGGGGTTCGTTCGAACCGCCCGAACCCCCAGGACGGTCGTATGTAAATATTAATCATTATAATTTGTATTTACGGATGTATGTATTATTATAATTTTTTTTAATGAAAGCATTAATCTTCTTCACATGATTTGCGGATCCAGACCCAGAAAGAGGTGCCCAATTTCCCAACTAGACACCAGGTACTTGTAATTATCAAGCATAAGAAGAAATGTAATAATGTCAATGAGACCAAATATATTTCACGAACTTAAAATAATACGATCGCACATATAAAGAGCATGTACATCACAAAGGAATTAATATGTATGAGGGAATTAAGATGCATTGTATGAGAAAGACACAATGATTATTTCCAACGATACTGGTCAGAACCAGGAACCGCCCTCTAATATTTTGGCTGAGCGCTCGAATATACCCCCAATATGTTTGCTAGAATCCAGGCGCGGATTTGGTGAGGGGCACGATGTTCTCACCTCCCTCGAAGGCCAAATTCGCCCACCAACACCAATTTTCGCTGATTTTTTTTGGTGGAAAGTAGGGTTGGACAATCCCGACTGGAAACGATTTCACCTTGAACAGTTTGTGTTCTAGAACTGTCGCGGAAACAAACAACTAGAACTGAACACTTAATCTATGGACAGTAACCTTGAATACAGTGCAGAACTTGGAATACATTCAATACGTAACATTCTATGTCTAAATAAAACTACCGATGATGAAGAAGATATGGGTATAAACACAATACAACATTCTCCATATTTAGTGAGCGAAAATCTAATCGATGTGTTGAAAAATGTAATTGTTTAACAATCTGAATACTAATATAGGGAATATACATACAACATTTTACGAATTACAAATATCTATAGATTAATTAAATGATTCTGGTTTCCAATTTAGTGCTGTTTGCATGCATGACATGGTTTGGTGATAGCGACGATGCCTCCCTTATATAGTTGAACGGTTGCCATTGCATTGCAAAAGGGAAACACTGCAGTACAAAAGGTGGACTGATGACTACCTTATTCAGAAATATAAGTATAAAACTAAATATTATATTTAACTACTCAACTATATGGGAAAGTCAATTTATTGAAATAATTGGTAAATTTGTCCTAACATATTATACTTGGAAACATTTACAGACCGCCAAGAGACAATATCAGAGGTGTCATCCGTCCCGCATTGCGCGGGACAGTTCCGCTTTTTGCTCAAATGTCCCGCGTCCCGCGAAACCGCGACAATGTCCCGCGTTTTCGCAAAATCAGGAAAAAACATTTTTATATTGAGGATCTTTTAGGTCGAATTTTAGATTATTTTCGAAGAAAAAGTGTTTTGAATCGGTCCATTCGATTGGTCGAGAGCCACCTACCGGATAGTCGAGAAACATTTCCCGCCTGAAAGGCATTGTGGGCAATCCCGTCGCCGTAGCCTATCCGAATCATTCATGGCGGCACCCAATTTCAAGAGAAGACGTGTAGAGCCAAAACGAAAAGCTAAATTCAACGAGAATTGGATCAGCGAATTCCCATGCATCGGAAAATCCCAGTTTGAAGGGAATGCACGTTGCACATTATGCGCGTGTGATTTCACGATAACATCTGGTGGGCGGGGCGGATTTTAAAAGCCACATCGAGACCACTCGACACCGTAAATTGTCGAAGGCAACGACGGCAACAAAGGGTGGTATTGGCCAGTACATCGCCCAAGGTAACAACGCCATCGATGGTGTGACGAGGGCGGAAACGAAGATAGCGTACTGGGTAGCATACCACAACGTCCCGATGTCAGCGACCGACGAATTAAGCAAGATGCTTCCCGGCATATTTCCCGACAGCAAGATTGTGAAAACCTACTCTTCCGGTAAGCATACTAGGTATACTAAACTTAATTAGTGGCCTAAATATAAATTATTTAGTTTTTTTGGTCAGACACAGACACAGTTTGGCCCCTTATTATCGCTCATACTGTTTTTAGGTTTAGTTGACATTTGAGCCAATAGGGGGCTTCTGGTTATGCTTATTATTTTGGGGAGCGTGGCCTTAATTTAGTGGCATTTTACCGTTTCTCGTTTCTTGAATTATGTAAAATGATGTACGATTATCCTCTCACACACCTGCAATTTGCACAGGACGCACAAAGACCACGCAGATCTTAAAGCGAGCCCTGGCACCTGCGCTCGACGACCGTGTGACAGAGCTGTGCCGCGAAGCACCCTTCGCCCTGCTCTGTGACGGAGGCGGCGATCGAGGGGTCGATAATAAGGATTTTGTCATCCTTGTTCGACATTATGACCCAGATGCGAAGCAAGTGTACACGAGATTCTTCGACATGCCCATCTGCAACCGCCGCAGAGAATCTATTTGAGGTCATCTCGGAGTCGTTCAGGTGAGAGCCAGAGGCGACACATAACTGTCGGTTCGTTTTCTTGTTTCGTTGAATTGCAGTGCCGCTCTGCACCAGACTAAGTGCAAGTGTTGAGAATTTAAGTTTTTTTCTGCATATGAGCGCTGCAAAATGTAGTTTTACTGTTTCAGAAAGCGAGATGTGCCATGGAAGAACTGTGTTGCATTCAACAGTGACACCGCTGCAGTGATGGTGGGCAACAAGAACAGCGTCCTATCCCGCATTCGTCAAGTGCAGCCAGATATCATCGACTTGGGGTGCATCTGTCACCAACAGGCCCTCTGCGTCGGCGAAGGTGTCAAAGCTCTGCCAATTGTGTACTACACTTACATCTTAGCAGTATTCTAATTTAAAAGTACCGTCTCAAGTGGAACAGCCCATCGCCAATAGCGTGATTTCCTGTCACATTGTGCGCTATATAACTTGTCCACTTAATAATCGTGTTCGTAGTAAATAAAAAATGAAACACTAGCATTTTTTTACTTTTCCTTCGCACGAAACTGCTTACAATGGGACAATGTGTTGACCGCTCCATGCGATATGTTTTTCTGTTGTAGTGTGAAAAGGAAGGAGGAGTTCGAGGAATTCCAAGAGTTCACTGGCGTCGCATTGCAAAAAGTGGTGAAGTTCTGTTCGACTCACTGGCTCTCTCTACACCGGGCAGTGAGCCGCTACATCGAACAGTGGCCAGCACTGAAAGCGTACTTTAACAGCCACGCAGATGTGGAGAAGGCAGGCAAGGTGAAGAATGCGGCGAAACAGCTCAACAGCAACGAGATGAAGTTCTACTACCTCTTTCTGAGTTCTACTACCTCTTTCTGAGTTCTACTACCTCTTTCTGAGTTCTACTACCTCTTTCTGAGTTCTACTACCTCTTTCTGAGTTCTACTACCTCTTTCTGAGTTCTACTACCTCTTTCTGGAGTACATCTTGGTACCACTAAACCGATTCAACGTCATGTTCCAGGTACTATTTCTGGGTAATCGCTTGCTTAAGTTGTACTGCCCCCACCCCGCCCCCGACCCTCTGAGACATAACTTTGCTACTAGCTTCGCAGTATGTTGCTGTGTGTGTGACAGAGTGAGGACACCAAGGTCGTCAGTGGCCACGAGGAAGTGCAGCGTCTGCTTCGTTTGATGCTGGGCAACTTTGTGAAGGCTCGTTTCATACGGGATGCAGAGGACTTGTCCAAAGTTCCCTTCACTAACCGGGCATCCCAGCTAGATCTGGGGCTGGGCACAGCTGCACGTCGGTTCCTCAGCGAAGGCATTGTCAACGCTGAAGAGGATGACGATGATGTTGTGGAGAATGAGGGCAGATTCGTTATCTCTCCCCAGGATGCTGCAAAGTTATATAAGTAAAGCACACTCCACAATGGAATAAATACACGCCAACTCTCAATGATTACATAATTATAAACAATTAATAACATAGAGTAAGTTTACTACTTTCCGTGGATAAAAGTAAGAATCAGGGGTCGCAATGATGAGTGTAAGTTGTTAAGAAATAATCACTCAATTACATGCATTATTATACTACTGAACAATCTGCTGTATTTGTGTTCTCCATTTTTTTTCATTCATGATTGGTGCATAATCTTATTTAGATGTTAATCGTATCGCAGGAGCATACGGTCATTCTACGTGGCGCTGGAAACAAAGATGCTGAAGAAGTTGCCGCTGAACAACCCGGTGCTGAAAAGTCTAGGTATCCTCTGTCCATCAGAGAAGCTGGACCACACACCAGAATCCGGTTAGTCAATAAGTCCATAAGTAAATATTGAAACAAATCAAAAAGAGATACCTTGATTGACAACAACATTTTAATCGACCAGTAATGTATTTATCTATTGTATTATATATGTTCCAATGTACAGGGAGGTGACCATGTTTTTTACAGATTCAGCCACTCAATGAATGCATGACAAGACCTGTTCAGTTGTTTACAGTTAATTATATACTTTGTTCTTGCAGGTGAGGCAGTTCATGCTGAGATGCAATTCTTAACTTTATTCGTTGTGTATTTTTTTCAGTGTGTCGTTTGGCTGCCAAATTGCCCCCTCACATCATCGCAGAGGACCAGCGCGATGCACTTCGACTCGAGTTCACAGCCTACCAGTTGGTTGATGATCGCACCCTGCCCACCTATGTTCATGGCGAGACCCGGCTGGATGCCTTCTGGGGGGAGACATGTCTGAGCGGCGGGACGGCAGTGGCACATCGAGGTTTGCTCTCCTTGCGAAGGTAATGCTTGCATTCCTCGTAGTGCCACTGTCGAACGCTTCCAGCGAGATGGCATTCAGCATGGTCCGCAAAATCGAAACTGACTTTCGGAGTGAGTTAGCGCAGGGCACAACATGTGCTCTGCTATCTGTTAAGATGAACACTGATGTGCGCCCCTCTGTCTTTGCCCCCAGTGCGAAGGTGCTGGAGTCAGCACGCAACGCTGTGTCCTCATACAATCAGGAACACCGCAACATTGTCAAGAAATAAATATTTCACTGAACGCCGACATATGAGTTGTTATTGTTTACATATTAGGTATGTTTGCTGTCGGGTCAACATTGCGTCAATATTGCGTTTTAGTCGCACAATTTTTTAGTGAGTGAGGCGGCGAATTTCGTTCGCGCGCTGTGTCCCGCATAAAAAATATCTCGGAGATGACACCTCTGCAATATTGACAATTATAAAGATTTTATTGACGAGCTTACTCATATATTAGATTCCCTAGAAGAAATAAATAAAGACGTCATAATTGCTGGAGATTTAAATATCAATTTACTAAGAGTTAACACGACGAGCATATTTGGGGATTTTGTAATTATAATGTAACATTAATATATATTTTTTCAATATATGATCACGATGACCCAATGCCAAATACGCCAAGGTCAAAAGACATTATTTTAAAGTGTATGCCAATCTGCTTAACGATTTGATAAAGTAGTAACATGCTAGACAAAATTAACATAACGTCTAATTGCAACCCAAACATAAACCGAAACATTGTGGGGGACATTCTTGAAAAATTTAAAGAAAAACATTTTCCAAGTAAACGTTCAATAGTTCAATAAACATAAAAATTCTAAATGGATCAGAATAGGCAATGTCCGATGTATAATCTATAGGGATAATATTATACACGAAATTTCGGATATTAAGATATGCATTACAGGTATATGTATTAATAAAAACCGATTTACACGAATACAACAATGTATTAGAAAGAAGTATTAGAGGTGCAAAGAAAATGTAGGGCCTATTACTAAAAGTGTTTAAATGATTATAAAACAAACACGAAGAAGACTTGGTTAACCATTAATGATATCTTAAACAGGAATAAAAGCAAAACGTCATGTCTAGACGTTTTCACTGTGATTGGAAAACAAGTCACAGATAAAGAAAATATTTCAAATCATTTTAATTACTTCTTTGGAAACATTGGGCCAGAACGTGCCAGCAAAATACACTGTTTAATTAATGTTTATTTTACAAAGTATTTAACTGTTAAACACAATTAAGAATTTATCTTTGAGAAAGTCAATGTAAATGACCTAGGTAATATTATTGATAACCTCTATGCAAAACCCAGTTACGGAATATATGGTATGTCTACCAAATTATTGACATGTGTAAAAGAAGTTATAACAGGACCACTTACAATAATAATAAATCAAACTCTAGAAACAGGAATATTTCCACACAATCTAAAAACAGCAAAGGTAATCCCATTACTCGAAAAAGAAAATGACAGTGTATTCACAAATTATCGACCCATATCATTGCTACCTGTTATATCAAAGGTAATTGAAACACATGTTTAATCAGCGATATATTTTCTTTCAAAATCAAAATCTGTTTTATAACAGTCAATATAGGTTCAGTAAGGGACATTCAACATAATTAGCTGAATAATATTTTAGCTGATATTTTAATAAACAAATGATCATATTATGGAGTTAGAGATGTGCCGATGGTCTCACAAAGAGCTATTTAACCAACAGGACACAATATGTTGAAATGGAAGGAACATCATCTGACACGTCACTCATCATTTCAGGAGTGCCTCAGTACTCTATATTAGGTCCTCTTTTATTTTCGATATACACAAATGATACTGTATATGCAACTAAACGTTTCGAAATATTTCTATATGATGACGATTAAACGTTATCAAGCTCACTGGGATCTTTCAATATACAATCCAATAATTATAAGGATATTAATGCTGAATTGGATAAAATAAGTGTATGGTTTAAAGGAAATAAACGTTCACTAAGTGTTGGTAAATAAAAATACATGATGTTCTCTCATCCACAAAAAAAGAAGATTTCCAAGATTGCAGTTAAAAATAGATAACACACTTTTAGAATGTGTAGATCATTTTAATTTTCTAGGATTAATGTTGGATAAACTAAACTGGAATAGCCCTACCGATAAAATATATAATAACTTGTCAAGAACAATTGGAATAATCACATTATGTGACGCTGTTATTTTTAGTTTCATTGCGAAAAGGTGGCTCTCACGTTAGCGACATTTGATGTTTTAATATGAGTCTCCTTGACTTTTCTATTCATATATTGATGTTGTTTCAATTCGACAAACGTATTACATGTATGGCTTCAATAAATACGTATGCTTGTCTGTTTGTCTGCCAGTCTGTCTGTTTGTGTTTGCGAGCCTCGGTGTCCCTTTGTGTATGTTTATGTAAGTTTATCCGTGTATTTTATAAGTGAAAAAACTATTCTATGAAATTAAGATCAAACTAGTATGTCAACATTACAAATTATTCCAAATAATTGCTTGGTGTCTCTTTATATATGTTTTTGTGTGTATCTGTGTGTATGTTTTTTTGTGAGTTTATCCGCGTGTTTTGTGTGTGTACACGTAAGGGTGGGGGAAACTGTCTTTATTTTGGCGAAATTATCAGACCCAAGGGGCTCCTATCTTATTTAGTGGCAAAACATGTCAGGAGAAAGAACATATTTTTTTTAAATCGGTGAAAAATCCACATAATTTCTTTCCTTCATTTTTTCGTGAACTAGGGCTAAAAAGTGCAATTATTTTTATGAAAATACAGTTTTTGGTATAATTTGGTCAATTGTAGGGCTACAATCATGATTTTACTATATAGTCCTATGCTTTTAGACACAATGAATCCATTGATACCATATTAAAAAACCTAAGACTGGTAATTTTTTTGAAATAGGCTTCCGTCAAGTAAAATAGTGTTCATCATTTATCTGTTATTGTTGATCCCACAGTAATGGTTAATGAGTACCTACCATGTTTTTAATCACGAGGAAGTCATTTAGATATTCTCTGACTCCCTAATACATTCCTTTATATGTTTTGATCAACTTGCAAATACCTCAGAAAGTGTAAACACTGGTTAATTTGAAAATCATATTACTTGAGGAAGATTCTCCTGTTGGCTTTACAGAAAGAAGTTGCTCCCGTATTACATCTACAGAATCCTCAGGTGTGGGGTATTGCTATTGATAATTATGGTTACACGTCTGGTGCATATGGGCAATGACAAATTTGACAATTGAATCATTATCAATTGATGTGCCAATGTACCAGATTATTTAGTTTATCTGCTTGACACATCTCCAGATGCATACTGATGAATGAATATTACTAATGCTGCCTGGTGGACTGGTGCAATATTATCGCCGATAACGAATACTATTTCGGACATGGTACTAACCCACCACCATCTAACTAGCTGCCTACTCCTGCAAGCAATAAAAAAAGAAATCTTCAACTTTCTGTACGACAAGGAAGTTATGTTTTCGTAATTTATTATTTTCAACGAATACATTATTTTACAGGCATGGGTAAGTAAAAGATCACGCTAAGAGAATTGGAAAAAACTGTCGTGGACTCACAAAGCTGATGATCTCTATATCTAAACTACCATGGCTTAAAAATCTTGACTTAAGGACTTTGCTAATTATCGAAGCTGAAGTGATTGTTCACAGGTGAAAGTGATAAGGTCAAACTGTGCCAGACGTGTCAGGTGGGAGAGCATAAAGATATACTGCAGTGGTGGACGGACAACCAATTACAGTATCTCGGCCTGGCGAAATATACATTAGACACTGTTCAGCAGTGTGTGTGTGTGTGTGTGTGTGTGTGTGTGTGTGTGTGTGTGTGTGTGTGTGTGTGTGTGTGTGTGTGTGTGTGTGTGTGTGTGTGTGTGTGTGTGTGTGTGTGTGTGTGTGTGTGTGTGGGTGTGTGTGTGTGTGTGTTTGTGCGTGCGTGCGTGCGTGCGTGCGTGCGTGCGTGCGTGCGTGCGTGCGTGTAGAGGTAACAGTTACATTGAACCTCCTCACACTGTCGCGGTATCGGGTATTTTCACGAGGGCTTACATTTTCGGAGATGAATATGTTTTGTATAGTTTGAACACTGAACACTATTCCTAACAGGAGAGTATTGTTACTGGACAAAAAGTACCACATTTCATCAAAGGTATGCAGACACAATTAGGCCAAGACAATTGAAGAAAACTGCTGTTGTCGTAGGTGTTGTCGCTATTATTGTCGTCGTTGTTGTTGTTGTTGTTTTCCCGTCGTTCAATTCGTTGCTGTTGTTATATGATAACGTGGGCTTGCAACATGATTCATTTTGAAATAATCAACAAAAAACAATGCAAGCAATGCTGTAGTTTAATTCAATGTTCAGCTTCAGCGTAGCCATTCAGGTGTGACAATGGAATGTTTCATTCGGTGCGTCACCGTCGGACACGCGTGACTGAACAACGGCTGTGGTCTGTCGCCTTGGAGACGCTCAACTGGCAGCACTTCCTAAAATGTGATGATGGTCTAACATGACATATATATATATATATATATATATATATATATATATATATATATATATATATATACATACATACATACATACATACATACATACATACATACATACATACATACATACATACATACATACATACATACATACACACACACACACACACACACACACACACACACACACACACACACACACACACACACACACACACACACACACACACACACACACACACACACACACACACATACATACATATATATATATATAATATGTCATTGTTTGTTTAATGCAATCAAAACTTTAGAAATAAAGGAGACAGACGAAAACGAAAATGAAGCTTCCAAGGTTCTTGTAAAACGTTACAATATTTGTTATAGGAAACTCTAGTCAGTCTACTTGCAGGACGGAGTTTTGGGAGACGCGCGAGAGTCAAAATAAGTTGGTACCAGACTCTAACGCTTTAAGAAACTGTCGCCTGTTGACTTGCACCCATGGAGATATATTATTGGTTTGAGTTAACTGCTCATTTCAGGCTGTGGCAAAAAGCGAAACTTAAGTCATGGTTTTAGGAAAATGCGCCTAAACGAATTAATAAAACTTACAACAATCAAGAATATCACGGTAGTGGTTTTTTAAGAATTTTTTCTGAAAGCGGGAGATTTTTATTTCTGCTGTGACGCTTTCAATCGCATTAAATGCTTTCGACATAAATCGAGCGACCAGCATATATACACCGAACCAACGTCAACCTTAAATTAAGCAACCTGCTAATTCAGAACGGGATAAGTTTTAAAAAGCCCAAAACATGGGGGCATAAATTGAGTTTAGACGCAAACAGCATGGCCGTATCCTACTGTCAAACAATGGACTAGGGATTTACAAATAGACTTTCATTTTGTGAGTGAATATATTGCCAGAATAGAAACACTAGTAACGTAATATTAGTTAACAGTATGGCGCAGCCATGACATTAAGATGTCGTGTGTTCAACAAGGTTTTCATAATAAACCACTGGTGTGATATTCATTATTGTGGTTGCAAATGGTTACACGACCTCATCTAATAACGTCAGTGTAACTAAACACAAAAACTATAATGTGTAATCGTTTGGTACAGTACTAATAATGTCATCAGAACACTTCTTACACCTTTATAAAAGCACAATTCGTATAACTTACGTAAGATCTTTCTTTATGCCATAGCATTGTAACGTTTACATTTATTGTCATGAAAAAGGCAAGAGTAAGATATTATAATGTGTTATTATTATTAGGGCAGCATCCAGTATGTAGGTCCATTCAAGGGCGATTTACACTTCACCTGTTCATGCCAACACCAACTCGACTTCTTGGGAAAGGCTTAGCCATGCTGCAACAATAACACGCTGCGAGAAGACTATTCGTTCACTCTGTCTATTGTCATATACTCATTTATACAGATAAGTGAAATGAGGCAACGTGGAGTGAAATAAATTGCCGAAACGTTGAAACGGCAGCAACGACCCCGGGTTCTCTCGATTGAGAATCCGTTGCTGTAACAACTACACCATCACGCCCAACTGTTTCGGCAGGTTAACGCAATTCACTGGACTGGACTATATATATATATATATATATATATATATATATATATATATATATATATATATATTGGGTCACGAAATATTGTAGGCCTACCAACATGGCTTTCTGTCTCAATCATTCAGGAGCAGGTGGTCGATATCCATTCGCAGCGTTTCGTCACGTCATCCCAGAAGACCGGTCCGGCGCATTGCTTCGCTCTCTTTTTTCCGTTGAGGCACTTCACGAAGCTCGAGCATGTGTAGCAGTCTTGGTAGTCACCGTCCGCCAAATCGATGCAATCTTCAATTCCACGAGGACCCGTCGGACAATCTGTGTAGTGCCGATATAACGTTAAACGTGACAGCCTTAGTAACCTGTTCAGAAGTATACGAAACGGAAGTATACGAAACATGTAGTCCTTGTCGGCGCGTTGGCTAAATTGGTCTGTAATCGAGAGAGTTCAAAATATTACAAAAATATATATTTTGAAAATCCAAAATACAGTACCCCGCTGTTAGTTACCCTGCGCATTGCGAGCATTGCTTCCGAATTAATCTTGAGAAGACCGAGGTAATGGAGATAGGAGCATATGAGGTGGACCTGCATGTAGTAGTCGATGGAAAGCAGGTGGACAGCGTTGTGCACTTGGGCCGTACAGTGCTTGAGGATGGATGAGGTAGCAAGGAGGCACAGAGGAGGTTGCAAGCACTAGCGGCAGCAGGGAGGAAGGACAGAAAGTTGGAGAAACAGCTAAAGGGAAATTGTGTTGGAAGTCTGCGTGGTACCAGTCCGTGTATCTATGTGGAGAGTACATGCAGTGACATAGAGACAGGACGAAAAGCTAGAAGTAGCAGAGAACAACTGGGTTCGGAGAATATGTGGAGGTGGAGGACGAATTAAGAGAAGAGATCGGAATGGAGAAACACATAAGGATGAAGGTAGTGGGGAGCAGACAGCGATGGGCTGGACATATACGGAAAACGAGTGAGGAAAGAATAAAAGATGAAGGGACAGTGTTAAGAGAGGTATCGAAGGGGCAGAGGTGAACAGCCGAGAGTGGGGCAGAATGACAGAAGGTCGCGATCGTAAGAGACGATTCGTCGAGAAGGCGGAACAGACTAAGTGATGTCACCTCCACTACACATGGGACCAGGTGGAAGAAGAACAAGATGTTAGGCAAATTGCACGTTTGATGGTTTTATATAAATGTGTACATTCTCTTATAGATGCATTGTATCTGGTAGGAGCTATCCCATTTCATTGTCAGTCTATATCTCTACGTAGGCCTAACAACACACATTTGAGAATTTCCAACAGCCGAATCATCGTTAGAAAGTACTCCGTTTTAAATAGGTGGGTGATTACTTTTAACACAGTGTACTTAAATGAACATAGTTGTGATATATTTATGGATGCCAGTAGTTTCAAGTATGCAGTGCACATGCATTTATATATGTAATGCTAATGTCTTAATCTAGTATGCTGTAAATGATAGTATTGTATGGTATATACCTTTATTAGTGTCTATATACATTTATATGCATGTTTATGTATGATGCTTATTGTGTAGCTAAGTAGCTTTATTTATTTATTTTTCTTCAATACCGGATCTAACTATCAAAGCGCAATAATGTTTACAAACGTAGGCCCTGCGCATTGTTTTATTAAACCGAATGCGCATATTAGATAAACTATTCACGCACGACATATTTGAACATCGACCTGATTGGCTATGGCTTAAATGGGTTGAGTAAGGAGTTTAAACTCACCGCCTCCGCCTCCGCCTCCGCCTCCGCCTCCGCCTCCGCTTCCAATTTCAATTGGCGTAGCATAGGCGCACACAGCGACAGCGAGAACCGTCACGATGGCGAACTGCATGATGCTGCTGAATACAAGCGACAAATAATAATAATATATTTTTATTGATACTTTTAAGACATTGTTTCCTTTAAGACTTTGGCCTTGTAACAATTGCTCAACACATTTTTATGCTTGTTAAATTAAACTTTCGCTTCGGTTCATTACAACAGCGCCGACGCAAACACACAAGAATTGGCACAAATCACTGTCTATTGCACTTCGTTATGTCCGGACCGGGCACGTGTTAACGTACAATAACGAGAAACTAAAGTGTGTATGTTTAAACGTTTTGACTCTCGCCAATCCTGCTTTGAGCTTTAATGAACTATCGGTCGTGACTGGCCATTGTTTCAATTGCTTTTCTGGGGGAGAATCCAATACCCCAAACAGGAGGGGCATGCCCAACTTTGAACTTGACAGTCCGCGGTGCTGCTCAACGCCGAGATGGCATCGTCGTCTGGTGCGCCTCCGGCATCAATACTAAAGGTGTGGGCCCCACAATTCTGCCCCGTCCCCCTACCGGCTAAATCCGCCTATGAAGAAAAACACATACACATAGAGCATGTTTCGAGTAATGCCACCGTTGCTATTAACAAGTTGCTACACCAGTATGTTATATAAGTCTCCACTGTACATAACAGGTATTCTTAATTGCAGCAGGCTCACCTGAGTTCTATGGCGATGATCGTTGCTTTACGGTTTAGTGGACGACCGCTCGGCTTTATAAGGCTTTATAATATGTGATAACATTAATCTACTGAAAAAGGTTAATTGACCTTTGTTTCCGCTGTCTCCTCCTTGTGTGACCCGCCGGCGTGGCGAAAGGTAGGCGTGTCCGCATCAAATGATTAACCGAGCGGCTCAAAGCCGCAGCACGACTAACTTTTGCCCACAGTGGCGTATTGGGGAAGAGGACAAAGTGCCACGCCACACACTTGGCTTTGGGATAATAATTATTCGTACATAACCTATTGCGCCAATATATTGTAGCATAGCCAAATAATGGGTGACTGGCAGGGTTGACTGAATTACTTTAATTTTGTACTTGAAACTACTTGAGTAAAAGTAAAATTATTTTGTAAAAAAAAGT
Organism: Lamellibrachia columna; assembly: GCA_963662155.1. NCBI lineage: Eukaryota > Metazoa > Annelida > Polychaeta > Sabellida > Siboglinidae > Lamellibrachia > Lamellibrachia columna. The sequence continues at coordinate 23,240,039 of OY759265.1, read as the reverse complement.
GCCTGAGTAAAATGTAAAACTACTTTTCAAAAGTACTTGAAGTAAAAGTAGAAGTAAAAGTACAACACTTAGAAATAACAACAAAATCATGAGTAATATTATATAAATTACACAACTTGCATCTGACAACTGTTTTGCAACCACTCTGCCTATAACAATGTGCTCCCATACAACTTTAGCTGGACAATCGGTCTGCCACCCTTGAACATGGTGCTCGCTTGGATGCTTGAAAAATTACATTATTTTTAATGAGAGCTCACAACATCAAAGCATTTCAGTTAAATACAGAACTTAATTAATGATGAGGCACAATCTGTCTTTTTATCAACCTGTTCCACTGGGGTATGGGAGGAGCTAGATTGTACAACTGGATATGTATACGCAGGTGTGATTGTATCTGAGTAGGTAGAGGGTCAGTCCAGTACTAGTAGTAGCCTCTCAGGGAAACTGGTAAGAGGTAATACAACCTAGCACTGCCCATAGTAAAATTAACAAAGACATTTGATGCCTAGCTGATGAAGCCATCTGGCTTGTGACCCCCCACCTTCTCATGTCTTCCCAGACATGTCTTATCAGCTCACACAAACTTTGAAACAACACGCTTTAGCAACTAGCTATGTTGGTTACCTGGTACCAGCTGGGGCTAGAATTGATTAGAAGACAGACAAGTGCAACAGAGGAATGTTGTTGCTAATTGCAATTAAAAGTGACCTGTCAGGGCCCATGTCCCTGTCCTTGATATTATTTATGGGCAGCTGGAATAAGCCATTGCTGGGAAAAGATGCTGCCAAATTGCAGGGTATCAATTCTTTACTGTTTAGTTCTGTAGAGTAATCATTATTATGAATTTATTAAACATCTCAATATGAATTTTATTCGTTAAAGTAAAATGCTGTTTAATGCTGACGTAAGCCGGTAAGGGCTAAGGCCGTTGCTGACAATGCCAATGGGCGAAAATCGGTACTCGTTCTCGATCCACGATGCGCCTTCTCTCACGAATATCAGAATTGTGTCAGTGTATGGGGATTATCAATACCTTGTTGAAATTGCAAATTTTAATAATTATGATACGTATTGGAAACTTACTGATTAGTAGTTTATATGGTGCAACGGAGACATTTGCATCGTGGTTTGAGATGGCTTTCAAGCGTTGTGCGCTCGGAGTGACATTTCATGTCAACGGCCTTGACCTGACCTATGCCAATATTTGGCAGACTTCGATTTCCCAAAGAGAGGTATGCATGCAAATATGATCGCGAACCGGCATGCATTTGAATGATATTAATAGCTTTTGGCCTGGCGACTATGAACAGTTTTTGAAATGTCGTTGACGGTGGAGCGCCACCGGCAGCAGCGGTTTCGCAAAAAAAGTAACGAAAATGTATTGCGAAGTAAATAAAAATAACGGAGTAAAAAGTAGTTACTTTAGATAAAGCGTTACTTTAGATAAAACTACTTCGTTACAAGTAAAAGTATTTAGTCAAAATTATACTTCGTTACATGCCAATTACTTGAAATAACTACTCAAGTATTGTAACGAAGTACTTTTACTTCGTTACATGCCAACCCTGGTGATTGGGCATGTTCCCCATTTGGCCATCTTTTCGAGATCTTTAATGCGCCATCTTGCATCCGCTGTGGGTAGGCTACAAACATCCGCTGTGGGTAAGCCACAAACATCCGCTGTGGGTAGGCTACAAACTTCCCCTGTGGGTAGGCTACAAACATCCACTGTGGGTAGGCCACAACATCTGCTGTGGGTAGGCTACAAACTTCCGCTGTGGGTAGGCAACAAACATCCGCTGTGGGTAGGCCACATACATCTGCTGTGGGTAGGCTACAAACATCCACCGTTGGTAGGCTACACACACCCACTGTGGGTAGGCTATAAACATCCATTGTTGGTAGGCTACAAACATCCGCTGTGGGTAGGCCACAAACATCTGATGTGGGTAGGCTACAAACATCCACTGTGGGTAGGCTACAAACATCCACCGTTAGTAGGCTACAAACATCCACCGTTGGTAGGCTACACACACCCACTGTGGGTAGGCTGTAAACATCCACTGTTGGTAGGCTACAAATATCCACTGTGGGTAGGCTACAAACATCCACTGTGGGTACGCAACAAACATCCACTGTGGGTACACTACAAACATCCACTGTGGGTACGCTACAAACATCCACTGTGGGTAGGCTACACACATCCACTGTGGGTACGCTACAAACATCCACTGTGGGTACGCTACAAACATCCACTGTGGGTACGCTACAAACATCCACTGTGGGTACGCTACAAACATCCACTGTGGGTACGCTACAAACATCCACTGTGGGTAGGCTACAAACATCCACTGTGGGTACGCTACAAACATCCACTGTGGGTAGGCTACACACATCCACTGTGGGTAGGCCACAAACATCCACTGTGGGTAGGCCACAAACACCCACTGTGGGCAGGCTACAAACATCCACTGTGGGTACGCTACAAACATCCACTGTGGGTAGGCTACAAACATCCACTGTGGGTACGCTACAAACATCCACTGTGGGTAGGCTACAAACATCAACTGTGGGTAGGCCACACATTTCCACTGTGGGTAGGCTACACACATCCACTGTGGGTAGGCTACAGACACCCACTGTGGGTAGGCCACAAACATCCACTGTGGGTAGGCTACAAACGCCCACTGAAGGTAGGCCACAAACATCCACTGTGGGTAGGCCACAAACATCCACTGTGGGTAGGCTACACATATCCACTGTGGGTAGGCCACAAACATCCACTGTGGGTAGGCCACAAACATCCACTGTGGGTAGGCTACAAACACCCACTGTGGGTAGGCCACAAACATCCACTGTGGGTAGGCCACAAACATCCACTGCGAGTAGGCTACAAACACCCACTGTGAGTAGGCCACAAACATCCACTGTGGGTAGGCCACAAACATCCACTGTGGGTAGGCTACAAACACCCACGCTGGGTAGGCCACAAACATCAACTGTGGGTAGGCCACATACATCCACTGTGGGTAGGCTACAAACACCCACTGTGGGTAGGCTACAAACATCCACTGTGGGTAGGCCACAAACATCCACTGTGGGCAGGCTCCAAACATCCACTGTGGGTAGGCCACAAACATCCACTGTGGGTAGGCTACAAACATCCACTGTGGGTAGGCCACAAACATCCACTGTGGGTAGGCCACAAACATCCACTGTAGGCAGGCTACAAACATAAACATTATGATTGGCACCATTAACAAATTAAATTTAAAACAAAAACTTTCCAAGCAAAATTGTGAAATTCAACAGACATCGACACAAAAAATCAAACTGGTTTACCCAAGGCATTAGTAAATCTATAAAATATAGAGATAAATGGAACAAGGAATTACGCACACTTATACCTGGTTCAAATGATTATATATTACTAAAAACGGAACTACATAATATTGATGTTGTACTAAAACGAACCATTAGATATGCTAAAATAAATTATTATGATTCTTGCTTTACTAGATACAAAACTGATATAAAAAGACATGGTCAACCATAAACGATATACTAAATAAAACGAAAAAAGAAATAATTTCCTGAATATTTTACTGTGGAACAACAAAAGGTCTCTGACAAGCTTACTATCGCAAACAAATTTTATTTATCTTTTGCAAACATTGCGCCGAAACTTGGCAAAAAAGTACGTAACCCAGGTAATAAAACATTTCAAGACTACCTACAGTTCAAACAAGAGGTACAATTTTCCTTTCAAAAAGTGAACCAAAACGACAAAGAAATTGTGACTGATCGTCTTCAAGTCCATTTGTGGTAAAGATGGGTTGTCAGCAAAATTGTTGAAACAGTTAAAGACACCTTTACTTGAGCCACTCGAAACTAATAAACCAGACTTTAGAAACCCGAATTTTTCCTGATATCTTGAAAATAGCTAAAATAATTCCCTTATTCAAAAAGGAAAAGAAAATGTTATTGAAAAGTCATGAACTAATATCAATACTTTCAGCAATCTCTAATGTGTTCGAAAGAATAATCTATAACCAGCTATATTCCTTCTTCCATAATCACAAACTTTTCAATAAAAGTCAATAAGAGTTCAGACAGGGACATTCTACGGAGTTAGCAGAACTTATCGACAAAATTACCTGCGAGAAGGAGAAATTCCTATAACAAGATTCTTAGACTTATCCAAAGCCTTTGATACACTAAATCATTACATTTTATTAATAAAACTATCATATTATGGACATAATGGATTAAAAAACACTATTTTTACATAGCTATTTAACTGGAAGGAAACAATATGTCGAATCAGATGGTTCTAATTCATCAGGGATCCATTTTAGTTCCTCTCTTATTTTTATTTATTTGAATGACATTACAAACGCTAGCACACTTCTTTAGTTACTACTATATGCAGATGATTCAACAGTAACAAGTACGGTAGAATCTTTTAATATTGCAACTTCCACGACATCAATACTATTATTGAGTTGGATCAAATAAACGAGTGGCTAAAAGTTAACAAACTGTCATTAAACATTGGAAAGTCGAAATATATGTTATTCCGTTATCCACAAAGAGTCCCAAGAGTAACTTTAAAAATAGATAATACACCAATTGAACATGTAGATAATTTCAACTTCCTAGGATTAACGATAAACAAACATACTAAATGGAATAGCCACATTGATAAAATAGCTTTCAAAATGTCACGTACGATTGGAATTATAAATAACACGATTCATTCTTCAATATGTCTCACTAAAACTATATATCCCAACCCAACAGAATAACAACACTTCAGAAGAGAGCGATAAGAATGATAACAGTCAGGATAACGCACACGCTGACCCTTTGTTCAAAAGTCTAAAACTGCTAAAAGTGGAAGATATCTTTAAACTGCAACAATTAAAATGTTATCATAAATATGTAAATAGAAACCTTCCTGAATATCTACAAAATATAACCATAAGACTTAATTCTGACGTACATACTTATGGCATCAGAAGTCAAGAACATATTCACACGGAAAATACAGACACTGAACTGGCAAATGAAAGCTTTATACATGGCATCGTTCGTATATTCAATAATACC